>PUQB01000157.1:28860-488510 GCA_003024785.1 Selaginella tamariscina
GAGCAGCCAAGTCATTAAAAAGAAAACTAGACATCGTAAAAGAAGTTCTTCTAGCCCAATGAAGCACAACAACTCTCACAAATCGGAATATGAGTACACTACATCCCATAAACAACGCTCAAAATGCAAATACTACCAAACAATATTAAGTTTCGATGAGTTCAAAGACAGCAAGATACTATTGATACATGAACAAGTTGTACATGACAAAGATTGGGCAATAAGGCGTTATATTAGTAAGGCCAAATGCCAGGTTATAAGCCCAACATCCAATTCAACATGTGAAACACCAATATGTCCTGGGGTTCCTACTCTGGGGTTTGTGAGTGTTGTTTAATACGATGACCAAAACAAGAGTACTAAGCTTGTGCAGACATGCATAGGTATTGTTCATAATAAACATTTAAGACCGCTAGAACATATCCTCGGCACTGAGGTTTGTCACAAAATAACACAAACATGCATTTGCAAACTATTATGCAAACGAATCCTCGGCATCAAGGATGGTACATATGATATATTTAAGAAAGATAAATTCATTATACAATTTTAAGTCCTCATCACCGAGGTTTCTCGACATTTGAGATGCTGGGATTTCCCTTTTGCCCTTGGTATTTGGGAAGATATGACATACTTCATTGACCTATATAATGGTATGGGTCCTATAAATTTATTTGGTTAAGCACTGTAAATATGTAGCCTCTTACTATCTTCTCCTGAATGATTTTTTCTGACTCTAAGGGGAGGTTCATTTTGCCTATCTTTCTTGTGCAAGTAATATCATTCACACATACCGTTTTGAAGACATGTGGACAAGGTTCCAAAGGATCTGCGTAACCCTTGGCTGATAGCGGAGGGTACACATTTAATGACAGATGAGGTTGCATTTTTAGAGAGAGTGAGATTCAATTTTCATAAGGTGTTTGGTTCTTCTTCTAAGACACCCATTAGGACCCCTCCCACCGGCAATAGGTCGAACATATCAACTACGCCCCTTTTCAAGGACGTTCCTATAACGAGAGATGATAAGTAGATTAGAAGAAGATGAAAAGTCTTGAAAAGGGCCCACATGGACATTCAGTTTTGCAATTTGATAAAGGGTGAGCTTGTTGCCCACAAGATAAAGGGACCCCTGGAACATGTATTCCATTTGTCTTATGATGGGAGGGGTTCACGTAAAATATGCATCATGACTATTTCACAGTATCCCACATGCTCCTGCGATGTGAAAGAACGTACCCAAGTCGAAGTTACACGCCATGCATGCATATGTATTACGTCTTCATCCGCATATTGTACATGGATCCAAATGCAGACATTTTCATTCATAAGCCAACACTTTCAGAGTATGAAGTTAATGCACTTTTCTTTAGGACAGTTGTTGGTAGTTAATTATGATCATATTTACCATTTTTTTTCCAGAAATATAATTATCTAACATTAGATGAACATACAGTTTGCTTTGCTTTGTGCAATAATAACTTTAAGACTCTCCATTTTAACATAAGTTTGTTCATTATTAATAATTGTTTTAAAAATATATTCCACGGTTTGATTTTCCAAACTTAACTATGGTGATAATGTTTTTAAATTGGGATATATTTTAAAAATAAAACCATGGAATCAAACTTAGTTATTACATGGTTTTGAAATATATTGAAATATCTAAGTTTTAGAAATCGTCGGAGCCAAGGATTCCGTACGGAATACTTTTGAAATATTTCCTACGGCCAGCGTGCAGCGCACGTATGGAACAGAGTGCACATAGTCGCACTCATAAATGAGCCCTAAAAATAGAGGATGAACATTTTAGGGTTGATCAAGTATAATAGAAGTATCCATATACAGCATGTAGACGGTTAAGGTTAAGGAGGACAGGATTTCCATGATTAAACAAGAAGACGAGGTTAAAGAGCTGATTAAGAAGGTAAGCAAGCTCAAGGAGATGGCACAGAGGAACAGGAAGGAGAAACCTGTGTATGAGGCCGTGTGTAAGAAGCTTGAGGAAGCACAGAGGGAGTTAAGTAATGTGGAGGCTGCACATAGCTCCACTGTCAAGGCCGTGAGAAGTAAGGAACAGGAGAAGAAATGGTAACATAGTTACTTGTTACAGTCTTAAAAAGTAAAGTTTTAAATTATTAATATTACTTTTATTAAATAATAATTAATCACTTGTTACATTTATTTTCTCTTGCATTTATATATATTATAGTTATATTACATTCGGATCAGAGTAGTAAATATGTAATTGTAGTATAATTCATGCCGTATTTCAAATTTAAATTTGAAAACTAGTGAATTTTATAAGTATTACATTCTTATTATTTTATAAATAATAGTTTATTATTAAATATTCAGTAAAAAAAAAAAAAAGTGGACGTCACACGTCCACAGTTTATCTAAATAAATATGTATGACTATATAAATAAATATTTACAGCAATATTAAAAAAAAAAATTAATAAATTAATGATATAAAATACTATATATAAAATGGTGTATATTGAAAAGTGATTCTTAATTAAAAACTTAAGGGTATAAATTTGAATAATATACAAAAATATTAAATAAAATTTATCAATTGTATAGCAATAAGATTTAGAAATTATTAATTATGTTGCTCACCCTATATTTAAGTTAAATTCATTGTTAAACAAATAAATGGGAATTTTACTCCTCACATTAATTATACTTATAAGAAAATCATTATGATTGTTAAAAATCATATATATATGCCTTTATAGTATTATTTATAATTATAATGGTAAATATAAAAATATATTATGAAAGTATGCTAATTAAGTGCATAAAATAGTTGTTTAAGATATTAAAATTTCAAAACACTAAAGAAGAAAAAGAAAATGTGGAGTAAAAAAGAATATCAATTTAAAATTTATGAATAATTTCAGTGTATACTCTATATACGCATGTGTATATACACACATGAGTAGTGACACATGGGTGGTGATCTGGCCCCCATGTGTCAGTGCCACATGTTGCATGTGTGCCATGTGGTAGAAGGTCTCTTGTATATAAGCAGAGTTTTGAACTGAATAAAGGATCACATTCTATGCATATTTATCTGTTCTTTCATTAGTGGAGAAGTTGAATATTCCTTTTCTTCTGCCTCTTCCTTTTCTTGTTTCCATGATAATAAATATGGAGACGACTTTTAACATTATTGCTACTGCTATTGATGCACAAATTAAGTTGTTGGAGTGCTTTGTTGAGGGTCCATCCTCCTCTTCCCCGCTTGAGCCTCCTATTGAGGGATCTGTTTCTAGTGCTCCTTCGTCTTCTTCACAGGCCACAAATCCGAAGGTTCGACCCCGATCTTTTTGTGGTGATTAAGGAGATGATGCATACAACTGGTTTGATCATTTCTAAGTTATTGTTCGTTACCATGGTTGGGATGAGACCCGTGCTCTCAGAAAATTTCCTACATGTTTGGAAGGCCTTGCACTCAAATGGTATAATGGATTGGCTATGCAGATTCAAGCCAATAGTAATCGGTTGACGGAATGTCTCAAACGTATGTTTGACAAAGTTGAGGAGTTAGATGATGCTTTCCAACAACTGCATGTGATACGACAGCATCCTAGTGAGTCTGTTATGCAGTTTAGTATTAGGTTTGAGGATTTAGCTCGGCGTGCATATTCTAACATGCCTGAGCCCATTAAGCTCGGTATGTTATGGCTGACTATGCGACCCAAACTTGTTTGATTCATTCGGGCTCTTCGTCCTACTACATTAGAAGAAGCTTTTGCACTAGCTCAACCGATTTGAGTTGGTGCTTGGTGAGGGCCGTGGTCCCCTTGGGTTACATGCTCCTCCTATTTAGCCTGTTGATCCAATGAAGGTTGACGCTGCTGCATATGTACCGCACGACAAGCCCTTCGTGGTCGACCTCGGGGCCCACCTCGTGGACCACCTCCACAAAATCGTCCTGCACTTACTTCAATTCTTGCCCGTGGTGGTCAAAATCCACAAATTCGTGACAGGAGGAATCGGAACAATGCAGGTCGACCCAATCAAGTTCATTGTTGGGCATGTTGAGCACTTGGACATACTTGGTGGGCATGTGATGTGTATCCTGATTGGCGTCCACCACATCTAGGCTGATGACCATATGTTTTGGATGGTGTACCTGTGGCGGCCATTATGTCTGATGATGAGTTTCCAGATGACGAAGCCTCTCTTGCAGGTGGATCTGTTGCGGAAAACCAGTAATCGTACGGGCGACGGAGGGATCCTGTGCGATGGAAACTCCACCTCCATGCTTTTTCTGTTATGCATATCAAGGGTTGCAAGTTCCACTAAATCATCTAGTTTTCACATTTTCTGCACAAGTGAATGATTTTTCAGTTACAGTGCTTGTGGATACAAGATCTAGTATGTCTTCTATAACTACTTCTTTGGCACATTAGTGCTCATTACCTTTAAGACGTGCAGATAAGGTCTTGCACATTTTATATGATAATGGGCAGTCTCGTGTAGTATCACAATACACCACTTCGACTATGCTGGTTATGGGTGCCAATTGTAAGTTTCCTTCTGGGTCTCTTAGAGTTGTCCCTTCCCAGGTCTTTGACATTATTCTAAGATGTGATTGGTTAAAGCAGTCGAAAGGTATGTGTGATTTTTCACTCTCTCCTCTCGGAGTTTGTGTCTCTGCAGTCTGTTCCTTTACGTCCAGAGAAGCTTGTTGTTGTTTATATCATGCATACAGCTCCTTTGATTTTGGTCTTGGGGTAGTGTTCATCTCAACAGGTTCAAATGCCAGATCCGTCACCTGAGTATCGAGAACACTGCATCGAACAACTTAAGCAGCAATATACAAGTTTGTTCAAATTCGATCTGTCCCAAGGTGCACGTGTGAAGACTCAACACTGTATACCACTGGCAATGCAAAGCCTTTCAAAGTCTCGGTTTGACGTAGGTCACCAAAAGCTCTATCATTTTAAATTCTGAATATATATGTATATATTTATCATTAACTAAGTTATACTCTCCAGCTTTAATACGAATGTATTTATGTGTGCTTCAAATGAGTTTAAATTTTCTTTAAACAAAAGGCATTCTATGAGATTAGAATATATTAATAATAATTTATGTTTTAAGTATATTTATACCTACATTTAATGGAGTTATCAGCCATGCAAACAGTTGTTACCAATATGATTGGTAAGCGAGTGTGTCGTCCATCACGGAGTTCATGGTCATGTGAACCTCATTTGGTTCCCAAGCCTAATGGATCTCTATGATTCTGTGTGGATTACCGACCTCTCAACGATGTTATCATCAAAGATGTTTATCCACTTTCGAACTCTGCCGATTTATTAGATTGTTTGGGTTAGAGTCGATGGTTTACTAAGTTGGATTTGGCATCAAGATATTGGCAGGTTCCTATGGCTGAGGAGGATATTCCAAAAATGGCCTTCCGAATGCCATTTGGTCTTTACGAATTTTTGACCAAAAATGGCCTTTCGAATGCCTTTGGTCTTTAGCTCCTGCTACCTTTCAACGCATGATGGATGAGCTTCTTTCATATATGCTCGATATCACTGCCGATTTCATTAATGATGTGCTAATTCATGGGTCTGGTTCTTGGGAGGATCACATTGTGATGTACGACGAGTTCTTGACTGATTTTGAGAAGTCGGCTTGAAGTTGAAACTTGAGAAGTGTGTGTTTGGATCGACCGATACACTTACTTGGGTTATTGTATATATTAAGAGGGTTTACAGGTGGATCCAACGAAGTTGCGAGCTATTCGAGAATTTCCTCGTCCCTATATGTATAGGAAGTCCAGCATTTTCTTGGGCAAGGTGCAGTACTTGGGTCGATTCATTGATCATTCGCTGATTAAAATGCCCCTCTTCGGGAGTTAGTTCGTCCACAAGTACCTTTCAAGTGGACTCGCAGGTGTCAACAGGCATTTGATTAGTTAAAAGAGTTCCTAATAACTTCACCATTGCTTCAATACCCAGATTTTACTCGTCCGTTCATTTTATGAGTAAATGCCTTAGATATTGGTATTAGTGGTGTGTTGATGCAAACCGATGCTAGGATCCTTCAATTCGACACCGGTGGCTTACATTAGTCGAGTACTCAAGCTACTGAGCAAATTATTCCACTACTGAAAAAGAATGCCTTGCTGCTGTTTGGGGTTTTGAACGACTTCATGCCTACTTACATGGGAGTGAAACACTTTTGGAGTGTGATCATGCTGCTGTCACTTCCTTATTAAAACGGAAGAATTTAGTGGGTCGTGTAGCCAGATGGGCATTACGTCTCCAGGTATATAACTTTAAGGTGGTGCACAGGCCTGGGCGAACAATGGTGGATGCGGATGCACTTTCTCGAGCACCCCTTCCATTCCACTTTGCCTGCTCATGCAGTAGCTGCATTCGTTTGATACAAGCCCCTCAGGTATTCGATGCCGACTTACCATCCTTGGAACAGTGGCAGGATGCTCAAAAATGAACCATGGACGAGGCAATTACGATGCGTTTGCAAATCCGTCTTCCGAACCTCGGTTTCGACAATATCATGCTCAGTTTCGACTTCAGGATGGTTTATTGTATTTTATTGGGACAAATCCAGAGACAATGGCGTTTGGCTTGTACCCTCTACATATGTTCCACACCTTCTTCGAGCATATCATGATTCACCTATTGTTGGAGGTCATCTTGGTCACCAACGAGTGTTGGAGAAGCTGCCAATCCTTTTATTGGCCCAGCATGCGTGGTGATGTGATCAGGTATATTCAAATTGTCCCATTTGTCAAACTCGGAATTCCTCTACGACTCGGGCCATGGGGTGTTAAATCCATCAATGTCTCTCGCCCTTTTGAGTTAATTGCAGTGGATTTAATGGGACCTTTTCCACGTTCTTCTCAAGGTAACCAGTACATCATTATTGTATCTATTATTTAACTCGTTGGGTGGAGGTTGGTGCTCTTCCGGATGCAACTGCCATGTCAACAGCTTTGTTTTTTCGATAATGTGGTTTTGCAGCATTCTTGTCCAGAGCGGATGTTATCAGATAATGGCCCCGCTTTCATTGCAGAGGTATTCCGAGTGTTGTGTGAGAGGTTAGGGGTAAAACACTCATTTGCCTCTCATATCATCCACAAACTGATGGTTTGGTGGAGCGATTGAATCGGACCTTCAAGGTATGATCTCGAAGTATGTGAACTTCAATCACACTGACTGGGATTGGTATTTGCGATGCTTGAGATTTGCTTATGTAACAGCATTCAGAGTTCGATTGGTATCTCTCCATTCAAGATTGTATGGATATGATCCTAAGTTGCCTAGTGAATTGGGTTATTATCGAATTGCCACGTGCCGAGGATGCAAAATGTGGGCTCGACATTTGGATGTTGTTTTGCCTCTTCTGCATGCAGAGTCTGCTGAACATCTTGGTCGAGCTCAAATACAGCAATCTTTTACAATGCACGACATCAAATTCCACCAGAATTTTCTGACGGTGACTTAGTACTGGTACGTTTTCCCAAGCTAACTGCACCTGGGCTTGCAACTGGCTTATTACATAAGTGATTGGTCCCTACCGAGTACTTCAAAGGTTGGTCCTCAGTGTATCAAGTACAGTTGTGGGATCTCATGAGGTTGAGATAGTTCACGTAGTTCGAATAAACGGTTTATTGTTCGAGACTCGTTGAACATTCGGTCATACCTTAGATGAGCCAGCTCATATAGATCCAGGACCATCAGATCCATCACCATCTACATAGCCACAAAAGGGAGAATAATGTAAGATATTGTATACTATATACACATGTGTATATACACACATGCATAGTGACACATGGGTGTTGATCTGGCCCCATGTGGCAGCACCACGTGTCACATGTGCCATGTGGCAGAAGGTCTCTTGTGGTAGAAGGTCTCTTGTATATAAGCAGGGTTTTGAGCTGAATAAAGGATCGCATTCTGTGCATATTTATCTGTTCTTTCAAGCTCATTAATAAGTTAATATTATAATATTGTCTTTTGTATTATTATGTATAATTATATAATATCTATAAACATATATTAATATAAGGATGTACAGATCAGTATACATATATATCTCTATGTGAGTCGAATCTCAACACATACACACAGTATACAACCTCCATACATGCACATGTATATACGGAAGTCACACAGAAGAATCAGACAAGTATACAAAAGGTGACTTATATATTTTCGTATTTACACAAAAATGGTCCATTAAAAATTGGACAGTAATAGTGGATGATGTAAGTAAGTCTAATCTATTATATTTCTTCAAAAGCACCTGTAAAGAAAAATGAGTAAAGCCCCCCCCCCCACACACACACACACACGTACGTGCAAGCTTCATCCTCTTCATTCATTCTTTTCTTCCTTGAAGAGGTCCGTGGGCAAAAGTTCCTCCTCTTCCTTGCATTCATTCTCTTCTTCCTTGGGCAAAAGTTCCTCCTCTTCCTTGTGAAGGCCATCCACAGAGTCTTTAACTGCACCTGTAACCAAAATGGTTGCTCTCTCTCTCTCTCTCTCTCTCTCTCACACACACACACACACACACTATATATATATATATATATATTATTAGCTTACCAGTGGTCTTTCCCCAGATCTTCCTTTTGTTCTTTTGACACAGGGGGAAGTTCTCCTTATATATGGGATCGTCAGAAGCCATCACATTTTGGTGTGATGCTAAACAGCTCAAGAAACAGCTCTTTACATGTTTCAATGTCGTCTTTAAGAAGACTTGCAGAATCCTGCATCACACACACACACACACACATATATAATACAGTGTAAAATCATTAGTATACACTATAAGTACCGGGACAGTAATGAGATGGCTATTTTCTTCAGAGAGCTGCTATGTGCATGAGACGCCGAAATCTCACTTGACCTGGTTTTTAACTTCGAGACCTTCTTCCATTTATCTTGCGTCAGTAGAACCTCACATTTGCGCCCTGCAAACCGACTAATTAAGATAGCACCTCTAGGATGATATGTTGATTTGTTCATGTTCATATTTTGTGTCTTTCTAGTAAGCATACTAGACAGTATAATCCGTGTCAATACACATGTATGAACACATATAGAGGTATATAACACAACTACATGTATGCATCTTTATCATTTAGTTTCCACTTTGGCTCAAAAAATCTGTTTATACTTTAAGTTATATACATATATATATTGACGTATATAATATTCTAATCACATATATATGGTTTATTTCAAGCTAAACTTGAAAAAGTGATCTCTAAAACAAATTGAACATGATCTAAACCGTAATTAGGATCTTAAATATGTGCATGCGTAAGAGTTTAAATATAGACATTCTAAATATATACAAATGCATACCCTCAAGAGTGTGTTCGAGCTGCAAAGTCATTTTGGAGTTGAAGTTATACAAGAATTCCTTAGAATGGCCTGTTCCAACCGTGTACAGACTATGCACGTAATCCAAGAAGAATCGTAAGGCCACTGCCCGAGCAGAATCTAGCATCAGCTGATGCTCCTCTTGTTTCCTCTTCATCTCCTCAAGAGAGGCCTCGTGTTTACTCTTCATCTCCTCAAAGAGGCCTCGTGTTTACTCTTCATCTCCTCAAGAGAGACCTCGTACAAAGCATTCTTGACCTTCATTTCCTTAAGAGAAGCCTCAGACAAATCATTCTTGACCTTCAGCTCCTCAAGGGTGTCTAAAACCTTCCGAAGAACCTCAGATTGTTCACCACTCATGATTCCAGCAAGAACTTCAGATTTTCTGTCTGTAATATCATAAAAATATATAGTTATATATATTTATGAACATCTGTTATAAAATATAAGTTTTATAGTTTGAAACTTATAAATAATGTCTTATTCATGCTCTGTGTGTGTGTGTGTGTGTGTGTGTGCATTATATGTAGCTATACTCACGTATATACATATATGGACAGACATGTATAACCTTTTGCGTGTAAAATTTCAAATTAGATTTTTACTTTTGGTTTTTCTTATCCATGTGATTTAGTATTTAATTTTGTTTTATGTAAGAAGTCTATGTAAACACGGGGTATTACATATGATTCACAAAAACACATTTTTTTTACCACTAAACACCACAATTAAGTAAATAGCATTACATATATATATATATATGACAAAAATGCAATATACTCACCCTCGGGAGTCTTCGGCGACACCATGTTCGGATCCACGACTTCGTAATCACTCATTCTGATTATTTTTTTGTTTTTACGCTTGGCTGAATTCAAGAGCGAGCTGCGGACGCGATTCTGACGAGGCGTTGTATAAAGCGTCGTGTGGCGGCTCGATTCGACACTCGCCGCCATCGCCACGCTCTCAAGAACCCTAATTTTTCTGTTTTAGGGCTTTTTGTGAACCCTAATTTGTAATTTAAACATTTAAAAACCGGCCACGTGTAGCGTTTGAGACCGTGCGATGTGCATTATTGATTGTGCTTAATAAATATTCTAATATTTGTTTGATGATCATTAGAAAATTAAATAATTGTATTGATAATGTTGTAACTTTTAAAAATAAAATATTAATGTTGATATTAAGATATACAAAATATAGATAAATTTAAAACTGAAACTGAGTTTAAGTATTAACATGCAAATGAACATATTTATATAATTTTATATATTTAGATAATCATATAATAAATGTAAACAAATCTAGCCGACGATGTATTGAAGTTTGGCTCGCTATAAACTGAACCGTGCATTCACCGCTTATGAGCCAAGGGAATTTAAGTAACATAGTTAATCACTTGGTACAGTCTTAATTCATTTTAGATTATTAATATTGATTTTATTAAATAATAATAGTTAATCTTTTGTTACATTCTTAAATTTTTTTTTGCATTTATATATATTTTATAGTTATATTACATTCGGTAAACATGTATATATTCTTCATTGTGGCATAATTTATGCCAAGTTTTACATCGAGCAAATTCTATACTCATACACAAGTTGAAAGCTGTGACAATATGAGATATATATATATATATTTATTATTTATTGAACTTATAAAATAATTCTTTTTCAAATGTATAAATTATAAAATTTACATATATGTATACATATTTATTTATATACCATATACATTTACCTATTACATATATGTAAAATTTTACTATTTAATAAAATTCAAAATTTTATTATTTATGATTTTTTTTTTTTAAAAAAAATTGATCTAAATTTAATTTGAAATTTACACTCAACATTTTAAAGTACAAAATTTATAAATCAAACAATAAATTTTGATGATAAAATTTGAGATGAAATTAAATATAAATAAATTTCAAAATATATATATAAAGATAGATTATTGGGGAAAGGGGGTATATAGTTAGTATCAATATATAAAAGTAACTTATACTGATGCTGATGTACATATGTAAGAATTCATATATTATGAGCATATATGCCTATACACACACACACACACACACACACACGCCTCTCTACCTGTTCACTACATGCTAAACTATGTTCATAAGTGCAACTGGAGAACATTTATCTTTCGTGTGTACTATACATTATGTATGCGAAAAAATAATCTCTATTTACTACAATAACTTAAAATTTTAAATGTACATAATTTAATGATTTTTGTTAGTTATTATCTTTTTTGTTTACATTGTCATATTATTTTAAATTTTATAACAAACGACTGAAACACTACGTACTAGGATTGTTATGAGATTGCTAAATCTAAAGTAAGTTATACAAATAATAAAAATTCAATAATAAGTATAAATTTTGTACATTTCAAGAGTAAGCATACATATATAAATAATGTATATATATTTAAAAATTTGTAAGAGCATTATTTATATACAGTTTTTGGAAGTAAACGTACGTGTACATGCATATATATGTATGTGTCTTAAATTACACTGTTTGTAACGTTCCTTTATTTTCGTCCCGATTATCAATATTAATAATTTTACAATCTAATAACAAGTATCAATACCATATGAACTCAAATAATCACCAATATTAAAACAGAGTACTTGAATTTTCTGTTCATACTTTTTGCATTTTTCCATGTTCTTAAGAACATATTTTTATAAATTAGTAAATCTAGTTACTTTAATTTAATTTTTAATAATAGTAGGGTATTTCCCATACAAACAGGTGTATTTCATTTTTAAAAGCAGCATAATGAAATACTTTAGAAATATTTTAAATTGTATAAGGGTTAGTATTAAATTATTTTAATTTATAGTTTAAGAAAAATGAAAAATAGAAAACTACCTTAGTGAAATAATTACAAGAACTCAAAATTTATAAAAGAAATTAATAATTATCAAAGTAACATTTTAAACCATTTGAAAAAAAAATACGCCAATGTACACCTGAAAACACACATAGGTCTCACAGACGTTTATCCTGTATTACATATATACGTGTGTATCTTTATATTTATTTTCATAATATAAATAACTTCGACGTGCGTATATGTGTGTGTGTGTGTGTGTGTCAATGAACGAGGAACAAAAAAGCTGAAAATGAATTTATTTATTTTCAATTTACTCAAAGTTGATGTGTATATATATTTATTTGATTCTTGTATATTTGATACAATTATTTTCACATAGCACGTTGAATCAATTCTAAACCACGAGGAATACTATGTTTAATATGAATTAATAATCTAATTTATAATTTGAGGGTACTTGGGTTATAATTATTTCTGGAGCATATATAATTCTAAATGTCATCTTTAGAATTAAAATAAATAAAAATAGCTAATAATTTAACATCTTTAAAATTTTCTTTTGACAACCTCTAAAATTTAAAACAAACTGAAGAATTTTACCTTAAGCTCACTTGTTCATGTTATATATGAAACTTGAGATTATATCAGTGATTCATACCATTTTAACTTGTATTAAACAAAATTTCGGTTGATATAAAATATTAATATTTCGTTAAACCGTGAAGTGTCTAAATATAGTATACATTTTTGACTTATTAAGTTGCAAGTGGAAGTCACAATTTAATTAAACTGCATAAATATTAATTTACATAATTAAGTGAAACTCCCGGACTTAACACTTGCCGTGTTTCACTGCAGGATGTCTTCTATTAATATTTAATTTTAACTAAAAGTTTTACATAAAATCATCTTATAAATAAAATTCACAGTATCAACTTAACTTGATCAATTTATTTATTTTAATATATAAAACTTCAAGTCTGAAGATTTACTAAGCACAGCCAAGGTTTGAACCAGGTGAGACTCCCAACTGAGAACAAAAGTCCGTGTAATAGCTAATGCGATTCTTGGCCGCTTGTGTCTCGCTCCCTTTACCACACTCAATAGCGCCGTTGATAGCCCTTATGGTAGCTCCAAATCCACGGCCCGTAGTGATCGCACTGTGGCACTGAGAGTTCTGCATCCAAAACCACAGTGAAGTCTTCCATGCGACTGGTCCGTTCGTGGCAGCCTGGTCCGGGTTTTGTAGTAGATTGAGCTTTAGTGCTCTCCCAGCTGCATCATAGTTGTAGTTCCTGTGTAATATATACCACGTCTGTAAACACACGCACACGCACGCACGCACGCTGAATAAAGTTCTGTACCAGGTGAGCTGCAAAGGACCTCTTCCATAGTAAGCTTTTTGTCCTGCAGGGCAAGCAACTTTGCTGGTGTCACAATAATTATTGTTCTTGTTGATTTCCGTGATGTACTGCAGACCTACACAAATCCTCACCAATTTATATAGATGTCCGTGTACAAAAGATACACATATATACACACATACCTCCCGTCTCCTGCTTGACGTTGGCGAGGTACGCAGCCAGCTCCCTCTTTTGAACATCAGCGTTGCCAGTGTTCCCAAACTGGAATATGCCTGCGTTGCAGTTATGAAGTCGCTGTACTTGTAAAATGCATTTCGATTGGGGAAGACTTTCTAAACAATGAATCAGATACAATGGTAGATGGAGATGCAAATGTAGTTGCAAAGCTGCATAAGATGAGTACAATCACAAACGTAGAAGCCATGTTGGACATAATTTACACTTTGGAATTGAGCTCTTTATATACATGTGCTGCATGTGATTTGCTTGACTTCAACACTTGCCGTGTTTCACTGTAGGATGACTTCTAATTTAATATTTAATATGTTGATAATTTAACATTTCAGAGGAAATTTCTCCTGATGAACGGCTCAGATCGATCAATCGTGTGACACCTAAGTGATTATCGTTTTGATCTCACGTTCATTTCGACGATCCAATCCCACCCAAAGACTTTGAAGAACCAGCAAACTTTGAAGAAGGCTGGGAATATTCTTGGTATCCATACTCACTCACGCTCCATTTTCCACATCCCTTTTGCGTGGGTGCGTGTGTTTGGAAGTTCTTTTCTGGCAGCCTGCCTTCGTTAAGTGAAGAGTTTGATTGGGAACGTGGGTCTGCACCACGGAAACACTCTTTATGGAGCGTAAATCTGAAGTTAAGTACGTATATGTGTGTGTAAATGTGTATACACGCACGCACGCACGCACACGTTTACGGCCCTCGCGGACAACAATATCCACCCCTTTGCCAATTACTTTCCTGCACTCACGGCAAGTCCAACGAGTTCTGGAAGCTTTTCCTTCTGTGACGGTCCAGTACTCACTCATACTAACAAGGAGAGTAACAGTCAGGTCACATGCAGAAGAAGTTTACACGTGGCAGTTGCATATCTTTATATATATATATATACACACACACACTCTTGAGAGGGAGAGAGAGCATTTGCAGGTTTAATGTTTTTAAATTGACTTTATCACTCGACACTATTCAATTTTATAGAGTATATTTCTAGATTAATATTACATTTTTCAAAACTTATTAAAATGATTTCACTATTTCAAAGGGGGATGAATTTCGTAGTGGAGACTGAATCAATAAATTTATATAGTGAATAATACTTATAACAAGTTTGATGTCAAATTCAAATGCTCAATATTGATATTTAGTTAAATTATATAATTGGTATTGGTACTTGTTATTATTATAATCTTAATTATAAATATTGATAAAAAGAAAAAAAAACTGAAATACAAATAAAACAACAAATTATACATTCATATACACATATTCAACTTAAACAAGCTATGTATATATATAAGATGCCAAGAACGCCTCCAGAAAAAAACTATATATAAGTACTTACATACATATTATTTATATAAGCTTTTGAGATTTACAAAACCATATATATTATTCAATTTAACTAAACCATGTGACATTGTAATATATGTGATTTAATTTTTTTAATTTTAATTAAGAATAAATAATGTATATATATTTAAAAATTTGTAGGAGCATTATTTATATACAGTTTTTAGAAGCGTGCTTGATATATTATGACTTTCTTATGTATACATAACCTGTTTAAGTGGGAAATGTGTATAAATGTACATGTACATACATATATATGTATCTGTTTTAGAACTTGAATTTTCCGTCAAACTGCATATACTTTTTTGCATTTTTCCATGTCCTTAAGAAACATATCTTTATAAATTAGTAAATCTAATTAATTTAATTTAATTTTTAATACAAGTAGGGTATTTCCCATACAAACAGGTGTATTTCATTTTTAAAAGCAGCATAATCAAATACTTTATAATATTTTAAATTATATAAGGGTTAGTATTAAATTATTTTATTTATAGTTTAAAAGAAACATGAAGAATAAGTGTCCTTAGAAACATATCTTTATAAATTAGTAAATCTAATTAATTTAATTTAATTTTTAATAATAATACGGTATTCCCATACAAATAGGTGTATTTCATTTTTAAAAGCAGCATAATCAAATACTCTATAAATATTATAAATTAAGGGTTAGTATTAAATTATTTTATTTTATAGTTTAAAAGAAAAATGAAGAATAAGAAAACTACCTTGTTTAGAAACATATCTTTATAAATTAGTAAATCTAATTAATTTAATTTAATTTTTAATAATAGTAGGGTATTTCCCATACAAATAGGTGTATTTCATTTTTAAAAGCAGCATAATCAAATACTTTATAAATTATATAAGTGTTAGTATTAAATTATTTTATTTTATAGTTTAAAAAAAGAAGAAGAATAATAAAACGACCTTGGTGAAATAATTACAAGAACTCCAAAATTTATAAAAGAAATTAATAATTATCAAAGTAACATTTTAAACCATTTGATTTATCTGGTGAACTATAACTTTTCTATTGTTGCCGTGATTAATAATTTAATACTTAAGTAGTATGTTTCTCGAGTCCCAATTAAATATAACATAGCCTTGTTAGGGTTTGATTTATTCACTCTCTTCAAATAATATCCTTAGTGTTTATTAACATTGCTCCTATTTTCTTCGGTAAACATAAGGTTCACTCGCTAATAAATTATTATGGACTCTTTATATATATACACTGAAGACCTTGTAATTCACTATAATATCACCCACAAATAAAGGCATACGCATACACGGCCGTAATGAATGTTAATGAACCCTAAATGCTCTATTTAAATGGGAAAGAAAGAAAAAGGAAAATTAAGAATATTTTCAAAATAGGGTAATCCATTATTAACATTTTTAATTAGATTAATGTTTGATGAAGGCTAGGAATATTCTTGATATCCATATTCACTCACGCTCCATTTTCCACGTCCCTTTTGCGTGGGTGCGCGTGCATGGAAGTTCTTTTCTGGCAGCCTGCCTTCGTTAAGTGAAGAGTTCGATTGGGAGCGTGGGTCTGCACCACTTTATGGAGCGTAAATCTGAAGTTAAGTACGTATATGTGTGTGTAAATGTGTATACACACACATACGCACGCACGTCTCACCGAAGTTTACGGTCCTCGCGGACAACAATATCCTCCCCTTTGCCAATTACTTTCCTGCACTCACGGCAAGTCCAACCAGTTCTGGAGGCTTTTCCTTCTGTGATCGTCCAGTACTCACTCATACTAACAAGGAGAGTAACAGTTAGGTCATATGCAGGAGAAGTTCACACGTGGCAGTTGCATACACACACACATGTTGAGAGGGAGAGAGCATTTGCAGGTTTAATGTTTTACATTGACTTTCTCACGTATGAGACGTAGCTAATCAACACTATTGAATTTTATAGAGTATATTTCTAGATTAATATTACATTTTTCAAAAAATATTAAAATTATTTCACTATTTCAAAGGGTGGATGAATTTGGTAGAGGAGATTGAATCAATAAATTTATATAATGAATAATACTTACAATAAGTTTGATGTCAAGTTCAAATGCTCACTTTGTTTTAATATTGATATCTAGATAAATTATATAATTGGTATTGGTACTTGTTATTAGATTATAATCTTAATTATAAATATTGATAAATTATGAAAAGAAGAAAAAAAAACTGAAATACAAAGAATACATGTCTAAAACAACAAATTTACATTCATATACACATATTCAACTTAAACAAGTTATGTATATAATATAAGATGCCAAGAACGCCTCCAGAAAAAAACTATATATAAGTACTTACATACATATTATTTATAAGCTTTTGAAATTTACAAAACCATATATATTTTCAATTTAAGTAAACCATGTGACATTGTAATATATGTGGTTTAATGTTCAATTTTTGTTTAGTTTTAATTAAAAATGATAATTATAAAATTTACAATATGCTAGTAAAGTAAGGGTTTAACGCGGATGGAAATGCTAAGGTTATAGCATGGCTTAGATAATATTTTAGCTTAAGAAATGATAAACTAGAATTGTAAGAACAGATGATAATGCACAAAATGCGGTACTTTATTCAACTCAAAACCCTGCTTATATACGTTAGGCCTTCTGCCACGTGGCATACATGTGGCACATAGTGCTGACACATGGGCCAGATCACCACCTATGTGTCACTGTGCATGTGTGTATATATAAATGCATATATACAATATCTTACATTATCCTCCCATGTGCAACTATGTAGATGGTGTTAGATCTGATGGTCCTGGATTTGTGTAAATTGGCTAATCTAAGGTATGACGAATGTACTCAACAAGTCTCGAACAACAAATTGTTTCATTCAAACTACATGAAGTATCTCGACCTCATGAGATCTTACTAATTATACTTGATACATGTGAGGACCAACCTTTCAAAGTATTCGGTAGGGACTAAGTCACTTGTGTAATAAACTAGTTGTAAGCTCATGTGCAATTAGCTTGGGAAAACATACCAGTACTAGGTCACCTTTAGCATAATCTGGTGGAATTTGATATTGTGCATTGTAAGAAGATTGCTATATATTTGAGCTTGACCAAGATGTTCAGCAAACTCTACATGTAGAAGAAGCAAGACAGCATCCAAATGTCAAGCCCACATCTTTGCATCCTTGGCACATGACAGATTTGATGATAACCCCAATGGGCAACTTAGGATCATATATATACAATGCCTTGAATAGAGAGATATCAATCAAACTCTGATGCCTGTTACATAAGCAAATCTCAAGCATTGTAAATATCAATCTTAATAAATATAATTGAAGTTCACCTACTTCGAAATCATACCCTTGAAGGTCTGATTTAATCGCTCCACCAAACCATTAATTTGTGGATGATATGGAGAGGCAAATGAGTGTAACCTTTCACACAACACTCGGAATACCTCTGCAATGAAAGCGAAGCTATTATCTGATAACATCCACTTGGGATAAGAACGCTGCAAAACCACATTATTGAACAGAAACAAAGCAGTTGCATTTAGAAGAGAACCAACCTCCTACCTAACGAGTTAAATAATCAAATACGATAATGATGTATTACTTGCCTTGAGAAGAACGTGGAAAGGGTCCCAATAAATCCACTACAATTAACTCAAAAAAGTGAGAGACATTGATGGATTTTAACCCCAATGGCCAGAGTCGTACATGAATTTTGAGTTTGACAAACGAGACAGCTCTGAATATACTTAATCACATTAACACACATGTTAGGCCAATAAAAGGACCAACGGAGCTTCTTCAACACTTGTTGGTGACTGAGATGTGATATGCTCAAGAAGATGCAAAACATATGTAGAGGATATGGCCAAACGCAATTTGTTTTAGATTCGTCCCAATAAAATACAATAAACCATCTTGAAGTTGAAACTAAACATGATATTGTTGAAATAGAGATTCGAAAGAAGGATTTGTAAACGCATTCCGTAATTGCCTTGTCCATGGCTCATCTGATTACACGACCCATTAAATTCTTTCATTTTAATAAGGAAGTAATAACAACATGATCACATTCCAAAAGTGTTTCAATCCCATGTAAATAGGCATGAAGTCGTTTAAAACCCCAAATAGCAACAAGGCATTCCTTTTTACTAATGGGAATAATTCCACTCAGCAGGCTTGAGTACTCGACTAATGTAAGCCACCGGGTGTCGAATTAAAGGATCCGCAACATCAGTTTGCATCAACACATCACTAATACCAATATTCGACGCATCTACTCGTAAAATAAATGGATGAGTAAAATTTAAGTATTGAAGCAGTGCTAGAGTTGTCAAGAACTCTTTTAATTGGTCAAATGCATGTTGACACCTGTGAGTCCACCTAAAAAATACATGTGGATGAACAACTTTGAAGAGGGGTAGTTTGATCAATAAAATGATCGTGAATTGACCCAAGTACTGCACCTTGTATAAGAAACGCTGAACTTCCTATACCATACAAGGATAAGGGAACTCTCAAACAGCTCGCAACTTCGTTAGATCCACATGTAAACCCTCTTGAGATATACGATAATAGTGTTGTGGTTGAATCGAATACACACTTCTCTAGTTTCAACTTCAAGCCGACTTTTCGAAATCGATCAAGAACTCGTTGTACATCACGAATGTGATCCTCTTAAAAAGCAGACCCATGAATTAACACATCATTAATGAAATCGGCAATGATATTAAGCACATTTGAAAAAAGCTCATCCATCATGCATTGAAAGGTGACATGAGTTGAAGTCAATTCAAAAGGCATGACCAAAAACTCATAAAAACCAAATGGTATTCGGAAGGCCATTTTTGGAATATCCTCCTCAACCATAGGAATATGCTAGTACCCTGATGCCAAATCCAACTTAGTAAACCATCGATTCTGACCCAATCAATTTAATAAATCGGTAGAGTTCAAAAGTGGATAAGCATCTTTGATGGTAACATCATTAAGAGGTCGATAATCCACACATAATCGTAAAGATCCATTAGGCTTGGGAACCAAATGAGGTTTGCATGCCCATGGACTCCTTGATGGACAACACACCTGCTTACCGATCATATCAGTAACAATTGTTCGCATGGTCGATAACTCTTTTGGTGACTTGCATCGAACCAAAAATTTGAAAGGCTTTGCATTGCCAGTGGGTATATAATGTTGAGTCTTCACACGTGCACTTGGGACAAATCAAATTTGAACAAACTTACATATTGTTCTTAAGTTGTTCGATGCAGTGTGCTCAATACTCATGTGACATATTAGGTATCTAAACCTGTTGAGATGGACACCACCCCAAGACTGGAATTAGAGGAGCTGTATGTATGATATAAATAGCAACAAGTTTCTTTATACGTAAAGGAATTGACTGTAGAGACACAGATTCCAAGTGTAATATGGGAGGAGAGAGTGAAAAATTACACATACCTTTCAACTGCTTTAACCAATCACATCCTAGAATAATGTCAAAAACTTGGGAAGGGACAATGTTAAGAGATTTGTCACCCATAACTAGTGTAGTCAAAGTGGTGTATTGTGATACTGCACGAGAATGCCCATTACCATATAAAATGTGCAAGACTTTAGCTGCATGTCTTAAGGGTAATGAGCATTAATGCACTAGAAAGGTAGTTATGAAAGACATATTAGATCTTGTATCCACTAGCACTATGACTGAAAAATCATTCACATGTGTAGTAAATGTGAAAATTGGATGATGTGGTGGAACTTGCAATCCTTGATATGCATAGCGAAAAAAGTATGGAGGTAAAGTCTTCATCGCATGGGATCCCTTCGTTGCCCATACAATTACTGGTTTTCCACAACAAATCCACTTGCAAGAGAGGCTTTGTCATCTGAAAGCTCATCATCAGACATAATGACCACCACATGCACACCATTTGAAACACATGTGTCATAGTTTTTACTATGACTCGACCCTTACTTTGGGGTTTGATTGTTGTTACTTACCGAGTTATATGACAAACCCTAGTTGTAGTGAGAAACAGCCTCGCTTAGTGCACTTAGGTGTTTAAGGGTAGTTCGACCGGCTGTCACTAGGTACCTTGAGAAACTTTAGGCGAAGGTATACTTACCTTTTAAAACTCTTCCCCGGTTTGACGTTCTAAAGTAGGTTTTTCGTTAAAAAGTATAACTTGTCAAAAAGGGTTAGGGACACCCCTAGGGTTGACCTAACCCCATGCCCTAACCCCCCCTAGGGGTTAGGTTTAGGGTTAGGTTAGGACAACTCATTTTCTCTAAGGGTTGGCATTTCCGTGCCAGCCCACTTACTTAGGAAAACAATGGGGGGGGGTTTCCGTCACATAAATAAGGTAGAGTATATGTAGTGAGGCTTCCTAAGTTTAAAAAAGAGCTCGTTAACCTTCTACTGGTGCAGGCTAAGCTTGTGTCGTCAAGGCGCAACCCTCTGTTGTGCTGCCTTAACTTCCACATGACAGGGGTACGTCCCACCTTTGGGTTAGACTATCCTTATCGTTGGCAGGATCACGCCTTTGTGATAGGGGTACGTTACTTCTAAGGAGTTAGTCAAATTCCTTGGCCTGAAAACCTACTCGCACGCTAAAAGGCATTGCCCAAGTTCACGTTCCACATATCTAGTGGTTGAGGCCTTGCTTCGGATGCCTCAACCATGCCAAGCTAGGAATGATACCTGTAGTTCGGCTAGTCCACGTGTCCTGATTCACAAAGTGAGCCTCGTTTGTGGACTTGGTCAGCTAGGGGCTTAAGTTCCTAAGGGTTGGGTTCCTAATACGGGTTACTTTATTAGATTTCATAGGGTTTCCAGAGAGGGGATTCTAGGGTTGGCACTTGGCAAGCCGCCTTTTGTGGTACCAGGTAAAAACTTTGACAACATGGTTGCCAGCTGGATGTAGTGGACACCAATTAGATACACATCACATGCTTGCCAAGTATGTCCAAGTGTCCAACATGCCCAACAATGAACTTGATTGGGTTGACCACATTGTTTTGATTTCTCATATTACATGTTATAGTTTACTTTGGAGGTTGATTGTTGTTACCTACCAAACTATGTTGATAAGTCCTATGTATAGAAAAAACATGCCCGTTTAGTGCACTTGAATATCTAGTGATGGTCCGGTTATAAAAAACTCTAGGCAAAGCTAGCACTTCCATTTAGAAAACTCTTACCCTAGTTTTCTGTGTAGTTAGGTTTTTGGGTGGTTCCGGTGAATTCAGCATGTTGGATATGGGTAGAAACACCCTTATGGTTGACCTAACCCTAGGGTTTCTCTAACCCCATGCCCTAAACCCCTCAGGTTAGGGTTTAGGGGTTAATGAGTCATTAATTAACTCACCAAGTATATTCCCTTTGAGAATGAGATTCCGTGCCAGCCCACTTATGTAAACAAGAAAATAGGGGGGAGAGGGGCCTCTGTCACATATATTAAGTAGTACATGTATGAGAGCTCTTAGGTTCATGACTAAGTTCAATGCTTTTTTGCCGGTGCAAGCTTTAGCTTGTGTCGTTAAGGTACAACCCTTTGTTATGCCACCCTAACTTTAGATGACAGGGGTACGTCCCACCTTCGGGGTAGCTCACCCTTAACGTTGGCGAATCCATGCCTGGAAGGTCTTGTCGGAATGCACGTTCTAAGAGGTAGAAGTTGAGGCTTGCCTCCAGCCTCCTCCTCCACGTCAAGTTAGGTGTAGCACTCATGGCCAAGCAAGGCACATCCATGTTTTTGTCCAATTGTGGGCGTGGGATCTTGTTTGACGGGTTCACATTACCCAGTTCTTAAGGGTTCACTAAGGGGTTCTAAAGTTGGCATTTAGGAGCCACGTTTGTGGAATCTAAGGGCTATGGCATGATAGTCCACATCGTGGAAAGTAGTGTCACATGGAGATGTGACACTGGGCTAGACGTCACACGATACAACGCCCGAGGCACGCTCTTTGGGGTTGTGTCATGAGTTTGTCGCCAAGGGGTTGGATACTTTAGCAAACATGCGTGCTTGTGCTCGCACTAGGGTGTTTAGCCTTGGGCATCCGCTCAAGGGAAGTTAGGTCTTGTAACTAGGTGTGCTTTAGCACACTTGGCTAGGGAGTGTTCTTCTTGGAATCCAAGGGTTGAACAACCTAAGCTTGTTAGCATGAGCCCTTTCGTGAAGCACTCGCAAAGTCATGTACTTAAGGTTATCCAAACCTAACCTTATGGAGTTTACTTAGTAGAACACTCGTGTTTGCCTACGGCGCACACTCGTGTCCTCACTAAGTACTACCCTAGGTCTAGGGTATAACTTGACCACTCAAACCCTCAAGGGTTAGTCGTGGTTCAGGGTACCCCTTGTCGCCCTAAAGGGGTTGTACGCTTAGATGGGTGATTCCTCAAGGGGTAAGTGATGATGCCTTAGCTTTGTCATGGGGGTATGTGTAAGGCACATCTCCTTAATGAGGCTAGGGCATGAGCTGTCTAGGTCTACTAGGAAAGAATCCTAAAGGGGTTATCCTCTAGGGTTTGGGGATGGTCGTTCTAGGGACTTAGGGTAGGACTCTAAGTCTTTTGTTTAACTAGGCATCTGAGTCAGACTCTTGGGGTCATCTTGGAAAACTTAGCGTTGCTCACACAGGGAATTGACGCCGAAAGGCCACTTGACAGCCATGTGTTTCTAGGTGATAAAACTCTAACATTACAAATTCATGAATTTTGACCACCACGGGCAAGAACTAAAGCAAATGCAAGAGGATTTTGTGGAGGTGGTCCACGGGGTTGGCCTCAAGGTGGCCCATGTGCAAAAGGTTGACCATGAAGGGCTTGTCGTGCTGGCACATATGCAGCGGTGTCAACCTCCATTGAATCAACATGTTGAATAGGAGGAGTAAGTAACCCGAGGGGACCACAACCCTCACCAAGTACCAACTCAAATTGTTAAGCTAATGCAAAAGCCTCCTCCAATGTGGTAGGACGAAGAGCTCGTATGAATCGAACAAGTTCGGGTCGCATAGTCAGCCATAACATATCGAGCTTGATGAGCTCAAGCATGTTAGAATATGCATGCTGGGCTAAATCCCAAAACCTATTATTGAACCGTATAACAAACTCACTAGGATGTTGTCGTATTGCATGCAGTTGTTGAAAAGCATCATTGAGTCCTTAACTTTCCAAACGTACATTTAAGGCATTCCGTCAACTGATTACTATTGGCTTGAATCTCTGCAGTCAATCCATTATACCATTTGAACATTGGGTACTCCAAACATGTAGAGAATTCTTTTAGAGCATGAGCCTCATCCCAACCATGATAACAAATAATAACTTAGAAATGATCAAACAGTGATATACATCATCTGTCGGATCACCACAAAAAAATTGGAGTCAAACACTAGATTTGTGGCTTGTGAAGAAGACAGAGGAGTATTATAAACAGATACCCTAGCAGGCAGGGAAGAAGAGGACAGACCCTTAACAAAGCACTCCAATAATTTAGTTTGTGCATCAAAAATAATCATAATAATACTAAAAGCGTGAAAATAAGAAAAAAGAAGAGACTCAATAATATTAAAAGCCGTCTCCACATTCATTGTAATGAAAATTTAAAAAAAAAAAAAGGCAAAAGAGAAGGAATACTCAACTTTTCTACTAATGTAAAAACATATAATATTGCAGAGAACATGATACTTTTTATATACAGAGGCCTTTTACCATGTGGCATATATGTGACATGTGGTGCTGACACATGGGGGCTAGATCACCACCCATGTGTCACTATGCATGTGTGTGTGTATATATATATATATATATATACACACACATATGGGTATATACAATATCTTACAAAATAAGTAATAATATTTTATTTTAAGGTGAGAATCGTGATTTATATGTATAATTTATATTTTATTTTAGTCTTAAATATTTTATTAAATTAAAATTTAAAAAAAATCTTGATATTTATTAAATAAGATTTTTATTGCGTTTTGCTGTTGTTTCATCACATTTGTGTCATCGAATAAGAATATTTTGTTTTTTTATTATAAGAAAATACAAAAACAATATATATGATAAAATCCAAAAGAACCAGATGATGACTATGAGTCAATATTTATTTATTTTTAAGTAAAAAAAGAAAAATTCAAATTTTAAGTTTTATTTCTATGTTGTATCATTTTATTATGATATATATCTCATCTTACTCTCAATACTATTATACATATATATATCTTAGTTTAGTAATCTCTTATATTTTACTTCACACTACTAAGTCAAAATCCGTAATAATATTTTTAATACATTAATATTTTACATTTTCAATACTTAATAATCCTTACCTTCGTATTTTCATATTTATCTGTTAATTCATATTTACAATTATTATTGATACCCCTCTCTCTCTCTCTCTCTCTCTCTCTCTCTCTCTCTCTCTCTCTATATATATATATATATATATGGACATTGTGTAAGTTTCGTGTGTTTCCATTTACATAAAGTGGTAAGTACTTAGATATACAGATAGTTAATCCCGTATCTCGCATGCATTCATGTTCACTTGGATAAATATTAGTTACACACACACATATAGTGTGGGCGTACTAGCCTGTCTATCTGTGTGTGTGTGTGCTCGCGCATATATGTGTATGTTTGATATGTAGTTGTCCATGACTACCTGTTCACTACACGAAACTATGTTCATAAGTGCGTTTACTTTATTACATATATACGTGTGTATCTTTATATTTATTTCCATAATGTGTGTGTGTGTGGATGAGGAACAAAAAGGCTGAAAATGAAAGTATTTATTTTCAATTTACTCAGACTTGATATACAACATACATACATACATATATATATATATATATATATATATATATATTTGATTAATTATTTCTGGAGCATGTCCGTTGATATATAATTTTAATTGTCATCTTTAGAATTAGATTAAATAATAATGGTTAATAGTTTAACATCTTAAAATTTTCTTTTGACAACCTCTAAAATTTAGAACAGACTGAAGAATTTGACCTTAAGCTCGTATATGAAACTTGACATTATATTTGGTACAGTGATTCATATCATTTTAACTTGTATTAAAACAAAAATTCGGTTGATATAAAATATTAACATTCCGTTACACCATGAAGTGTCTATTTATATGTAAATATAGTATACATTTTTTTCCTTATTAAGTTGCAATCGGAGGTCACCAATTTAATTAAACTGTTAAGTGAAACACTGCAAGACCTGACTTCAACACTTGCCGTGTTTCACTGCAGGATGACTTCTATTAATATTTGACCAGTAAACCCTAGCGTCCATATTAGTGTGTCTAGATCTAGCGCCACATGGCGCGAAGAGTATGACTTTCGATCTGAGCCGTTCAGCAGGAGAAAGTCGTCACACGGCAAGTGTTGAAGTCCAGCAAATCACATGTAATTGCAAAGTGTAAATTATGTCCAACATGGCTTCTTGGTTTGTGATTCTACTCATCTTATGCAGCTTTGCAACTACATTTGCATCTCCAACCATTGTATCCGCTTCATTGTTTAACAAGTTCTTCCCCAGTCCAGATGCATTTTACAAATACAGCGACTTCATAGCTGCAACACAGGGATATTCCCAGTTTGGGAACACTGGCAACGCTGATGTTCAAAAGAGGGAGCTGGCTGCATACTTCGCCAATGTCAAGCAGGAGACCGAAGGTATGTCTGTATACATGTGTATATGCAACCTTAGTGTGTGTGTATAGCTTATGTACATGTACATATATATAAATTGTTGAGGATTTGTGTAGGCCTGAAGTACATCAGGGAAATCAACAGGGACAATAAATATTTGACACCCAAAAAGTTCCTTGCCCTGCAGGAGAAAAAGCTTACTATGGAAGAGGTCCTTTGCAGCTCACCTGGTACAAAACTTCATTCAGTGTGTGTGTGTGTGTGCGTGAGAGAGAGAGCTTACAGACGTGGTACATATTACACAGGAACTACAACTATGATGCAGCTGGGAATGCACTAAAGCTCAATCTACTACAAAACCCGGACCAAGTTGCCACGAACGCACCAGTCGCATGGAAGGCGTCACTGTTCTTTTGGATGCAAAACTCTCAGTGCCACAGCGCGATGACTACGGGCCGTGGATTTGGAGATACCATAAGGGCTATCAACGGCGTTACTGAGTGTGGTAAAGGAGCGAGACACAAGAGGCCAACAATCGCATTAAGTACTACACGGACTTTTGTTCTCAGTTGGGAGTCTCACCTGGTTCAAACCTTGGCTGTGCTTAGTAAATCTTTTTTATATATTAAAATAAATAAATTTGTAAGTTAATTTGATACTGTGAATTTTATTTATAAGATGATTTTATGTAAAACTTTTATTTAAAATTAAATATTAATAGAAGTCATCCTGCAGTGAAACACGGCAAGTGTTGAAGTCCGCTGCAATGGGAGGTCTTGCCGTGTTTCACTTAATTATGTAAATTAATATTTATGCAGTTTAATTAAATTTTGATAATATACTATATTTACATATAAATAGACACTTCATGGTGTAACGGAATATTAATATTTTATATCAACCGAAATTTTGTTTAATACAAGCTAAAATGGTATGAATCACTGTACCAATATAATCTTATATAACATGAACAAGTTTCACATATAACATAAACGAGCTTAAGGTAAAATTCTTTAGTTTGTTTTAAAATTTAGAGGTTGTCAAAAAGAAAATTTTAAAGATGTTAAATTATTAATTATTTTTATTTATTTTAATTCTAAAGATGACAACCTCAAATGGTTTAAAATGTTGCTTTGATAATTATTAATAATTTAATTTCTTTAATAAATTTTGAGTTCTTGTAATTACTTCACCAAGGTAATTTTCTTATTTTTCATTTTCTTAAACTATAAAATAAAATAATTTAATACTAACCCTTATACAATTTAAAATATTTCTAAAGTATTTAATTATGCTGCTTTTAAAAATGAAATACACCTGTTTGTATGGGAAATTTTAAGTACTCTGTTTTAATAGTGTGATTATTTGAGTTCATATGGTATTGATACTTATTATTATATTGTAAAATTTATTAATATTGATAATCGGGACAAAAATAAAGGAACATTACAAACAGTGTCAACATATATATGCATGTACACGTACGTTTATACACACATTTACGCATCTACCACTTAAACAGGTTATGCATATATAAGAAAGCTATAATATATCAAGCACGCTGTATATAAATAATACTCCTACAAATTTTAAATATATATACATTATTTGTATATGTATGCTTACTCTTGAAATTTACAAAATTTATATTTATTATTGAAATTTTGTTATTTGTATAACTTACTTTACATTTAGCAATCTCATAACAATCCTAGTACGTAGTGCTTGAGTCATTTGTTATAAAAGTTAAAATAATATAACACTGTAAACAAAATCAGATAATAACTACAAAAATCATTAAATTATGTATTTAAGTTAACATGCACCAAACTCACACACTTACGGACACACCAAACGCACTTATGAACATAGTTTAGCATGTAGTGAACAGGTAGACATGGACAACTACATATCAAACATACACATATATGTGTGCGCGCTGCACACACACACACACATAGACAGGTTAGTACGCCCACACTATATGTGTGTGTATAACTAATATTTATCCAAGTGAACATGAATGCATGCGAGATACGGGATATATCTAAGTACTTACCACTTTATGTAAATGGAAACACACAAACATACAAATGCGCAATGAAACATGCACATCACTTACACAATGTTCATATATATATATATATATATTGAGAGAGATAATAATTGTAAATATGAATTAACAGATAAATATGAAAATACGAGGGTAAGGATTATTAAGTATTGAAAATGTAAAATATTAATGTATTAAAAATATTATTACGGATTTTGACTTAGTAGTGTGAAGTAAAATATAAGAGATTATTAAACTAAATATATATATATATATATATATATATAATAGTATTGAGAGTAAGATGAGATATATATCATAATAAAATGATACAACATAGAAATAAAACTTAAAATTCGAATTTTTCTTTGTTCACTTTAAAAAAAATAAAATTTGACTCATGGATTTTATCGTATATATTGTTTTTGTATTTTCTTATGATAAAAAACAAAAATTCTTATTTGATGACACAAATGTGATGAAACAACAGCAAAACGCAATAAAAAATTTATTTAATAAATATCAAGATTTTCTTTTTAATTTTAATTTAATAAAATATTTAAGACTAAAATAAAATATAAATTATACAACTACGATTCTCACCTTAAAATAAAATATTATTACTTATTCTGTCACATATTATATATACCCATATGTATATACACACATGCATAGTGACACATGGGTGGTGATCTGGCTCATGTGTAAGCGCCACATGCCACATGTATGCCACATGGTAAAAGGCCTCCTGTATATAAGCAGGGTTTTGAGTTTAAAATATCACGTTTTGTGCTTGTTATATATTCTTACATTGGTGAAGAAGTCGAGTATTCCTTCTCTTTTGCCTCTTTTTTTCTTATTTTGACGACGATGAACGTGGAGACAGCTTTTTGTAGTATTGTGCCTCTTTTTTTTCTTATTTTCACGATAATGAATATGGAAACGGCTTTTTATATTATTGTGCCTTTTTTCTTTCTTATTTTCACGATGATGAATGTGGAGATAATTTTTAATATTATTATAACTGTTATTAATGTACAAATTAAGTTATTGGAGTGCTTTGTTGAGGGTTTATGCTTTTCTTCTTTGCTTAAGCCTCCTATTGAGGGATTTATTTATAATACTCCTCTGTCTTCTTCACAAGCCAAATCCGAATGTTGAACCCTAATCTTTTTATGGTGATCCGAAATGAAGTATATCACTGGTTTAATCATTTATAAGTTATTATTATCCCAACTCTTTAATAGCATTGCTCACTCGTTAATAAATTATTATGAACTCATTTTAAAATAAAAGAATGGAATTAAAGTGTATACAAATATATATACACTGAAGAGCTTGTAATTCACTATAATATCAACCCACAGATAAATGCATACGCATATGAATGTTAATGAACCCTAAATGCTCTATTTAAATGGGAAAAGAAAGAAAAAAAAAATTAAGAATATTTTCAAAGTAGAGTACGTACTTCATAATCCGTTATTAACATTTTTAATTAGATTAATGTAAGAACACATTTATTATGTTATGTTTATTATCATTTTATTATATTCATAAGACACTCAAGTTTTGTAATATCCCTGTTCCATTTTAACTGATTTTCATATTAAGTTTATTAAAGTTATTATTCAAATACCGTTTTATGATCTAATTAAGTCTATTTGTTCTCTTCCTTTAAGGATCCAATCCCACCCAAAGACTTTGAAGAACCAGCAAACTTTGCTGAAGGCTGGGAATATTCTTGGTATCCATATTCACTCACGCTCCATTTTCCACGTCCCTTTTGCGTGGGTGCGCGTGTTTGGAAGTTCTTTTCTGGCAGCCTGCCTTCGTTAAGTGAAGAGTTTGATTGGGAGCGTGGGTCTGCACCACGGAAACACCCTTTATGGAGCGTAAATCTGAAGTTAAGTACGTATATATGTGTGTAAATGTGTATACACACACGCACACACACACTCTTACCGAAGTTTACGGCCCTCGCGGACAACAATATCCTCCCCTTTGCCAATTACTTTCCTGCACTCACGGCAAGTCCAACCAGTTCTGGAGGCTTTTCCTTCTGTGATCGTCCAGTACTCACTCATACTAACAAGGAGAGTAACAGTTAGGTCACATGCAGAAGAAGTTCACACGTGGCAGTTGCATATCTTTATACACACACACTTGAGAGGGAGAGAGAGCATTTGCAGTTTAATGTTTTAAATCGACTTTCTCACTCAGCACTATTAAATTTTATAGAGTATATTTCTAAATTAATGTTACATTTTCACAAAACATATTAAAATGATTTCACTATTTCAAATGGATGAATTGGTAGTGGAGATTGAATCAATAAATTTATATAAAGAATAATACTTGCAATATGTTTGATGTCAAATTCAAAATGCTCAGTTTGTTTTAATATTGATATCTAGATAATTATATAATTGGTATTGGTACTTGTTATTAGATTATAATCTTAATTATAAATATTGATAAATTATGAAAAGAAGAAAAAAAAAACTAAATACAAAGAATACATGTTAAAACAACAAATTTTAATTCATATACACATATTCAACTTAAACAAGTTATGTATATAATATAAGATGCCAATAATAAGTATTACATACATAATAGCTTTTGAAATTTACAAGACCATATATATTATTCAATTTAACTAAACCATATATATTATTCAATGTGACATTGTAATATATGTGGTTTAATTTTTAATTTTTGTTTAGTTTTAATTAAGAAATGATAATTATAAAACATTACAATATGCTAGTAAAGTAATGGGTTTAAATCTAGGAAATGCTAAGGTTATAGGATGGCTTAGATAATATTTTAGCTTAAGAAATGATAAACTTTCTTACAATATGCAAAACGCGGTACTTTATTCAACTCAAAACCCTGCTTATATACAGTAGGCCTTCTGCCATGTGGCATACATGCGGACGTGTAGATGGTGCTAGATCTTATGGTCTTGGATGTGTGTAAGTTGGCTCATCTAAGGTACGACCGAATGTACTCAATGAGTCTCAAACAACAAAGTGTTTTATTCAAACTATGTTCTCATGAGATCTTACATGCATGTTGTAACTAAAGTGGGCATGGTTATAGTCCCATTTCTAATAATTAAATTTTTAGCTATTTAATTAGCATTTTCTAATATTAAAAATATTCTTTAGAATATATGTTTGAAAATAGAATATTCTATTTTTATATTCGACCCTTTAATAAATTATAGCATTCATTGAACAAAAATTAATAACATTATAAAAGTAGAAGGTATTAAATTATATAATATATTGCCTAATATAACAATTAAGGAAGAGCATAAGAGGTACATTATATAAATATTGATGTTGTTATTAAAATATTAATATTTAAATATAACATTATTAATTAAAAATTTGTAGTAGTAATAATATATATATATAATACAATCCTATAATAATATAGTCAATCTTCCATATCATTTTTTAAATTTATATAGTTAAGTAAACAATTTGGTACTATTATTAAAGAGTTTATAATAATTATGAATATTAAATATATGATATTTTATAATTTTGTAATTGCTTTAAGCTTCAGAAAACATACATTCCCTTGCAGTTTTGTTAATCGTGACTTTATCAACGCTTCTTGACATCCACCCATATCGAATGGATTTAACATTTATAAAACATGCTGGGTCTTTTTGATTGGGAGACCATGTTTTTCTAGGCATCCATTATATCTTTCGCTCTCCTTCTCGTGTCGCCTTTTTTGAACCATGCAACCTTAACAATACTATTTTTTGTGATTACTTCAGGTGTGTCGATAATTTGACCCATCCAAATAGGCTGATTATATGACGCATCTGGAGTAATGAGAACCATCATTAGTTTTTGAAGATCCTTGCAGCAATCAAAGTATGCTTTAGGTTTTTGGTTCCTTTGTCCAACAAAGTGTGGGGTTTGCACTTCCACATCACTACTGGCTTCTATGTCGTCTGTGCTCAGTGATGTCATTTCAATCTCCTCTCGCCACCTTGTTTTAGGCCAAAAAGGGTGTTGCAATTCTGTACTTGTGACAGTAGGCCCTTCCAACTCTCGAACAACAGTCTCCCAATAGTCGACCACATGCTTATATAGTTCTGAGTAACCAGTTGCCTTATCAGAATTCTTTGGCATCGATTTTTGAACCCATGCCACATATTTTTTGATGCCATCAATAATAACCTCTTGTTCCTTGAGCTGGGCACTCAATGGAATAGGGTCTGGTTGTCCTTCTGGGAGAAGTGGCTTTCCATTCTCTCCACTTTTGAAGAGCATTAACCCTCTTTCGGTAACCACTCCTGCTCTGATGGCCGTAACTTGTACTGCATAATAGGTATACCATCTCGTATGGAGAAAAAGAATTGTAGCGGCACAAGGTGACCAACTAAAGAATCACTCCCTCTTTTATATACTCCTTGAGAAATTTTTTGAAGTCTGGCACCTCAGTCACAAGCAAAGCACAACTTTTTTTGGAGATGCAATTTTCAAAAAGATTCATCATATGCGGTAAGGTAAGTGCACTTGTCCTTTTTGTAGAGTTGGAGACCTTGCTGAAGAACGCATCAATATCTTCATGAGTGTGACCAACCATAAGAAACTGAGCGTGATTGTTTCAAACACACCTTTGGCAACAAGCATTGACAAGTATGCTAGCACATATCTAGAAAATAAAAGTAAGTATGAGCTTGAGAAACCCTTAAGTAAAATGATTTACCTATTTTTGTTCTCGCCTGCACAATTATCCATCTGTAAAAGCAAATGACGAGGAAGCTTATTTGATGTTGAGGACACATGTACACTATTTGAGCTAGATCCCTCCACTGAACCTGAACTCTCAACAGGGCCATCTGTTTTTTGTGCAGGTTGCTGACAATGCCTCTCATATTCCCAAGTAGCCTCAAGTGCAGACGTGTTCATGAGAGCATTATGTAAAGGTTGAAGGTGTTGTTTCTTCACTTTGAGATCACTGATAGGACTTGTCTGTGAGTGGGCTTCAATGTTTCTGAAACACATGGGACCCTCTACACCATGGATGAGTTATCTGAGAATGTAACATTGGATGGAAGGATGTTTACCATCACGTAGATTGCTCCCTAAACCCAAGCCGAATAGCTATATGACCTGGTTTAGGGTTTAGGGTTTAGGGACTAGTTTAGGGTTTAGGGTTTAAGGTTTTAACGAGCCGTTCCACCAAACCATCTGTCTGAGGATGATAAGCACTTGTGAAAGTGTGACAGATCCCTAGTCGAGACATCAAATATGAAGTGCCTCGGCCATAAATGCAGAACCATTGTTCAAGAAAATTTGTTCCAAACAAGAATGCTGAAACATGACTCGATTAAGGAAAAACTGATTAATAGCAAAAGCAGTCGCACTAGCAAGAGCACCAACTTCTACCCAACGAGTAGGTAGTTAGAAGCAATAATAACTTACTTGTTGGCAGCATGTGACCACATCAAATCAAATGCCACCAACTAAAACGAACGAGAAACTGCAATTGACTTCAACCGTCCTTTCGAAGTACATAGGGAGTATTGGGAGCTTGGCACAACACACAACTACGCACATAATGAATCACATGTCTCGCAACTTTGACCAATAGAAAGATTTATGCAACTTCTTCATCACATGACAATGTCACATGTGCCCGTCGAGAACAGGAGAGTCATGGTAAGCGTGGTGGAAGCGTGGAATGAAAACCGAAGGCACTACCAACCACAAATGATCATCTGGATTAGTCCCTACAAAATAAAAAAGGTCGTCCTAAAGGTGATATTGCGAATGTAAATGCCTGAAAGGCAAGTCATTACTAAGTGATGCAGGATTCTCAAACCCATCACGAAGCTTTCGAATTCATGGCTCAACCTTTTGAACTTCTCAAACCTCATCCAAAGACGGCAAATCTAACTCTGCATTCTATGAACACTGAATGTCAAGCACAACAACTACTGATGGTATAAAATCCTTGTCAAAAAAATCCACTGATGCTCGAACAACTGGCTCCTTAGGGGCAAAAGAAAAGAGAGAAGGTGGAAGAGGAGCTCGAGAAAGAGCATTAGCATTAGCCATGGAACTCCCTGGCGATGAACAACCTCGAAATTGTAAATTTGAAACTTCAAGGCCCATCGAAGTAGTACGACCAATCAAATTCTTCCACTTTAACAATGAAGTGACTGCTGCATGATCGCCTTCCAACAACGTTCGAGAACCATGTAAGTGCTTTTCAAAACCCCAAACTGTTGCTATACACTCCTTTTATGTTGTGGAGTAGTTCAGCTCTGCTGATTGCAATGTACGGTTGATGTATGCAATAGGATGTCGTTGGCTAGGGACACTCGTACTTTCTTGCAGCAATACACCCCTGAGATCGATGTTAAAAGCATCTACGCGCAAGATGAAAGGACAAGTGTAATCCGGGTAAGGCCAAAACTGGAGGAGTCGTCAATAGTTCTTTGAGATCTGCAAATGCTGCTCACAATCCTTAAACTAAACAAAAGAAGTCATTAATGACTTCAACAACGCTTGCAACATTGCAGTACGATCTGAAAGATGATCCATAAAACGACCCAGATATTGTACCTTGCCAAGAAAGCATTGCACATCATTCACACACTTCGGTGTAGGAACTTCAAAACTGCAACGGATCAACTTGCAAACCTTCACGTGAAATGCGATAACTTAGATAAGTGGTGTTCTTGGATCCAAACACACACTTAGATGGCTTCAGCTTCAAACCAACTTCTCGCAACCGATCCAAAACCTTACGTACATCACCGACATGCTCCTCCCACATTCCATCCGAGTGGGGTTTAGCTAAGATCTCCTTCCTCACTGGAAAGGACCGTATCGAGTGCTATGACAAGTAGGGTCACAAGTTTATGAGGTTCGGCATGACATTCAACTCAATCTTGGAGATTGTACATGTGCAACGGTTAAAGTGTTTTGTACAACGAAAACAAGTTGTGCCACTTAAAAGTCCACAAGTGCCTCCTCCTGATGTTCCTCCAGATCTGGGTCCATCTAATAGAGAACCCTAACCAACTTACATCCTTCCAAGAAGAAGGTAATACGACTGCATGTGCACATACTATTATTAGCATAGTGGGTTTTGATACTGTTGAATTGGTTTTAATTTGGACCACTCGCTCTTAATATATATAAGTTAGGATTATTAGATTAATGAATATACACATTTCTATATTCCGTGTCTCACATGTTGATATAAAATATTAATATTCCGTTACAACATCTTTTTATATATGTAAATATAGTATACATGTTTTTCCTTATTAAGTTGCAAGTGGAGGTCACAATTTAATTAAACTGTATAAACATTAATTTACATAATTAAGTATATTATAAATCTAATTTAAAATTTAAATTAAAGGGAAAATTAAAATGCCGGTTGCTTGCTATATGTATGTATGTATCTAGTAGTATTTTCTCTCCCAAGAATGTATACATATCTGAAAGTTAATTATTAAAATAAGCTTATGCACAAATATAAGCGTATTTATATATAAGAAATATATTTAGTGTTAATACAGGTGAATAAACTTCATTATATATATATAAAGAAACAATAATAATATAAATAATACTTAAGTTAATCTTGATGGTTATACGATTCTTTTATATCAGTAATACAAATGAATCAATAGTATTATATGATTCCCATAGTGAAATTTACTAGTTATTTCAAAGTTAGTAAAATAAATTTACATATGAATATTTAATAAAATTCACAGTTCAAATTAACTTGATCGCTTCAAGTCTGGTTTATTTCCTCTGCAAAATGTCCTCCTGCAAGGCCTGAATGAGCCTCTTTAAGAACCTCTGGGGCCTCTAAAGGATCTACACACCTTCGTAATACCCCATCGGACCCCAGTTTATACAGCTTTCCTCCCACGAGAGAGAAGTGTCGTGTCCTCACGACAAAGAGCTTCCTTTCATCGGCGTCTTATAAGTAAGTGGTACTATTCCAGTGGCTAGATATTGTGTAATATGATCTAACCACCTTAATGGAACATCCACACGAAATAAACTCGCATCAGGAAAATCATCCATAGTACGAATAGGAAGTTCGCCTGTTTTAATACGACTTAAATGATCAGCCTGTTGCTTTCCAGGTTTATGAATTATTTCAAAATCATATTCCTGCAGAAGTAGGAACCACCTGGCTAACCTTCCTGTAAGTACAGGTTTATTAAGTAAATATAATAAAGCCTTATGATCCACAAAAAGTTTTACTTTATTAGCCAAAAGATAATGTCTAAATTTGTGATAGCATATACCATACCCAATGCTTCCTTTTCTGTAGTAGTGTAATTTACCTCTGCAGGTGTGAGCCTGCGACTAGCATAATAAATAGGACGATCCTTACCGTCCTCTTGCATTTGCGTAAGGACAGCTCCTATAGCAATATCAGAGGCATCAACTTGTACATGGAATTCCCGATCCCACTTGGGACTAACCAATATGGGGGCTTTAATAAGAGCCGTTCGAAGGTTATCAAATGCCTCTTGACACTCTGAAGTCCAAACATATGGCACATCAACCTTAAGCAAGTCGGTTAAAGGTTTGGCGAGTTTAGCATAATGCTTTATAAACCGCCTATGGTAGCCTATTTTGCCTAAAAACCTTCGTAACTCCTTTATATCCTGTGGTGGTTGTAGGCTAAGGATAACCTTAACCTTGTCCTGATCAACCAATATTCCTTCCTTACAAACCACATGTCCTAAAAGGACTCCTGATTTAACAAAAAAGTTACATTTTTCTGGATTTAAAGCAACTGAATTTTGTCTGCATTTCTGGAAACATTTTTCCAAACACTGTAGATGTTCCTGTTTTGTACTATACACACTAAAGTCATCCATAAAGACTTTCATAAAATCTAAAAGGTATTCACGAAAGGTATCCGTTATAATTCTTTGAAACGTAAAGGGTGCATTACATAAGCCAAAAGGCATAACCCTATAGCATAGGCACCCCACGGACTTATAAAAGCGTCTTATGTTGATCTGCTGGAGCTACCATCACCTGATTATATCCTGAAAAGCCATCCATAAAGGAATACATTTCATGGCCTGCGACATTATCCAGCATTTCCTCTGTGAAAGGAATAGGAAAGATATCCTTAGTTGTAACATCATTTAGCTTTTTATAATTGACACACACTCTTAGCTTCCCATTCTTTTTAGGGACGATCACGAGTGGTGACAACCATTGCGCTCCTTGTATAGGATATATAAAGCCAACCTTCAATTTCACCAAATTTAGCATAGTTAGGATTCATCCTGTATGCACTTTGTTTGGCCGGTTGGCATCCCGGCAATAATTGAATAGTGTGCATACATATCTCTGGTGGTATTCCTTTAAGATCCTGATAGGACCATGCAAATACATCCTTGTATTTGGCTAACAACATCAATCCTTTATTCCTAAAATCAGGATCCAATCCTTGAGCTATATTTAATATCTTAGGTTCCATTTCTGTACCTATATTAACTTGCTCTAAAGGATCATTCGTGTAGATATATGTATATTCAGCAGGTTGTTCCTGCAAATTCATTTCATAAGGAACAGACTTATAAAATTTTTCCTGCAACCCAGATTGTTCTGTTCTGTTCCGTTCCTTTTGAAAGATGCTTTCTTTCCTTCAGAATGGCATATAAATCAATCTCTGCAAGAGCTTTTAGATCAGGATATGTTTTTAAAATTTGCTCTTCCTCCTGATCATCCAAGCCCCGCACCCAATCATACCCTTCCAATGCAACTGGCCGATCCTTCTGTGCTAAGTATCCCTTAGCATAGTATGAATATCGACCTTCAAGTCACCTTGTTCTATTGTCATTTTTCCTGAGCCCCAATCCTGCACCGCTTGGGCCACCTTAAGCCAAGGTCGTCCTAACAACATAGTATATGTTGCATCCTGTCCTTCCATTCGTAGGACAATTAAGGATATTTTATATTTAAGTCCTTTAACGGATATAGTGACTGCTCTCACAATGCCTAATGGTCTTACACTTCGTTGATCAGCCATTTTAAGGTTAAATGGAGCCGGTTGGATAGGTCCTAAACCCATCCTTTTACATTCTCCTTCTTCAATAAAATTCACACCTGAACCTCCATCTATTAATACTCTCTTTAACTTATTCCTGCCCACATATACTGTGATGCAAGGAACATGTCCATCATAATCACCTTCATACAGTACTTCCTTATCCATTTTACAAACTGTATATCCTTCACGTGAAGGTGATGTTTGCTGAACTAAACTTAATGCATTTAATATCTGGTTTCTTATGTAAGGAGCTACCTTTCAACTGTCCAAGCGTAACTTTACTCCTGATTTATAGCTTGGTGATACATGGAGTCCATTGTTTTATCATGTAATGGTAATAATGAAAAACTTGTTTACCTTTCTATATCACCTTTGTCTATACCTTCTGATTCGTTATCAGTCTGACCTTTCTGGTCAGGATTTTGCTCTGCTCGTTTACATTTTCCTGTAACAGTCCCTTCTTGTTAGGAATAGTTTCTATCTCTCCTTCTCCATAACAAGAATATTCCTTCTCCTTCTCTTGAAGAGCTATTAACTGCCCTTGCAACGGGTGGATACTCATCCTTTTCCTCCTCTATTTGAATAAGCCGTGTTGTAGGCTGTACATTAGTCGTTCTGGTGGAAGTAGGAGGTTGTACATTCCGCCTAGGACATTCCCTAGAGATATGTCCTGTTTCACCACATGTATAACAAACCTGGGAAGGAAAATTCCTACCCTGTGGTCCTTGTTATCATTCCTTGTTATATCATTTCTGCCTCTTTGACCTTGATATGGTCTTTCCTCTCCTCTATATTTTATCTTCTTTCAGGATAAGGTCTATCATTCTGCCATTATATGGACCATTTTTCTCTGCATAATACCTTCCTCTCTTTTCGTAAGGATCATTCCTTCTGTCATAATATCCATGTTCCTATTCTGATAAGGAACTTCATTCCTTCTGCCATATATATATTGTTCCTGTTCTCATAAGGAACAGCATTATCATTCCTCTCATTCCCACGGTTCCTATTAGGTGGGAACCTTCTAGGAGGTGGACGTTCATCTTCTCCTTTCTCTCTCTATGCGAGCCACATTCTGATTTAGGAAATGTTGCAGTTCCTAGCCACATGTCCTTCCTTTCCACATTTGGCATGTAGGCAATTGCAGTCTACATTCCTCTACTGTATGACCAGGATTATTACATTTAGTACACCATACTTTTTCCTTTAACTCCTCTTTAACTGTCATTCCTTTTAAAGTTTTCATCATTTGAGCCAATGCTTTCTCATCTATAGGATATTTTCGAACTTTTACTACATCAGCTTCCTCTTCCTCTTCATCAGAGGATTCTTCCTTTCTTCCATATATTTTCAACTTTCCTTCTGCAATCTTTTCTATCTGCCTTCTCTTCTTCTCATATATTTTTAATTGATTAATGAGATCCTCTCTATCCTTTTCATTGATAGTAAGTGCTAGATCTCTATATGGTTTTAGCAACCCTTGCTTATACCATTGCAATAAGGCATCCATCTTACATATGCCTTACACTTTTTCTCATGTTTCTTAAAACGGTGTGTATATTCATCTATCTTTTCTGTTTTGCCTTGAAGGATAGTCCTTAACTTCTCTAAATGTTCCTCCGGCAATTCCTCCTTTCTGAAATATTCCTTAAATGCATCAGTAACCTTCTGATAATCTCTCTGACTTCCTTTTCTAAATCATAATACCAGTCAGAGGCATTTCCTTTCAATGTATGTGGAAATATAAGCAGCCTTTCTGCATCCGTCACCTTATACAGTTTTACTACCTCTTCAAACTGTTGTAAGTGCCTTTTCGGATTTTCCTTCTTTCCTGCAGAGAATGTGGGATACATCACCGTACCCCCAAACATTCCCGGGAAAAGTGCCATATTTGTAATAACCCTTTGCTCTGGTGTATTTCCTCTTACACCTTCCTCCCTTCCTCTTCGGGAGTTCTCAGGAGATCCTTCTCCTTGCAATCTCGGTATATGAACAGGCACTCCTCCTCTCACTGTTTCCTCTAAACCAGCTGTTTGATACTGCCTCCAATTCTCTGGATCAGCCTCAGATTTCTGTATTGTTTCTGCAATATCCTCTACTATCTTCCAAGGATATTTTGACGTCTATTTTCGTCAGTTTCAGGTTGCTGTTGGGCAGCCACTCTATTGGCCTGCCTTTGGTTCCTTTGATCAGCTAAGGCTGATCAGGACGATGGTTCCTCCACGGTTCCATTCATTCCTTCTCCTTTACACATCGGCTCTACACCTTCCGAGCCTTTTTCAGAATGAGAATTCTATCTTTTTAGCCTCTTTTCTCAATGAATGCTAACACTGCAATGGCGAAATCCCTCCGTGGTCGCCAATTGTTAAACAGGAAAAGGGCTCTCTGCCTCACCTTTTCCTATTTAACCTGTTTCCTTCACGCAGACAGGAAACCTTTCATACAACGTACAGGAAAGGCTACACCCTTTCCTTTCTCAACTCTCAATATATCTGTATATATATCAGACTTCTCCCAGTGCCACTATGACTGGTCTCCAAAGTCAAGGGCAAGAACGGATTTTGGCTATTGCCTTGTTAGATCCATTCATTGAGAGTAACATACACACACACAAGATTCTCTAATAATATGCACCTTTCATTACTAACATGAATACAAAAGACAAAGTGTAGAGAACCTTATCTCCTGAACTTCAAATGGAGACCCTCTCCTGTTGCTTCCTAACTCTCCCTTAACTACTCTTCCTCTCGCCACGTCATCCTTTACCTTTTCCTTTTCCTTCACCTTTTCCTCTCGGTAAGGATTTTCCTCTTCACAACCTTTCCTTCCATGCTTACTACGGACCTTCCTACCCTTATTCTCTCTACAGTAGGACGTCCTATGCTCCTAATATTTACCTTTAACAGTGCCAATCACCTCATATGACATCATTAGGATTGCCACGTCTGCAACACCCATAAAATGGACGACATAAGTAAACATAAGGCACATGTTCTGCTCACTCTGCATTGCTCACCTCCTAGCAAAGTAGTCCAACACCCCTCCAACACCATAACAACAAAATGGATCGAACACAACATGCCAGCACTTATCCGAGAGATTCAAGTATCTTACAAAGGCCAAAAGAGGGCAACAAAGATCATAGCACCTAGATACTCCAAATTCAAAAAATTGATTAAGCGACCCGATGTTCAGGAGGCCATGAAGCAGATGCACTTACTTGAGTTCTTCAACCTCCCTTTGGGAGAAGTGGAGAAACTAGGGTTTGCCATGACAACTAGACAATTCATCTAAACCACACAGCTAGAGACTGGGAAAACCAAATGATCAAGGATCTAGTTCAACTTAGACATGGCATGTCCTATTATGTGGCCCTAAACCAACTAGCGGCCATATTCAAGCTGCCAAATGACAGCTTAGCACTAGAGGAGCTGCCAAAGCCCAAGCACCAATGGTTCCCCGCCAAGAGGGATGAAATGGCACTATCCAAGCTTAACATACAGGAAGGAGAAGAAGTGGACAAGTTCCTAGCACTCATGCCATTCATGTTCATCGGGAGAACAGAGAGGCACATTGCCATGCAATTGGGGAATGCCTTCTGCAGCACCTAGGAGGGAGTCGCAGTGGATTGGGTGAATTGCCCCATGCATTACATGATCCCAGCACTGACCCACAATATCAACATGATCTGGAAGGGGACAAGGCGAAAGCTCTCCATGGCCGGCCATATTAGCATCATGATTGCCTAGTTGATGAGTTGAGTTTCAAATCCCATACCAACACAGCTCCAATCTAACACCATAGGAGAATCAGAGGAGGGAGAGTAGGTTAGAACAAGCCAAGCAAGCAAGGGGAAGCAGCCAAAAACCTTGAAGTCGTCACAAAAGTGGGCGAGAGACGAGGTATCCCCAAAATAGGTCAGGTTTAAGAAACTTGGGGGAAGGAGTGGAGACCCCCAACCACAGAATTTATATTGGCAATCCCCATGGCGGTAGGCCCTAAGTTACCATCGAACTTGACACATGTACCACATGAAGTGGCCAAAAATCTTGCAAGTCAGCCACAACCAACCAACTCGAGGGATGAGGAGGAAGACACCGAAAGCGTGCTTGGTGAGACCTACCAGCACTTCCATGCCAAAGGCAAGTGGGCTTCCTCGGCTCACCTCAAACTCGCCAAGGCCTTCAACTGAATCAAGAAAGTGGTAGCGGTGTACAATGACCTAAACCTCATAGGTGTGGCAAAGGAGCACAATGCCATAGTAGATAAGCCTACGAAACAATGCCGGGCCACTCGGAAGGAAGCCAAGGGTTACGCAGAGCAGGTCCTTCATGGCAATAGTGGGCATGGCAAAAGCAAGCAGAGGAGGATTGCAAAATAATAGCCATGGGCCTTGATAAGCTACAGGAGAGGTATGATGGCCTCCATTGGCTTTATGACCAACTCAGGCGCAATCACGAGCGTGCCATTGTGGAGAAGGAGAGGCAGAACTACGAGCTCGGTACAAGGCTCGAGCAAAGGGAGAGGGAGCTCAAGGAAACTCAAGAAAAGTTGGCAACAATCGCGCGTATATATACATTACCAGTTACCTTTGCAATTGCACACACCATCCTTGAAAATGTGGATCCTGTTGCCATCTCTAAAAACAATCTCTCGAGCTTCCTTGTTTGATATCTTGCATATAAGTGGGTGACACTACTCGCACGTCCTCGTATCCTTGACAATCCTTATCGTCTGTCCCTACCAATGCATCACCCAACTCATAGAGGAGCAGGAGTTGTTCAAGGCCAGGGCAAAACTCGTGATCAATTAGGAGGAACAAATGGCGATTGTTCCGTTCCAGCAAAATGAGGAAGAGGAGCACATTCGAGTAGCAAAGCCCAGTAGGACTAGCTATGAACCACCATCAAGGAGCTAAGGGAGCACGCCCATCAACAAGCCCAATTGCTTACGGTCAAGGTGCATGAGCTACAACACACGCTTGAGTGAGTCCAAAAGCTGGAGGCACAACTTGCACAGACCCAGAAGCAACATGCAAGAAGTATGGCCAAGCTATAGGGGACTACCTAGATACATTATATAATGATTGTTGCCCTAAACCTGAAGTTGACCGCAGTAGAGAAGGAAGCTGCCACCTACCACAAGCATTATGGTGTAGGCTAGGGAGGAAGAACACATGGCCCAAGGACATGCCAACAAGTAAGTCCAAGCATCTAGTCGACAGTGGCTTGACCATTGTCAAACGACCTGCAAGTACAAACAAGTGACAGTCTAGAGGGAGGCCGAACGGAGGTGCATGCAAAATATAGCGAGTACGGACCAACAGTGATGATTGCTAGTAGGCTAGATCCGATCGTCAAGACCAACCACTAAGGTACTAAGGATGGCACGCATGAGGGAGGTGCATTAAGTTAGTAGTATAAGACTGCGTCATAGGGCAGCGACCCAGTGGGGATGTGCCACATGTCTTATGTCCTAGTACCACCCAACCACTATATAAGTAGGGAGGTAAACAATGGGTCGGGGTCCTTCTAATCCATCTCTTTGTGTGTGTCTTGCTTTGGCCATCTTTGGGAAAGAGGCCACTTTGTACTTCTAAGAGGCAATATATACATATCTCTTCTTCTTTCCTTTCCTGCCTCTTCCTACTCCCACCTCAAAGGGAGCCCATGCACCACAAGGAGGGGAGCTTCAGTCCATCGACACACAGACCCTTGCGGCGTCCGAGTAGAGGCTACCACAACACTTTTCAATACATCCCGAGGTAACAGTTGGACCCCCAACTAGGAAATGGGCATTGGCAATAGTGTCTTGATGATCACCAAGACTATTTAAATCACCCCACATCTAGCATGCAGAGTCCCCAATGACCATTTGTGAACAACCGGAGGTCCATAGGGGACAATTGGAGGTCTCGGGAGGATGGTCGGAGGTTCGCAAGGGGACATCCAGAGGTCCGCAAGAGGACGACCATAGGCATTATGAGCCCTAGTTATGGCAGTGACGACTGTAGGTCATCATGAGGAAGGACTATATAGGTGGCCATCATAAGATTCCTGGAAGTAGGTGGATGATGGCGACATGATTGACTACTAATCATTGGACCACATAGCAAGTGGCGCCAGGGAGCACCCAATCTTAGAATAGACTAATGTTAACATAGCTAAATAGGCTCTTCCCCTTCGTATGGGAGGTAAAAGTATTCTTCTTTCCTGAATAGATTTTAATTCTTCTCCTCCATAATATGCTAAGGTGATCATTGGTTAGTTGCCGGCCATGGGGAACCGTAGGTAGCCACAGTGTTCTATCTGCTACCAAACCCAATGAACCCAATTCGTCTAGAGACCAAAAGGGCAGACTACATCAGCAAAACTCCCTCCATGCATAGAGCCACCAAGAGGCTCCATGTGGACCCCCTAGGGGAAAGGAACCCCCACACATCTGGAGGTGGGTGTTGGTAACAAGGCTCTAATGACTCCACATCTAGGGAACACAACAGTCCACCCGCGCAAGGTTGAGACAACCATTTATGGCAACTCAGTTGAGGATATGGGTCAACCACGCTAGGAAGGTATGTATCACCTCTAGGATAGGTAGCAATGAGGAAGTTAGCTTAGGTAATTGTAGAAAGAGATCTCTCACCAGTTGAAGATCTCTTAGAGCTCCCACCAACAGAAGATCTCCCACCATCATGGCAATAAAGCAACCTACAGCTAGCCAATTGAGCTAAAGAAGCAACACACCATGTGAACAATGACTGGTGAACCACAATAGAGGTGGACGAAGGAGGACAACTCGCCACCCAACTAGAGGGAAGATCAAAATGCTAGACAAATGGACCTACAATTACACTAGCACAACTGCAAATGGGCAGCAAACCACTGATGCCTGACTCTGTAGGGAGGGAGCATTGCACAATGACAACACAAGACCCAGATAGCGAGGGGAGCGATTGGTGGAAAGGGACCTCAGACGATTTGAGATCCGATGAACAACTTTGGAAGAGTGGAGAAAGACATAGCCAGGATTAAGTCTATGACGGCTAGGTGCTCCTCAACAACAAGGTCTCGAGAGGATGGAGGTTCGCAAGGGAACAACTGGATGTCTAAAGAGGAAGCCCAGAGGTCCACATGAGAATGGTCAGATGTCCTAAGGAGGAGGGCCGAAGGTCTGAGAGGACAACTAGAGGTCCGCAGGGGGACATCCGGAGGTCTTGGGAGGATGGTTAGAGGTCTTGAGAGAAAGGCTAGAGGTCCACATGAGGACGGCCGAAGGTCTGCCAGGGGACAGCGGAGGTCTACAAGGGGACAATCGAAGGTCCTGATATAGGTGGCTATCATAAGATTCTTGGAAGTAGGTGGATGATGGTGACATGGTTGACTGCTAACCATTGGACCATGCGGCAAGTGGCGATCAGAGTATAAGAAGAGATTGGCTTCAACATGGGGGGATTGATCCACAAAGGAGCATACATTCATATAGAATTTCCAGTAGGCTCTCCCACAACATCAAGCAGCATGGGTGCCCTGGTTGCACCAGCAACCAGGGAGCACCCAATCTTAGAATAGACCAATGTAGCATAGATCTTAACATAGTTAGATAGACTCTTCCCTTTTGTATGGGAGGTGAAAGTATTCTTCTTTTCTTAATAAATTCTAGTTCTTCTCCTCCATAATATGTTACAAGGTGATCATTGGCTGGCTGTCAGCCATGGGGAATCGCAAGCAGCCACGGCATTTTATCCGCCACCAAACCCAACAAATCCAATTCATCTAGAGACCAGAAGGGCGGATTACATCAGCGAAACTCATCCAAGCACAAAGCCACCGAGAGGCTCCATGTGGACCCCTTGCACATCTGGAGGTGGGCATTGGTAATAGGGCTCTAGCAACTCCACATCTAGGGAACACAACAGTCCACCCACGGAAAGTTGAGACGACCAATAGCATGGCAAGCATGATGCTTGTAAACAAAGTTAACAACAAATATTCATTTGCAAAATGGTTTTCCTATGAAATTAAGGCAGTGGGGCTAAAGTGCTCTCTCTCTACTTGTGAAAAACTTGAAATTTGATTCAAGTAATTTACTAAAATGTTTTGACTTTTAAAGTATATTTTATGTTGCTTAATAATTGCTTTAACTTTAGTACTAGACAAATATGCAATATATAATATAATATTTGTAAAAAATATTGTAAATTTGGTGAGTTAGTAATTCACTATGGTATTACAATATTTATAAACCTAGGTGACTTTGCATATTAATAAGGTTCTAACTGAAAACTAGAAATTACATGGTTCAAATAGCTTTAATACATTTGGTTTAAGTACTCAATATATAGAGATTATGCACTAGCTAAATGGACTAGTGTATGTATCAATATATACAAACATCCATGTTACATGTGAATATTAACATATTTGTAATGACTATTCTACCTATATTATATTGCAATATAATATACATATGTACATACACACACACACACACACATGTGTGTGTGTGTGTGTGTGCGTGTAATTGACTTCATTTTGGCATGCATATATCACAATGCGTAAACACACCTTTTGTGCATATAAAAGGTTATAAAAATAAGTACATATATGGATATACAATCCATAAATGTATACATATGTAAGTACATATATTGATTTGTATTATATTAGTATTTAAGTAGCCAATAAACTAAGAATAGCCCTTTAATAAGTTGATATTAATATTGTAAGATTATTGTCATTGTTCATTATAGGATTTACATAAGTTATAAAATGATTATTAATAATTAAAACAAAGGTTTGTTAAGAACTCCATATTTCACATATTTCACATATAAACATGTGTCTGTACTTATCTACAAAAGTCAAATACATACAATATATTAGCCATTGTATTGATGTATATAGATAGAATATGCGATGTTGTGTTCTAAGTCTTTGGTGTCGCCATAATGCCATTGTGGCGTAATTCAATTAATATTGCAAGCTGTTTTGAGTTCAATTCATTGATGACACCATATTAAGGCTAAAAGCAGTTATTATTTGGCAAAATTGACACCTCGACACATTCTTGTGGCCTAGACCTTCTTCACAAGCCTTCTGTGTGGGCGATGGGTAATTATACTTGCCATTGTGAATCATGCAATGATGCAGAATTAACAAGGTCTTGATATCAGAGGTCATCAATAGCAGCAGTAAGGAGCACTATGTTAGGATGTTTCAAGTGCCTATGTGAATGGTGCATAGCTCAATATTTAGAGGGAAGAAGTTTTCTAGATTTGGTTTCTACAAGGATATGTCATCCATTACATGTGAAGCAATAGCTAACCCTATTTTAAAACTATCCAAGTAGGAGTTGTCGAGGATTAGGACTTGTACATATCTCAATTTGGTGTTGCCAAAAACACCCACAATGTTGACCACATGAGAGATGAAGCTTATCAGATTGTAAAGGATGACAATGATGAGATGTGCTTGAGGAGTATGTTAGAGTTACTAGATATTGGTGACATCAACGCTAATAAGGAAGAAAAAGGGGTTGAAGTCCAGTCTGAACAACAAGGGAGCAAAAGAGGTTGAAGTCCATTATCAAACTAGCAAGACATTTAAAAAATTAAAGTCACACAAATCCTTATAGGTTCAATGGCCAAACGGTGTAAAGGTTTCTAGACAATTGATTTTTTGTATATCAATGCCTTTGAATTCCTAAAGAGGATTTTTTATATCTTCAACAGATAAATAGGATTTTCATATCTTTTGAAGGAATATGATTATAAGTAGAAGGTAAAGTGTGTACATGGAAAACATATATTAATTCATACTTTTGCACTATAGTTTTCTCTTAAAAACTTTGTGATGTTTAAATAAACAAAGCGAAGCATGCAAGATGGGGCGTCGACTTTTCATTTTGTGAATGAGATTCTTAATAAGTTAATCGAGAGTCTCAAGGTGGAAATAAATGAGAAAGAGGCAATAATGACATATTTAAGGAATGTCATCATGACTAAAGGCAAAAGATTTAAGAAGAGCTCGAGATGATTAGCCAGTAGAAAGAGCAAATCTTCAAGCTGCTTGAGGAGCTGAATGAGGCAATTGGTGGAGAGAGCTAATGGACTACAGGAGGACCTTGAAAGGCATATCCAGCAAGCATGAACGGGAACCGGAAGAGATGGTTGAGCAACTAGAGAGGGTTGTGCAATTTCTAAATGATGAGGTGAAGCAGCTAAGGTAATAAAGTTGGGTTGTTTTTTGCTATAAAATAGTATTGAATGTGGTTATGTGAGTTGCTGCATCAGGATATTAAGAGATATAAGAGTAAGGGGACAACTCACAATATCCTTGCTGCCTAGGCCTTCTCTTAATATCCTGATGTGAATAATAGTATTGAATGTCTATATAATGTTCTACATCGGCATTAAAGGATATTAAGAGAACATCAGGATATTAAGAGAAGGCCTAGGCAGCAAGGATATTGTGAGTTGTCCCCTTATCCCAGGTAACAAGAAAGCGGATCTGGTTAATATACGAAACCTCGGTGCTGATTCAAGCATGGCTTCAAATAAAAATACTAAGAATAATATAAGAAAAAATAGCATATTCCTAGAATAATATAATTTAAAAATAGCATATTCCTAAAATATTCACTAGAAATTCTAGAGCCATTGTGAGCTATGATTGTGTTCTGTGGTTGGTTCTTGAAATCTGAGGCTCATGTTTGTGTTTCGTGTTCGTGTTCGTAACTATGTACTCGATGAGCATAAAGAACATGGGTGGCACAACAAGTATACCTTGAGACACAAGACTATTGGAGTTCTTACCTAGTGTCATGTGGAAGCACCTCTATGTAAAAATAGATTGCCCAACTCACTTTCATGTGAAAGAAATCGAATAAGGAATCGGACTCAATACTTTGGGCCATCCAACAAACCCCTAGGGTCTAACCCTCAACACCCACTCTCAAGAACATACATGTTCACAAGTTGGGAGATGCTCATGTATTAGTCCTCAACATGATGTAACCAAGATGGCCATAGTAAAGACCTTGGTCACTAACTTGTTCAAGACGTGAACATATAGTCCATGATCTTAGCGATATAGGTAAGGTTGATAGAATTAGTGTGCAAGCACACTTAGTTAATATTTTAAGAGTGTCCTAAGGGGATATTATGTAGCGCCTTCAACTCTTAACTCGGGATATACACTACATTATAGTTATGGGACATAGTCCTCCCCTCCCATTTGAGGATATGGCAATCTCCATGCCATATGTTATTTTACTCATGACTAAGGGCTAACTCTAAACCCGTAACTATCAATGCCTCAAAGACTCCTAAGGGGTAGGTTTTATAATATTAAGTACCTAGGTAAAGTTTACTTTAGCTTTGACGACTCAAACCGGCCGTTTGTAAACACTCATGCATAGTTATCATTTTGCATGGACCTAAACCCTCATTACAAAGATTGTGTCTATACCTCAAGTGTGATACCGAGTGTAAGTTCAAGGGTGTGCAAAGTGAAAAGTATAAATTGGGAGGAAGTAAAACACCTCATCAAGTATCTTTTATGCTTCTTACCAACTCACATTATTAAGTCACAGAACCCACATGTTAAAAAAACATCACTAAAAATTTTATGATAAATTGTGTGTGCTATTCTAACTGGAGTAGTACTAAACTAGATGTTGTTATAGTCTCTAAATATTCTGAATTGGACTTGTATAGTTTATGTTTAATTCTATAAACATTAAAATATTCATTTAAAATAGCATTTAAAATTAATATTCATGAAATTTATAAAACTTTACATTTAATTCCATTAGCATTTTAAACATTAAAATATTCATTTTAAATAACATCCTAGTCGAACACATGACTCAATCTCGAGTATTCCAACTACAAATTTTATACACTATAGCAGCATTGTAATATACCAATCAAGAGTATTGTGATCTTACATAATGCACAAAATTCTATACTTAGGACTACTGGAGCTCCCAATTGATGTATTCATGGACTCAAAGAAACATAGTATTTACTTCAACTCTAAATTTTAGCATTTTCATTCCTTAAATAAAATAAGTTGAAATTGCTATCTATATTAATACAATTATTTAGAGTATTTAGTCTAATAGTGTTTTTCTATTGTTGTAAACATATCCAACTTTAAATACCAATTTTAAAACTGTATGTCGATATCAAAATATATATAAAAATATATTAAAATAATCTAAAGCATTATAAATTAACAACTACAGATACTTTAATATATAATAATCATCTTTTCCAAGAAGTTATACTAAACACAAATCGACACAAATATTCATTGCCCCGCCTACTGAGGAACAGAAATATCCGGTGTGTAATTTGACGTGGCACAGGGATTTATGTTTTTCAACGTGTTGGATAATGCACGTGGGAAAGACCAATAACACGTGGATGAATGAGGCAAACTACCCTAAATTAAGGCCCACTTTCCACTAGCGGTGGTTATTTGGCCGGTGGTAAATTAAAATAATGCCACGTCATTAATTATTACTACCGTGCTTTTCCATTAGAGTGGTTAATTGAATTAAAAAATAAACTACTAATGTCTTTCTATATGTATGTGTATAATAATGTATACACACATACACACATATATATATACATATATTACACAAACATGTAAGTGTGTTGAGAGAAAGAGAGATCTACAATAATTTATGTTCTTTCTGCAAATAAGTATATCAACTAATGTTCTCTATATATATATAATATTCTTACATGTAAATGAGTGATATTTTGCTAAATCTCATGTTTGCTTTTTATTTTAAAGTTTTAATTTATTATTTTTCATTGATTTTTTTGAAAGCTAAAAAAGTAAAACCTAATTTCATTAATCTTGATACACGTGTCATTCAATTATGCCCGGTAGCCATACAACCGGGCAAAATTGCCCGGTTATTAGGCTACCACCGAAAAAGCCATGTAGGTGCCACATAGGTGCCACGTAAGTGCCATGTAGATTATAAATTATAAATAACCAGCAAGTGGGAAACTAAGCCCATGGTAAATAAATAATTTCTTTTATTTTGATTGGTGGAGCAATTAACCACCCGCTAGTGGAAAGTGGGCCTAATTAGAAAGTAAGTTATTAAAACAAAGATCAAATTAAAGATTATACATGGGTTATAAAATTAAAACTTAATTTTACTAATTGAACCAGATAATATATATAAACAATTTTTGTCAATATACCTTTTGAAGTGTCGAAGGCATAAGAAGACAAGTATAAATGCACACGCGTAGCATATTCTCTGAATAAACTACTTTACAGCTCAGAGCATATTCTCAAAATATTTATTAAGTGTTATCAAAAAGAAACGTCAATAGCGGGTAATCCGGCGGCTGTAAACGGCCGAGATCCAATGGAACGGACCAGATGCTTCGTCGGCTTTCTAGAAACTTCCATTCAAAAATGGCCAAGGGACCCGTTTATAATGAGCAGAGATTAGGGTTGTATATCGTGAAATCCCTTACACAGATCGCGGCAAGGGCGTGCGTGTTCTTCAGGTAACTCTCTCTCTCGTGTTTGTTTCTTCTTGGCGGTTTCTTACCTGTGTTCTTCACAGCTCGCGGCTATGGCGAAAGAAGGTCCGGCAGTCGGCATTGATCTAGGGACGACGTACTCGTGCGTCGGAGTGTGGCAGCATGATCGTGTGGAGATCATTGCGAATGATCAGGGTAATCGCACCACGCCGTCCTATGTTGCGTTCACAGACACGGAGCGGCTCATTGGAGACGCAGCCAAGAACCAGGTCGCCATGAATCCGATTAACACTGTGTTCGGTAAGATCTATAAGATTTGTAGGGAAAAAGTGGCTGTTAAACATTTTTTGTGTTTGAGCTGTTTTCTTGAGGTTTTTTTATTGCTTTTTTGCAGCTTTCTTATTGAATGTCGTATTTTTTTGTTATGTATGTTCAAAAAATGTAATTTTTACTAGATCTAGTTAATTTGGTGGTTTGTTTTCCTCAGTGTTGTGTTTTTTGAAGTTTGTTTAGTCATGGATGTACTTACTAACATGATGTAAACACAATATATACATATATACTTATTGTGTCTGATTGATTCGTGTTTTACAGATGCCAAGCGTCTCATCGGGCGAAGGTTCCGATGCATCCGTACAGGCCGACATCAAACTGTGGCCTTTCAAGGTGACACCGGGGCCAGGTGACAAGCCGATGATCACCGTTCAATACAAGGGGAGGAGAAGACCTTTTCTGCTGAGGAGATCTCATCCATGGTGCTCATTAAGATGAAGGAGATTGCTGAGGCTTTCTGGGTGCCACCGTGAAGAATGCAGTCATCACTGTTCCTGCTTACTTCAATGACTCCCAGAGGCAGGCTACCAAGGATGCTGGGTTATTTCGGGTTGAATGTGATGAGAATCATTAACGAACCTACTGCTGCTGCCATTGCATATGGTCTAGACAAGAAGGTACGTGACAGTAGCAAGTATAGATGATACGCTATACATGTTACGTGTGTGTATATATATACATGTTGTAAACAGGCAACAAGCGTTGGGGAAAGAATGTACTCATTTTCGACCTTGGAGGAGGAACATTCGATGTTTCTCTGCTTACAATTGAGGAGGGAATATTCGAAGTGAAGGCAACAGCAGGAGATACTCACTTGGGAGGTGAGGATTTTGACAACAGGATGGTAAATCACTTTGTACAAGAGTTCAAGAGAAAGTACAAGAAGGACATCAGTGGCAACCCTCGTGCTCTTAGAAGGCTCAGGTATGTGCACTCTCTATAACTTATGTCTATATATTATTGGTTTATTCATCTGAGCTAATTTTTGTATTCAGACGGCATGTGAGCGTGCAAAGAGGACGTTGTCATCCACTGCACAGACAACCATTGAGATTGATTCACTCTACGAGGGTATTGATTTTTACTCAACTATCACAAGGGCTAGATTCGAAGAGCTCAACATGGACCTGTTTAGGTATGTGTAAATGTTGTCATTGTATTTTTTAAACGTGCGTGTATATTATCATGGATTTACTTGTGTTTGACTTTAGGAAATGTATGGAGCCAGTGGAGAAGTGTCTCCGTGATGCGAAAATGGACAAGAACGCCATTCATGATGTTGTTCTCGTTGGAGGCTCAACTAGGATCCCCAAAGTACAGCAGCTGCTTCAGGACTTCTTCAATGGGAAGGAGCTCTGCAAGAGCATTAATCCTGATGAAGCCGTTGCTTATGGTGCCGCTGTTCAGGTACTGTGCGTGCGTGCAAGTGTGCGTATATGCACGCCTTCTAAATAAAAATGTATTGTAGGCTGCAATTTTGAGCGGAGAAGGGAATGAGAAGGTGCAGGACTTGCTTCTTCTGGACGTAACACCCCTCTCGTTGGGGCTAGAGACAGCTGGTGGAGTTATGACTGTGTTGATCCCCAGGAACACTACAATCCCCACGAAGAAGGAACAAGTCTTCTCCACGTACTCGGACAACCAGCCGGTGTCTTGATCCAGGTTTACGAAGGAGAAAGGTATATGCTTGTGTACTATGTGTGCGTCTTTAATGCGTTTGTGTATATATATTGTGGGCGACATTAGTTCTAAGCTCCTGACTCTCGATTATATCGTCATAGATGTGTGTTTGTGTATCTATAATATGTGTTTGTCTATAATAATGTGGATATGATGATTTATGATGTCGCCCCAGTCTGAGGGCTATGTTGCCCATGAGGATTCGACGTTAGTTCTGATCTTTTCATATCGTCTTTCTGATGTACTTCTGTATGGATGTTGTCACAGACGTAACTTTTGTTTGGAACAGGTCGAGGACACGTGACAACAATCTATTGGGCAAGTTCGAGCTATCTGGGATTCCACCTGCACCGAGGGGTGTTCCTCAGATCACAGTGTGCTTTGATATTGATGCGAATGGTATTTTGAACGTGTCTGCTGAGGATAAGACCACTGGACAGAAGAACAAGATTACAATCACTAATGACAAGGGCAGGCTGAGCAAAGAGGAGATTGAGAAGATGGTTTCTGAGGCTGAGAAGTACAAGGCCGAGGATGAAGAGCACAAGAAGAAAATTGAGGTAAACATACCACTATACACAGATATTAGACATGCATGAAACCTATACATTCATAGGGTTTTATAATGCACGCGCACATTACACTAGAAATGTTTCTACACACTACGTTATTTTTTTAACGCTTGTTGATTCTTGTGCATATGCATACATAACTAATTGTTCTGTTATGTGTCTTACAATTTGTTTCAGTTTACCTATACTTAATTTATATTTATGAGTCGTTAAGATGATTGTTTATATGTGATTACGTATGTATCTGTTACAATCATGTTTATATATATGTGTGTGCTAATGAATGGTCTGTTAACAGTCTAAGAACTCGTTGGAGAACTATGCATACAACATGAGGAACACAATAAAGGATGACAAGGTAGCAGGCAAGCTGGACCCGGCAGACAAGAAGAAGATTGAGGAGTCTGTGGAACAGGCGATCCAATGGTTGGATCAGAACCAGCTGCAGAAGCTGACGAGTTTGAGGACAAGATGAAGGAGCTGGAGAGCATATGTAACCCGATAATTGCAAAATGTACCAGGGTGGTGCCGGACCTGAGATGCCGGATGCGGATGGAGGATATTCTGCCGGAGCTGGTGCTGGTGGTGCTGGTCTGGTGCCGGACCTAAGATTGAAGAGGTCGACTAAGAGGTTCGTGTTTGCTGTATTGAATATTAAGTAATCTTTCTTTTACACATCAACAAGTACATATAGGAACACAATATATAAAAACACAGCAATTTGAACTTATCATTATTGTAAAGTATCTTAGATAAATATTATCAATATTTAAGTTTGCATATAATTACTTTAGTAAATATTAAACAAACTACAAAAATATTTAGCATAACACAGATAAAAGGATTCAATTTAATATAACCACTACACATGTGCACATTCCAAAGTATACTATAATACGAGTATAACGTGTTTTAATATAATGCAACTTATATTCATTTTTATAACTATAAAACTGCGTGCATATTTTAATGTTTAACGGAGTTCATAAAACGAATTAAGATTTAATTGAAACTTAATACATACAATATGTATGTAACTTAAGTAGTATACACCTTATTTAAGTATAACTATATATATTTCCAATATTATTATCTACATCATAATATCCAAAAACACACCATAACCATGTACATGTTTATATCTCAAGCCGGAAAAAAAAATAATAATTGAGTATATTCCTTCACTACCATGTCACATGCATGCATTCATGTTTAACATAATTTATCAAATTTATTTAGGTTTATTTCTTAAGTTATTATTCAATAAATTAGTACTTATTTATGGTAATAAAGTTAATAGTTAAGTAATGTGGTTTATTGTTGTGGACTAGTTAAAATAACAAGATTACACCCTTGACACAGAAGAAAACAATAGATGGTATAGTTTAATATGCATCATTACTTAAGAATTATATACTAAAACAATAATGTGCAGTTCAACTTGGTTGTAACAGCCTTTAAAACTATATTGAATGTATATACTAATACAATCTCTCATCCTATTGGTCGGAAAGTCTCTCAACCCTAAAAGGAAACAATAATATAATATAATATATATTCTACATAATGTACAATATATGCATATAGAGACATTTAATCCATACATAAGTAAATTAAAATTTGATGACACCTTTATTAGATATATATTTTATCAAAAATAATGGCGTGGAGAGTTATTTATATTAAAAATAATAGCATGGTAGTTGGAAGAGAGTGTAATGAAGACATTGAAAGATTTTAATATTTAAAAAGAAACCCTAATTATATAATCACACATGCAACATGTCCCATGTGTCAATGTGTCAGTATGCAGTGTGTATATTACATATAATATACACACGTGTATCATATGCTACTTTACACTAACCTTTCCTTTGGATTGGCTAATCTTTTGTAGTTTGTAGTAAACTAATTATTCATTTGATTCGATCAACTTTAAAAAATATAAGTATTAAATCACCATCTACATATTTGAATAGAGTTTAACAAACTTGAGTCCGACTAAAAGTAGCAAACTCTACACACATAAGAGGTAGGTGTTAAGCTCACATTCTGGCATGTTCAGTACATAAAAACTCAAGCCATATCCATATAGTGTTTTGAATAGAGGGATACCTAAATATTTATGCAAACTTCAAATACATATATTGATCTTAATTGGTATACTAAAAGTTATATTAATCTCAGTTTAATTATTTTCTAAACCACTAATACGTGGATGATACACACCTAATCATGTGCATAACACCTTTAATACCTTTGCGATGAAAGTCAAATTATTGTTTAAGAATATTGCTTTAAACAAAAGTGTTACAAAGTAACGTAATCGAACAAAAACAATGCCATTAATATATCAATTACATTTATAAGTGTATCAACCCAATATCACAGTAATATATTGGTTCTTTTTAAAAGAATTTAGAAAATGTTCATCATATGGATGAAAAGGGCAAGATATACCCATACTATCACGTTATGTTATAATTTTGATTTTAACAAGTTGAACAACTCTGAATATACCTAACCACAATGGCAAGCATGCTCAATAAAAAAAAATAAAAATGATTCTTTAATTTGCTTTGATGATCGAGATGACCCCCAACTAAAAAGTTATAATATACCCATAAAAAAATGTGAAACATAAATAAAAGTATAACCAATCGCAACTAACCTTTAGTATTGATCCCACAAAGTATATTAAATCATTGTGGACTTTGAATTAAAATGATATGCATGAGTCAAGGTTTTAAGTTAAAGGGAAGACTTCAAACCCATTCCATAAGTACTTTGTCCATAACTCAATTCTTATATAGCTTGTAATACCTCCAAACATGGTAAGTCAACATCAAATACTTGAAAAATTTGCATCGAAACAAAATACATAATTAAAAGTATTATTAAACAATGTGGAATCTGCAAAAGACCTCATAAATGGCATCAACATCAATCATTGTTCATCCAAATAAATGCATTAATAAATTTGAAGCCATAATGCATATTATGCTATACAGTCCACCAAATTCTTTCTTTATCACCTAGGAGGTATGATGTAGAGAAGCCTAGAAGTTGGTATGTGGGTTGTTGCAGAATCTCTCCAACCAAAGCATGCTCCCTAAAACCACAAGTCTTCCAAATTTGTCCATTGTGCACAAAGCCTAGCTAGCTAATGTTGATGTCAAGAAACCTTTTCTTGTTGTAATGATTTCTTAAACAACTCTACTGTGTTTATGATGTTTATAGAAGGCCTTCGCATCTTCAACTGGAGCTACAATATGGAGATGAGTGTAATCGATGCTCCCAACTACGTTCAACAAACTTGTGTGATCCTTGAACCTGTTGATGATCTGTTGAAGCTTGTCTACATAGGCTGAAAACTTGGTCTCATCACCCATCACCTCTACAATGGCCTCACAAGTTTCTTGAAACACCCTACACAATGAGCTCCTTCCAATGCCAAACTTCTTTGGAGAGGGATTGTACACCATGCCCCAACTTGTAGATCGTACAACCAATTGATATGAATAGTAATCGCTCGATGTCTTGATGAACAACTACTTCCCCCAACAAGCCACAAAGCTGGTTAAACGTGTTCTTCTTCATACCAAATAACCTCTTCCATCTTTCATTGTCATAAACTTGCTCCATGAATCAGTCAAACCAAGTTGTGGATTGTGGCTTCACCCGTTGAGCCAATCATGCTGCAAATACACCAGACCTCAAGCCATGCACATGTAGATCCTCCTCCTCTTGAATTCTCTTTAAAAACCTCATGTGCTTCATTACTTCATCTGTTAGACGTCTGGCACGCTTTCTTCTTTTCTTGTATAGAGTGGTGTGCCAATGACGAAGTAAAAGGATTATTATCAACACTAAAAGCTCCTTATTCATCATTTGAAGATGAAAGTTAAAGTAGAATGTACAATATGCAAGCAACTTATTAATGCATTTATTTAGCTTGTTTTATTTTTTGATGCCACTGTGACCCACAGCTCACCTACACACACAAGAAGGTCAAAAATGCATGCAAGCATAACAATGCAATCTATGTACCAGCGCTATGCCTTTCTCCCAACACCTTGACCAAGCTGGTGAGGATGTTATTCATATTGTTGTTTGACTCCCTCTCATCTATAAGATGTTGTTTCTCGATTTGAAAGAACTCATACCGTTGAGGTCTCTCAAGCTCCATAATCTTTGAGTGCCTTGCCTGCCTTTACTTCTCAGCTTCAGTCATTAAGCAAGCATGCTCTTATTGATCACTTCTTAACACCTCTACAATTTTGCCACTTGCTTCTCCCTTCTTGCTCTTTTTCTTGAGCTTCCTTGTCGATCTTGGCTTCCTATCTCTAGGAACTTTAAACAGAGGACTAAACACCTCATGCTCAAGCTCAAGCTCGTTGTCTTTATGTGTTGTCAAGTCTATTATGATTATTGTTTGTACCTTACAACTACTTTCGTGTACCTTCTCATTGCTTAAAGGTCATCACACTCTCCATTTCTTCAAACATGTCCCTAGCCATAATCCCAAGTCTTGTTACACCGCTTTCCTTGCTAGTCTCAAGTACTGTTGCACCTGTTTCCTTGCTAGTCATGCTAACGTACTTTCCACAACCTGTGCTCTTGTCATAATCCTTGATTTTTTTGTAAGTCATGACCAAGTTGTCTCACTTGGTTTTACAATTTTTTTAGTCCCTACTAAACCCCTTATAGTTAAGCACCTCAAAAACCTTGCCCCATTTTTTAGTTGTAGCATGCATCTTGTTCACTTTGAAATTGCAATGTACCATTTATTAAAAGCTAACTTCTCATGAATGAGCACAATGATTTCATCATGCGTCTAATTTGGTTGTATATCTTGAATAGATTTTTTTTACCTTCACATTCAAAAAAACTCTTTACACCAGAATGAAATGCAAGCAATCAGCTACTTTACATCTACACTACCATGCTTACCTTTCCACTTTGCTTGCACAAGTGTCCCCAACCATGTCAGAGTTTTTAACCCAAAGGGCCAACACGTGGCAACACGTGGCTGCCAGGTGGCCATTCGGCGTCATCACCCTGTGTGAGCAACGCTAAGTTTCCCAGAACAACCCCAACGACCCCTAGGGTTAGACTCTAATGCCCAAGTGGACAGGAGACTTAGGGTTTAGCCTAAGTCTCCCTAGAATGTCTGCCCCCAGAACCCTTGAGGGATAACCCTAGTTGACTTAGGGTTTAGCCTAAGTCTCCCTAGAGTGTCTACCCCAAAACCCTTGAGGGATAACCCTAGTTGACTTAGGGTCTTGCCCTAGAAGACCTAGACAGGCTCATGCCCTAACCCCCATCAAGGAGACGTGTGTTCCACACATACCCCTGACAGAGCTAAGGCATCGTCACTTACCCCTTGAGGAATCACCCTCATCCGGGAGTACAACCCCTTTAGGGCGACAAGGGGTACCCTGAACCACGACTAACCCCTAAGGGTTTGAGTGGCCAAGTTATACCCTAGACCTAGGGCTAGTACTTAGTGAGGACACGAGTGTGCGCCGTAGGCGAACACGAGTGTTCTGCTAAGCAAACTCCCTAAGGCTAGGTTTGGGATAACCCTAAGCACATGACCTTGCGAGTGCCTTACGAAAGGGCTCTGCTAACAGCTTAGGTTGTTCAACCCCTGATTCCAAGGAGAACACTCCCCTAGCCAAGTGTGCCAAAGCACACCTAGTTATGAGACCTAACCTCCCTTGAGCGGATGCCCAAGGCTTAGCACCCTAGTGCAAGCACAAGCATGCTGTTTGCTAAGTATCCAACCCCTTGGCGACAAGCCCATGACATAACCCCAAAGGGCGTGCCTCAGGCGTTGTACCATGTGACGTTTAGCCCAGTGTCACATCTCCATGTGACACTGCTCCTTCCATGTGGGCTATCATGCCATAGCCCTTAGATTCAAGAGTTGCACCAAGTACCACAAACGTGGCTCCTAAATGCCAACTCTAGAACCCCTCAATGAGGAACCAGGTAACGTGTCAAACAAGATCCCACGCCCACAGTTGGACAAGGACACGGATGTGCCTTGCTTGGCCGTGAGTGCTACACCTAGCTTGACGTGGAGGAGGAGGCTGGAGACAAGCCTCAACCTCTGCCTCTTGGAACGTGCATCCCGACAAGACCTCCCAGGCATGGATTCGCCAACGTTAAGGGTAAGCTACCCCGAAGGTGGGACGTACCCCTGGCATCTGGAAGTTAGGGCGGCACAACAGAGGGTTGTACCTTAACGACACAAGCTGAAGCTTGCACCGGCAGAAGAGCAACGAACTCATTCATGAACCCAGGAGCTCTCCTACGTATACTCTACCTTATTTATGTGACGGAGCCCCCCCCCCCCTCTTTTCCTGTTGTGTTAGTGGGCTGGCACTGAATTCTAGCCCCTTAGATAAATTAGCAATATGAGCCTATAACTCACCCTTACTCCTACCCCTAAACCCTACCCAAGGGGTGGGGGTTTTAGGGCGTGGGTTAGGGCAACCCTAGGGTTAGGTCAACCCTAGGGTGTTCCTAACCCTACTTAACACGCCAACTCATCTGCAAAACCAATCAGCCTATTCGGGACGTCAAAATTGGGGGTGGGTTTTCTAGAAGGTAAGTGCTAGCTTCGCTTAGAGTTTCTGCAAATACCTAATGACACCCGGCCGGACCATCACCAGATACCAAGTGCACTAAGCGGGCCTGTTTCTCTACATCTAGGGTCCATCAACATAGTACAGTAGGTAACAACAGTCAACGTCCAAAGTAAAGGGTCGAGTCATAGTAAAAACTATGACACACTCCCCGCCTTTGAAAATGTCAACGTCCTCGTTGACGTCCAACTCCAAGACTAGATAATGTTAGAAAAAATAACCAAAACTAACATATCACTCTATGCGGAGTTAGCCAAAAGTTCACATAATTTTATTACCCCCCTTGCATTACGCGAAACCAAGTACTTCAGAACCGTCGTTCACTGAGTCGTAAACCCAGCTGCCGGAGGCACCACCTGCGACATGAAGTCACTGGAGACCTTTTGCACGTCTGCAAAGTCTGTCACCCGACGCACACAACACTGGTTAATTTCTTTACTTAACTAGAATTTATATTGGAGGCCTCTAGTTAGTGTTGTTGCCGGCCCCTTGGTTAACAAGAAATAAAGACTTGCTTTATTCCTTAATATTAAATGCTTTGACGACCTCTGTCATCTAGCGCACAACAAGCACTTCTCAAATGCTTGACCAAACACCTTTGCATTTCTTTGATTTTCCAATGGTCCCACACATGTTACGGTATTATAGCTCACATTTCTGCATCCCTCGGTGTTTCTCATTACCCTTTACATAAGGGTCTGCTACTATACCTATCCTTGTTAGTATATAGCTACGCCAGACTAAGTATGAGACTTTTATCGGAAACAAGCTCTTTTCCGATACAAGAGTACTATTCATAAAACCTGTTCTTTATAAACATGTCAATTTGGCCAGAGGCCGATCACAGAGGCGCATGGCTGTACACATGTATACAACAAGGTCTTGCCTATGCCAACTGCCATCCACTTGGTGTGTTATTAACATAAATTTATTCCCGATAGGAATCAAATTCAGTCAAATTTGCAACCAAGTGTGATAGCACTACCATTCATCTTTCACAATCAACTTTGTACTCTTTCATAACACCGACCAGTTCAGGGACCAGATAAGCTAACATACCTTTCTTATAAACCAATGTGGAAACCAGGAAATTCAACCCATCTCTAATGCCTCAATCAACAATCTTTGTCTTAATTAGTACCCTCATTGTACTCATTCTCCAAAGAGCACAACATACTAGGTGCCATTCAATAATTCCTAACTCCTTATCGTACTAAGTTCAAAATACGGAATTTTAAACTTAGTTTCCACATAAGAGTCTCTCTGAATTAAATACTGCACGCCTCCATAACATTATATTTATTTCCAACTCTTAAATTGATTTCGTAAATGTTTCTCAACACTATACCGAAGTATAGCATTTTCACTAATTGAAGCAACTAGTGTTTTGATAAACATCTTTTAAAACTAATCCTTATTCTATAAATAGTCGCAATTTCGATATTGATACTCTCGAATGGATAATGATCGTTTTAACGTTCAAATCCTAAGCTTATCAACTAGTTGTTATACTAGTGGATATAAACTTACAATCATATCAATTTATCGAAATGCTACAACTACATTATAGATATGGTCTTAGTTTACATGAACCGAACTTCAATTTTGAGACGGAAATATAATGTTACGACAGTATTTCAGGAACTTTGTTCAGAGACTAAGAGGAATCATGAACTAGTGTCTGGTTCATCTAATTGATTTAGTAAGATATACAACCTCCACATAAATGTTATATAACACTGAAGTGTTATATCAACTTCATGTTTTAGTCATACCTTATAATTCAATAGATCTCCCCAAACATGAATAAATATCTAGTTCAGTATTGAACTAAGATACATTATTCACTCTAGACACCTAGCAATCCAGAAAAGTCATTGCCCCTCAAGCAATGTATTGAGAAATGTCTCATTTCTCAACTAACTTGAAAACACATTTCAAGTTATAACACTAAGGTAGTGCCTTACCAAAGTGTTGACTCAAATCCACTTGAGTCTTTATATTATATGATTACGGCCACCTCATGTGATCATAACCAAGTTTTATTGAGCGCTCCAAACTCAATATTGAAGATATACATACTATACTTTGACAAGTCATTTATAACCAATCTTGAAAAGATTGTCACAAATTCTTCAAAGTTTAAGAATATATCTCAAGAATGAGGTGATAGGAAACCTCATATTTCGAACCGATATTGGACGAACCTTGAACTACAATCATCAAGAAGGGACACCATCTTCTTGAGCTAATCCCGCTACACAATATCATACTATTGAACCAACTCAAGGAACACCATCAAACCTTGAGATAGAACTAACAACTAACCCAAGGAATACTCAAACCTTGAGTCAAGAATAGTTCTATTTTTCAATATTCCGAAAGATTGAAGATACATACTTTATTTGTTCTTTAAGTGCCCACATTTGCGACCATGATGCAGAGTCAAGAAACCGTCTTTTGAATAATCGTATTCGACTCTAAAATGAAATTGATATTGAAAATCAATATCAACTTTCAATTCTCATCGAACACCGACTCTCTGAGGAGGTACATGCACTTAAACCTCCAATGGAAATCCGACTATTACTAGCTCATTGGTAATTCTCAACATAAGTTATCAAACTTAGCAAGTTTCCTTACTTAGTCGATAAACAAAGTGAAGAATCCCAAATCATGCTCTTCTTAACCAAGGAATCACCCTTGTTCAAGAACTTCTCCCACATTGCAAACAACGTTACAGTTTCAAGATTAAAGAGTTAACAATGAAAATGCACAAGTGTGCGCCGAACGCCTTCACTATGCAAGTTCTTCATTACTCAGTAAACTAAAAAAAACGTATGTTTCCAACATTACTCTTTCTGATAGATCATGCCATCTATCCCAAAAGTTGCATTGATAGGGATGCAACATTAAATCCGTCTACTGCCAAATATATTATTCTATCTCATTCTTATGATCCCACATGAGATAACTTCATAATCAAGTTAGTTGAGTTAGCTAACTTGAATACAAAGTGCGCGCTTACAACTAACTAAGGTTTCAAGTTATACTTTGTTCAAATCAGGACTTGAACTTAGTAAACTATTTCACCTAATGTTACTTGCAGCTAGCGTCATCAAAGTATTACGTCCATCGGACAATACTTTGATTACATTGGATCTTCGAACCAACTGCTTAACATATTCATCATATGTTAATATTCGACATTCCGTTGTATTATAAGTTCATCACCATAGTCTGCTTCTAGAGTTACACTCTCGGAAACATGCACTATAATAAGAGCTTATTTTACACTTTATGTCAAAATGTAGTGTTCATTCTTATGTTTGAATATGCCCCTTCTCCCGAAGTCAAAGATGCACTTCTGAACATAAGTCTTTCCCCGTTTGAACACTATTGTTGGAAACGATATTGAATCTTGACCTAAGCCAAAACTCAATGGACATATCTTCTCAAATCATGTGTTATCCCAAATTCAAACACCTTAAAGAAAAAGAAAAATTTTCAATAATGTGTAGAATAGGATATCACAAGGCCCATCTCACAAGACTTAGTTTGTAAGCCAGAACAAACTAACATGCCTTGTCTTGTGGAAGTAAATGGTAAAGTAACCTGGACAACCATAAGGTAAAATAACCTGGCATACAACTTGGAAGCTGACTTCCAAGTGCTACCTTCTAAGTCCATAACCCACACCCACTTATGAAGTAGGTGTACTCTGAAGAGTTATAGATCTCAGGACCAACTCTCCACGCAGAATTCAGACATTAGCCGAAAGTGATAGAGTACTTCAAGAATTTAGAACTAACTAAACCCTAAAATACACTACACTTTAGGTAGTCCTACTGACCGTAGAGAATAGGCTCATACCAAAGTTTTAACCCAAAGGGCCAACACGTGGCAACACGTGGCTGCCAGGTGGCCATTCGGCGTCATCACCCTGTGTGAGCAACGCTAAGTTTCCCAGAACAACCCCAACGACCCCTAGGTTAGACTCTAATGCCCAAGTGGACAGGAGACTTAGGGTTTAGCCTAAGTCTCCCTAGAATGTCTGCCCCCAGAACCCTTGAGGGATAACCCTAGTTGACTTAGGGTTTAGCCTAAGTCTCCCTAGAGTGTCTACCCCAAAACCCTTGAGGGATAACCCTAGTTGACTTAGGGTCTTGCCCTAGAAGACCTAGACAGGCTCATGCCCTAACCCCCATCAAGGAGACGTGTGTTCCACACATACCCCTGACAGAGCTAAGGCATCGTCACTTACCCCTTGAGGAATCACCCTCATCCGGGAGTACAACCCCTTTAGGGCGACAAGGGGTACCCTGAACCACGACTAACCCCTAAGGGTTTGAGTGGCCAAGTTATACCCTAGACCTAGGGCTAGTACTTAGTGAGGACACGAGTGTGCGCCGTAGGCGACACGAGTGTTCTGCTAAGCAAACTCCCTAAGGCTAGGTTTGGGATAACCCTAAGCACATGACCTTGCGAGTGCCTTACGAAAGGGCTTCTGCTAACAGCTTAGGTTGTTCAACCCTTGAATTCCAAGGAGAACACTCCCCTAGCCAAGTGTGCCAAAGCACACCTAGTTATAGACCTAACCTCCCTTGAGCGGATGCCCAAGGCTTAGCACCCTAGTGCAAGCACAAGCATGCTGTTTGCTAAGTATCCAACCCCTTGCGACAAGCCCATGACATAACCCCAAAGGGCGTGCCTCAGGCGTTGTACCATGTGACGTTTAGCCCAGTGTCACATCTCCATGTGACACTGCCTTCCATGTGGGCTATCATGCCATAGCCCTTAGATTCAAGAGTTGCACCAAGTGCCACAAACGTGGCCTCTAAATCAACCTAGAACCCCTAGTAACCTGTCAAACAAGATCCCACGCCCACAGTTGGACAAGGACACGGATGTGCCTTGCTTGGCCGTGAGTGCTACACCTAGCTTGACGTGGAGGAGGAGGCTGGAGACAAGCCTCAACCTCTGCCTCTTGGAACGTGCATCCGACAAGACCTCCCAGGCATGGATTCGCCAACGTTAAGGGTAAGCTACCCCGAAGGTGGGACGTACCCCTGGCATCTGGAAGTTAGGGCGGCACAACAGAGGGTTGTACCTTAACGACACAAGCTGAAGCTTGCACCGGCAGAAGAGCAACGAACTCATTCATGAACCCAGGAGCTCTCCTACGTATACTCTACCTTATTTATGTGACGGAGCCCCCCCCCTCTTTTCCTATATTGTTTAGGGGCTGGCACTGAATTTAGCCCCTTAGACAAATTAGCAATATGAGCTATAACTCACCCTTACTCCTACCCCTAAACCCTACCCAAGGGGGTGGGGGTTTTAGGGCGTGGGTTAGGGCAACCCTAGGGTTAGGTCAACCCTAGGTGTTCCTAACCCTACTTAACACGCCAAATCATCTGCAACAACCAATCAGCCTATTCGGGACGTCAAAATCGGGGTGGGTTTTCTAGATGGAAGTGCTAGCTTCGCCCAGAGTTTCTTGCAAATACCTAATGACACCCGGCCGGACCATCACTAGATATCCAAGTGCACTAAGCGGGCCTGTTCTTCTACACCTAGGGCTTATCAACATAGTACAGTAGGTAACAACAGTCAACATCCAAGTAAAGGGTCGAGTCATAGTAAAACTATGACAAACCACACCAAAGCTCACCCCAAATGCCTATGCCAAAGCTTGCCCTAAATGCTAGTGCCCACTTCACTCACCATAAGTGTCCCTAATTGTAACTCATGTAATAGACATCATTACCCTAATGTAATGCGTGCATGTTAGGCTAATTATGGTGGGTGGGAATTGCCCTTAATAATATAGATTTTAAATATATGTAAATAAGTACGTCTATATATTTTAGATATAATAAAATACTGATGTTATAGAATACATGTGGCAATGAATTTTAATGTAAATGATATTATAAAATGAAATGCTGATGTGGTTTTAAATTTTTTTAAGGGATTCTTACAAAAAATTTTTAAAATCACATTTAACATTTTTGTCTTAGAAAAGAATGTCATGTCACAATGTATTCATATTAAATATTATATAAATTTATATTTTACATTAGAATTTGTTGTTTTTAATAAAATTATCATGTAAATTTTAATCATGTTATAAAGCAATTAATAAGATTACATATTAATCATCACAAATATGCTTCTTGAGTGGTTGCCCTATTATATAACTAATATTAGGTGTAAAAAAATTATGTACATTAATGTTAAGAGGTTATACAAGAGTGGTAAACTTAATAATAGTAAAGTGTAAAAAAGATAGTAGATTTGACCCCAAAAGAAAAAATACAGGGTATCTAAGAAAGTCATAGGAAAGCACTAAGGAAAGTCCGAAGAAGGTGATTGGTTAAAATAAGCATTAATTATATATAAAAAATATGAATAAACATTAATTTACTTATACAAAAATTACCAAAGTATAGTCTAAATTGTTAAATAATATGCATTGCCACGTATGTTAAATTGTTTAATAAGCTTTGACACCTATGTTATGTTATTATTTGCTTAAGTTTATTAAACAATAAAGACTCGTTTTCGTAAGCTTTCGTAACAATGAAAGGTCCATCCCATCATAATTTATATTTTAAGATTTTTAATTAATTACACATTTAAGACACGTTGGTAGATATATATTTATATTTATTGGTAGCTATATATGCATGCAGCCTTGAGGGCGCTCAAGGGACGTAAAACCGGATATATATAATATATAATATAAAATTTGTCAATATCCTTTATGTCTTATTATATTAACCTATGGTGCTTTAACACTTAAATTTACATGTGTGCATACAAATTAAGCTCTTAATAATAAACTATTGTATATAGAGCCAATGTGTATATGTGACTGTGTACATAGTCATATAGGAAAAGTGGACTAGTTGCATTACTGACACGTGCAGAAATATATTTTTTTTTAAAATAATGAAAATATATAATATAATTGTGCATACGTGTAGCTGACAGGTACATCTGACCCGTGAACATCTATCTATCAGGTCAATAATGCCGGATATTTCAGTTCGGATATTCCTTCACTATTCAGCAGCCAATCAGAGGCCTACGAACGGCCGCCGCGTGAACCACGTGTAAGATATGATGACGGATTCATTTTGCCGGGATGCCACGTGTAAAATTTGCTGACATGGATATTTCTTTTTAGGGCCGGTATAAAAATGCGCTCAAGGATGGAGAATGTTTGTATTGGTTTCAAAGCGCGCATTTTGATTAGGGCTGTTGAATCCCTTTTAGTTATGGATCGAGGAGCAGAGCATATGTGCTGCGGCAAGGCGCTTGGCAGTGGCGTTGCAGCGTGTAGATCCATGGCGGCCTCACAGAGGATGAATTTCTGCGCTCCAGGTTCGTTTCTGCCTCGATTTGTGGCCAGAAACAGGGATTTCGTGAAGAAATCTACATTCAATGTGTGTTGCTCCAATGGGTCTGTCCGTTCTATGGTGATCAGCATAGGGAGTATGTCAATTGGTTTCGGGAAGCTTGGCCGTACATTCAGGGTCACAGAGGAAGTACTTTTGTCATAGTTGTTCCTGGTGAAACACTCGCCAATCGCAATAGCCTTCATAGCATCTTGCAAGTAATGTGTATATATGTGTGTGTGTGTGTGTGTCCGTGTGTATAAGAATGTGTGTGTATATATATATAAATACGATATAGATTGCATGTACATATATATGTTATTTACAAACACACACACACACACACACACACACACAAATATACATACGGGTATAATATCTTTTTGGTAAGAATACGGAATTGAATTGTGCAAAGCATTTACAAATTTCTATTCAATTTTTGTGGTCCTGAACTTTTTACTGTAGCATATTTGATATTTTCCAAGTATTTTTCAAAGCTTTCTTAGCATTATGTTAAATAGATGTAGCTACAGGTATATGAATGCATACAAATTGGTTATTTTTTCTTACTCGATAATTACATTTTTTTTATTATTCTTTTATTCGCTTTTAGTAGTGTTATCAAGTTACAAATGATTTTTGTGTTCACTGTGCGAAGGTTATATACATTATGATTATATATATTCATTTAATATTCTTCTCATTATAATCTCATCATGGTTTAATATGTGAATTTTGAAGGATATTTCACTTCTTCACGGATTGGGGATAAAGATTGTACTTGTTCCAGGAACACACGTTCAAATTGATGATCTTTTGAAAAACGAGGTAAGTGGTTTTCATTTCCTACTCTGTATGTACGTTCGTGTACATCACGCACGCGCGTGCGCGCACATACGCACATACGCACGGACACAATATAATATATGCATGCAACCTTAAACAGGAGTCAACCTGTGTAGAATGCAAGATTGTTGCATATACTATTCTCACACACATGCAACCTACAGTCCTTAGCCATGTGCATATACACACATGCATGTATGTATATATGCATACATGACTAAGGACTGTAGATTGCAGGGAAGTCGCCTAAATACGTTGGAGCGTACAGGATAACTGATGAAGATGCATTAGATGCCTCCATGGAAGCTGCTGGTAAAGTCCACATGGAAATCGAGGCAAAACTCTCCCGTGGGCCCAGCATTCCTGTTCTTCGTAGACATGGTGAACGTGAAAAATGGCATGAAGCTGGGCTATCCATTGCTAATGGTAATTTCCTCTCTGCCAAGGTAAGAAGTCTGTGTGTTGTTTATTTATATTTATAATAAAGTTAATAAATGCAGAAACGAGGTGTGGTCAATGGAGTGGACTTTGGCTGGACAGGAGAAGTGAAGAAGATTGACGTAGCACGTGTCAAAGAGAGACTGGAGGACAATTGCATCGTTGTTATGAGCAATCTGGGCTTCTCCAGCTCCGGAGAGGTCCTAAACTGCAAGTATGTGTTACATTATATGTATATATCCATTTGGTCTCTCTCTCTCTTGTGTGTGGTGTGTGTGTGTCTGCTTGCTTTGCACAAACTGTGAGATATGACACCATACATTATAGGTAACTACATGCGAGATACATATAGCTTCCCATATTTCACATATACAAAGGAATTAATCTTTATCCATACTCTAGATTAAGACTGAAACTGTAACACACACACACACACGCACATACACACACACGCACGAACACGGACACACACACACACACACACCTTGTATTTGCAGCACATATGAAGTAGCAACAGCATGTGCAGTGGCTTACAAGCACACAAGCTATTATGTGTACTAGACGGGCCAGTTTACGATGAAAACGGTTTCCAGATACGTTTTATGACTCTACAACAAGCAGACCAGTTAATAAGGAAACGTGTAAGCCAGAGTTATATAGCTGCGGACTACGTTAAGGCTGTAGCTGCTGGATACATAAAGAGCCTGGGAATATCCGACGTTCTCTCAGTTAATGCAGGTCAACACGTTGACGGTTTCTCCCGGTCAACAGTTGGTCAGATCAATGGGTTGAGATCCACGGACGGTGGAGATGATTCTGATCTTCAAGGATTCCCTATTGGTGGAATGGAGCGACAGAGTAGAATACATGGTTACTTATCGGAGTTAGCCGCTGCAGTCTATGTGTGCCGGGTAAGTTAATTAGTTTCTGATATATATGGACACACACGTGTATAATACAAGGTTACAAGTTTATGTAAGTGTACCATTATGTATATACCAGTATATATAGTTATACTTACTACATACGCATACTTGTATTTTACAATGTTACGTGATGCATAGGTAGCTGTTTAAGTCGTTAATTTCATGTTACTCTTTAGTTTCTTTCACAATGTAGCTTCGCTTGTTTAGTTAGTATCTATGCATACAATGAATGCGCGCGTGTGCAACACACACGTGATCAGTTTTTGCTCTTTTTAGGCGGGTAAGGCGTGTGCATCTTGTGGATGGCACTATTGAGGGAGCACTTCTTCTGGAGCTTTACACAAGAGATGGTATCGGCACAATGATATCAAGGTGGGTATATACATGTCTCAGTCTTTATATATATACATATAAATATAAGTATATATACGTACATAAGTGTATGTGCATGTTCTTTTGTTACTATTTTGGGTAGTAAGGCTCTTCTTTGGTCAGTGACATGTACGAAGGCATACGGTCTGCTACACAAGATGATCTTCAAGCATAGAGAAACTGCTACGACCACTGGAAGAGAGTGGCATACTAGTAAAACGACCGAGACAGAAGGTATAATTGTTATCTGTTTACACAACTCTGTGTGTGTGTGTGTGTGTTATTCAGATGAATGCTAAAAAATTAAGCATACACTTTCTATTAATTTAATATTTGGATAGCTATTGGAGGAGTTGCAATATTACATAGTGGTGGAGAGAGAAGGATCAATAATTGCCTGTTGTGCATTACATCTTATTCAGACAAGTGCGCAGAAGTTGGAGCGTTTGCCGTCTCTCCTTGAGTGTCGTGGTCACGGTCAAGGTGATCATTTACTAGGTACTCTCTCTCTTTCTCTCGTTGCAGCGTCCAAGTTAGGCTGTGGTTAAGTTTTTATTTAAGCTGTCTGCATGTGTCTGTGTGTGTGTGTGTGTGTGTTGTGTTGCTATCCAACTTTGTAGTTAGTGGCCAAGTTTTCTAGTTGGTGTGCACATGTGTGCGTATAGTGTCTAACACATTGCCTGTGTTTAAGTTCCTAGTAAAGTACACACCTAATCCTCCTCTCTCTCTAACGGGCGTCTTTCAGACTATGTAGAGAAGAAGGCATCTGCTATGAACTTGGAGAAGTTTTTCTGCTAACGACACGTACCGCAGGACTGGTAAACTTCTACTCAATTCATTACAATCCGTGTGTGTGTGTGTGTGGTAAACAAATTGTTTAATTATTTTACACAGGTTTGTTAGGAGGGGATTTTGTGAGTGCCCCATAGAGAGCATACCGCGAAGCGTGCTACAATAAACTTTGCGAGGGGGTCCAAGTTATTATATAAAACCCTTTGCAATGCTGCAGTACACAGCTTGCTCTTCAGTTTTGAGGGTACATCAATATAAAGAATCCTCTCTCTCTCTCTCTCTCTCTCTCTCTCTCTCTCTCTCTCTAGCTCTCTCTCTAGCTCTCTAGCTCTCTCTCTCTCTCTCTCTCTCCCTCCCTCACTCCTCTCTCTCTCTCTCACACACACACACGTTTAGTTAATGCTAGATGGAGTCACAGAGAGATTTACAGTTAACATGTTTAAGTTTGGAGGTAGTAGTATATAGGGTTGATGTGCTTCTTAACTATTTTTTTAATTTTATAATTCTTTTACATATGCAATCATAAATGTAAGAAAAGAGTGTTTTTTTTTAAAACTTTTAAACCATATATTTAAATATATTACATTGTAGATTTTAACATAAATAAATTTTAATAATCAGCAGGGAAATTTTCATGTTAAAATACAAATTTTATAAACTTATATTTAAATTTTATAATAATATTGGGATGCTTTTGAAGGTAAGGTTACTTGTACAAGGATATGCACCGAATACTAAAGAAATGTTCTGAAGTGTTTAACACTTCGTATAAATAGTGCAACGTTTTATGCATAGTATATGTCATTAAATACTTTAGCAATATAAATTTTTATAAATTGAAGGTGGTTAAATTTTAATTAAATGTTGTAATCTGATTATATATATGTATACAAGCTAGTTTTTTTTAAAAATAAAATGTAATATAATGTAGATAGTCATAATATAATTGCTATTTTATGATTATAATTTTATAATATATATGTAAATGAGTTTAAATCCATATGTATTATAATTAGTGTTAATAGAACTAGAATTTGTTTAATCATTATGATCAAATATTATAGTTTTAATATGTATGTATATATGTTAATTTTCCTTAAATATACATGCTTTAAAATGTCAATTAAATAATTAATTTATAGTTAACCTTAATACAATTAAATATTGTTTAATGGCTATCATTAGATATTATAATTTTTGTGTGGTTTTCTTAAGAATGTAAAACCATATTAAATCCTAGCTAATATTGTATATCAAAATATTATAACTTGTTTTCTTAGTTTCTTAGGATTAATTATAGGATCTAAGTAAACCTTAAACTAATGGAATGCAAAAAGTTTCACATTTAGTTAATATGATAATTAAAATTGATGATGTCAACATTAATGACACATAAATTTTAAATCACAATTGAACATCATTAAATGCACCATGATATATAGCATGGTCATCATATAACCATAATGTATATGTCCTTATAGTTAGAATAAATAGTTAACAAATATATAATGGTTGTCATTTTACACTCATAAAATAAGATATATTATTAACAAAGTGAGTCATATGTGGATTAAATGTGTTTATTTAAAAAAATTTATTTTTTAGTAATTGAATGAGTTTCCTTAATTTTAAAAACTTTTTAAAAGACTTTTGAAAACATGTGAGTTTACTTAGTGAATTCTCACTATAAGAAAGTGAGATTAGACTATTGTGAATACATATAAATTATCCACCTCTTTGTTTGTGTATCTTCGTTAATTGAGATGTTTCTTTGCACGCGGGTTTAAATGATTGAACAATCCATAACTTAATGAGTGAAACCATTTAATTGCCATGTTAATCATTATATTTAATTAGTTTGAATGGCATATATTATCGAATTCAAAGTTCATTTTATGAATGTATCACTCACTAAGAATAAATAAATATATAAGAACAAGTTTACCTTATAAATGAATAAGTTTTCAAAACAAATTGAAAACATTTTACGACTGAATAATTCATGTAATGAACATTCGTGTTATTACATATACTGAATTGAAATTATTCCATGTGTTCATTTGCTTTACTTCTTGACCTACAATAACTGTGGCATTTAAGTTAGCAATGCAGATAATATTTAAAAACTGATTTATAATTTCCTTTAAAAGATATTAAATATGGAAAAACAATTTTACTTATTTCATTCTCAACCATTGTATCAAGAAAATTAATGGTCATTATTTATATGAAGTGAAACTCCAAATTTACAAAGTGAGAGTAAGGTTTACGAAATGAGATTATAAAACCACAAAGTGAAATTTTAAGTCCACGAAATAAGAATTATGCTCAACAAAGTAAGATTTTTTTACCACTTAGGCCTTACATAATGAGAGTCAGCCCACAAAATGAGACTCGGGCCTTACGAGTGAGATTCATGCTTCACTTAAGCCTCACAAAGTGAGACTCTTTGTCATTTAGGCCTCACAAAGTGAGAATCAACCTCATGAAGTGAGACTCATGCCACTTAGGCCTTACAAAGTGAGACTCTTGTCTTATAAACAAGGATGTTCATCATCTCACTTCCACTAGCAATGTTGGTCACATTCTTGACATTTACAAGTAGTGTTGGTCATCACTATCTTGTCTTGTTCATAAGCGGAGTTGGTCATCATCTCACTTATGTCAGTAGTGTTAGTCATCATGTAATCTTGATGTTCACAAGTTTATGATTCAAGAATACAATTGGTTACTACAAGAGCATTGTTGGTCACCATTTGTTTAATTAAATAATAGGGTTAATCACCATGTTAAATTATGCAAGTAACATTGGTTGCTAAGTGCTCACTAGTTTGTTTGGATCAAAAGCAAAGCTAGTAACCATCATTTTTACCACATACATGGTCTTGGTCACTAAGTAGCGTAATGATGACCAACTCGAAGTTGGTTATTATAGTTTAGTCTATGCAAATAGTATTCTTTTTTTTTTGTTAATGATTATTTCTATGAGAAGCAATAAAAACTTAAGGACTTAAAACTATGTATATATAAGGATAAATTAAGCAAATGTGTTCAAAAACTCAAACATTCCTAGCATTATATGGGCAAAATGATGGACTTCAGCTCCATTTTTCACTTACACATGGTTCTTCATACAAAAACTCTGCATAATATGTAGTATCTTCTTTAGATGGGCTAATTCAATGATTATTGTGTGTATATGGGATAATTAACATTCAAATATTGGTGTCATATATTAGAAATAGTGTAATATATTAAGTTAAGCATATAAAGAAATAGATCTAACCTAGATATACCAACTTGTTAAGGGATACCATTCTCATTTGAGTCGAGCATGTAATATCTCTATTTCTTAAACTTGTTTTAGAGTGCTTTTCTACAAATCATAATCAAACGATAAGTTTACAATTGATTACTTTTAACAACACACCACACACGCATGTAATTTTACAAGCTTGGCACCCTCAACAACGAGGTTTGCATCAATAAGTTCAACCATTTACCATTCTTTTCATTGTGTGCAATGTGTGCGTCAATCCTAGAGGTCTCTTTTATTTTTTCAAATTACCCTGGACTATAACGCCCTACAAGTTTCTTTTGCTCCATTTCAAGGTTGTACAACAAATATACTAATACTATTTATACAAACAAATGCATATAAATATACAGATGTGTGTGCATGTGTGTGTATGCTACTAACCTTTCAAGTCATGACTAAAAAGGTCAAGGTAGCGAGATGCCACTACAAATATATGAAAAGAAAAAGCTATATCCAAACAACTAAAAATATATATTAGTGTGCATGCATATGTATGTATGATTTAAAGAGTATCTAGATATAGTAAATTAACAGTACAAATTAATTGAAATAAATAATTTATATTCATATATATTTGTGAAATTTTAGACTAACATGCATTTGCAAACATTGGCATGGCAAACAACGATTCAAATTAACGTTTTGAACATGACATATTTATGGTATTTCCAAGATTTGTAAAGCATGATAATTTACAACAAATATTAATGAAGACCATATACATGTTTGCTAAGAAAAGTCAGGTGGTTAACATATTAATTGTCATATGCAAAAGTTGCTGGCAAAGTGGTTTTTGAATGTATATAAGTTTTTTTTAGTGATTTTTTGTACAATTTTTTACATCATTTTTTAATTTGTTTTTAAAAAGTTTAATAATATGTTTTTTTACAAACAAAATTATATATAAAATTAGAAAAATCAAGTGTGACTTTTGCATGCGACTATTTACATGTCAGCCACTTTTTTTTTTTCATGGTTTTGTATATGACTTTTTCATTTAATATTTTATGTGATCTTTTACATGATTTTTTTCCATGTTTTGTATTTTATATGACTTTTATACATGCATACATGTCTAATTTTATTATCTAACTTTTCAATATGATTTGTTATAAAAAATTTATATTAATTTTAAGACGTAGTTTCTAATGTGATTTTTCATCTGACTTTTTGTATTGTTTTGAATTTGGTTTTGGGTATTTTTTTATATATTTAATGATATGATTTTAAGAAGCATTTATGAAAATGGTTTTTCATATTCTCCAAATAGAAAAAGTTATTACAAAAATTTATTTTTAAGCACAATTGACAAGTTATAAACATTTTCTTTCCAAGCTTCCAGTTCACTTTAAGTAAGTCATGTTCATTCTACTAATGAGTTAAGAACATGTAACAAAGCTTATTAGGTTTTCATAATTACTTTGGTATGGAAAGTATTTAGTGCCTTATAATTCTTCGTGTGACAATAACTTTTAAGATTCAATAAGTTTAAAGTTTTCTCAATAAACACTATTGCAACAAATTGGTGGTGCTCATAGCTACATCCTTAAATAAGAAGTGATTTCATTTGTTTGTGGAGATGCATATATCACACTTGGTTATATATATATATATATAACGATTGTGTGTAAGAAGTATTGATGTATATTAGCACATATATGCATTCTTAAATGTGTATGTTTATGTGATCATATGAAAAAAATGTATATTTACATGATATATACCTTTATCATGACCCTTTCTTGACTAGCTGCATGTTCTTCAACTTATTTATCTGACACATCTATTAAAAAAACATGTAAAAGAGTATATTTTACCTCTGTCAAGGGCTTTTTTGGTTTTCCTTTTTTTTCTTTTCTAGTTGCCTCTTATACCTCTTTTTAAAATGTTTATTAATGCTTTTCATTTATTTATCGGTGTTCATCCTCATTTTGTTTTTCTTCCTGAATGTGTTTCAAGAGAAGTTAGGGAGGGCTTAAAGGTTCCACATATCATTCTCTAGTTCTTATAATTATATATCAAATCAAGAAAATATAATAAAGTTATCTAAAATTCTTACCTTAATGTTTTCATTCACTCTTAATTCTATGTCATTATCACCTATTTTCCTCAAAAGTTAAAAATTTTACAACATACTTTAGGCAAGCACACTATATCTGCATGAAGATAAGAGGAGGAAATTTAATATAAACGAGAATGTATTAGGATTGCGTTAACTATAAAGATAACATGTATTTGTATTTGTATGTGTGTGATTATATAGAGATAGAATATTATGTGTCTGCATGCGTTTGTGTGTGTGTGGAGAGAGAGAAAGAGATTGTGTGTGAGCATGTGTTTATTTTTGTATGTGTTTGTGTGATTATAGAGAGAGAAAGAGAAAGAGAAGATTGTGTGTCTACATGCATTTGTGTTTGTGTGTGAGTGAGAGAGATTGTGTGTGTGTGTGAAAGAGTTTGTATGTGAGCATGCATTTATGTTTCTGTTTTGTGTGTGATTATCCAGAGAGAAAATTGTGTGCTTGCATGCATTTGTGTGTGTGAGGGAGAAAGAGAGAAAAGATTATATGTTTGGTAGTGTGTGTGTGCGTGATTAAAGAGTTTGAAAAAAGATTAGGTTTGCATGCATTGTGTTTGTGTGTGTGTGCATAAGAAAGAGAGAGTTTATATATGAGCATGCATTTGTGTTTGTGTTTGTGTGTGTGGTGCAATTAGAGAGACAAGATTCTATGTTGCATGCATTTGTGTATGTGTGTGTGAGAAAGAAAAATTATATGTTTTCTTGTGTGTATGATTAGAAAGAAAGAGAGAAAGATTGTGTGTTTGCATGCATTTATGTGAGTGTGTGTGTGTGTGAAAGAAGATTGTGTGTTTTGCAATATGTTGCCAATATGTCATAGTTTTTATTACGACTCGACCCTTTACTTTAGGGTTTGATTGTTGTTACCTACTGGATTATATGACGAACCCTAAATATAAAAGAAACAGGCCGCATAGTGCACTTAGGTATCTAGTGATGGTTCGGCCGGGTGTCGTTAGGTATTTGCAAGAAACTTTAGGCGAAGCTAGCACTTTCATTTAAAAAACTCTCCCCCATTTTGACATTCCAGGTTAGGGTTCTTCGTAGTCAAAATAAGGGTTAGGGACACCCCTAGGGTTGCCCTAACCCCACACCCTAAACCCCCCCTAGGGGTTAGGTTTAGGGTTAGGTTAGGACAACCATTTTCTCTAAGGGCTGGCATTTCCATGCCAGCCCACTTACTCACTTAGGTAAACAGGGGGGGGGGGCCGGGGGGGGGGGTCACATAAATAAGGTAGAGTATATGTAGTGAGGCTTCCTGGGTTCAAAAGAGAGCTCGTTAACCTCCTACCGGTGCAAGCTAAGCTTGTGTCGTCAAGGGCAACCCTCTGTTGTGCGCCCAAACTTCCACACGACAGGGGTACCCCACCCTGGGTTAGACTATCCTTATCGTTGGCAGGATCTTGCCTTTATGACGGGCACGTCACTTCCAAGGAGTTAGTCAGATTCCTTGGCCGAAAACCTGCTCGCAAGCTCAAAGGCATAGCCCGAGTTCACGTTCCGCAGAACTAGTGGTTGAGGCCTTGCTCCGGCCGCCTCAACCACGCCAAGCTAGGAACGACACCTATAGCTGGCTAGTCTGGTTCCTGAGTTCGTGGACTTGGTCAGCTAGGGTTTAAGTTCCTAAGGGTTGGGTTCCTAATACGGGTTACTTTACCAGATTCCGTGGGGTTTCCAGAGAGGGGATTCCAGGGTTGGCACCTGGCAAGCCGCCTTTGTGGCACCAGGTAAAAACTCTGACAATTGGTATCGGAGCAAGTTCTCTTGCGGTCAGTAGGACTGCCTTAAGTCGTAGAGTGTTTCAATGTTTAGATAACTCTAAATTCTTGATATACTCTATCGCTTTCGGTTGACATGTCTGTATTCTGCGCAGAGAGTTTGATCCTGTGAGTTGTCAAACTTCGGAGAACACTTGCTCAGTGAGTCGGCGTGAGATTCTAGGTATGTATGAAAGTCTTATGCTAGTTTAAGCTGATGTGTGTGGGTGTACAACTGTGCAGGGTGTTTCCAACTTTTGGGAATATTCCAAGCATATTCTCCGAGTGTTGAAACTAGGGTTCAATACGATGAGCAAAAGAAAGCAACCAGAGCCTGAGGCAGAGAGGGCTGTCGCAGAGGCTCAAAATGAGGAGATGGATGAGGCTGATCCAGGTCGACCCGGTTGGCAAGAAATAATGATGGATGCCCTAAACGAACTTGAGGGGATGTTTTGGGTTGAATGACGAATCGATAATGTTGCCGTTCGGATTCCAACGAATACTGCAGTGCCAGATGTTCCGCAAAGACACACGGAAAAAGAAGAAGAAGCATGACTCAGAGTCAGGTTCCTCTGAATCAGATTCTTCGACGGAAGTAGGTGGTGGAGGTCCCAGTAAATTCAAACCGGTAAAGCCTTCGGATTTCATGGGTTCAAAGGATTACAAGGTTTTGGATGACTGGTTGTATGATATGGAAAGCTATTTCGAGGCTGCTTCCATGAGAAAGACAGAAAAGGTTGCATGTGCCAAGCAGTTTCTTAAAGAGAAGCTAAGACTTGGTGGCGATTGTTGAAGGTGAACGTGGATACCGAAACAGCTAAACACATGAAAAAGGAGATAAAAAGCAGTATATGCCGGATGATCTCGGTTTGCGATTGCGTGCTGACCTGGCACTTTGTCAACAGGGAGTTGGGAAGTCCAATGGACCACGTTTATCGATTGAAAGTGTACGCGATTGGTGCCAAATATGAGCGATGATGAAGCTCGAAGTTGCTTCATGGCTAGCTTGAATGAGAAGACGCAAAGGGAAATCTTAAGGTACAAGCCAACAAGCTATCGGGAATGTCAAGAGGTAGCTCAAAAGGTTGCTTATGGCATGTCGTTAGAAGACTTGTACAAAGGGAGGAAGCAAAACCTAAATCTAGGAGGTTTCCTCCAAAGTCTGGGTTCAGAAAGTTTGATAAGCGACCAGATCAATCACCATCGAATTGAAATGTAAGTCCCTTTGTTGGTAGTTCTTCAATGCCCGACTTGCCCAGTTAACACTTCCATCAAAATGCAAGTCCCTTTGTCAGTAGTTAACACAGCCCAATAGAAGTGTTAACTGGGAATAAGGGTGGTATTCCTCAAAGTATGATGTTATCAAAAGACGATGTCAATCGAGTTCCCTCTATAGCAGAATTTACTGGATAGTTGTATCGGACATGGGAAGCTACTCATCAAGCGATGGTTGCAGCACATGAAAGGTATCGTCAGTAGTACGATAAACATCGGCGAGATGTAGAGTATCAGGTTGGGGATATGGTATTGCTGAGTACCAAAAACCTAAAGGTTCCAACGACTCTTTTGAGGAAGTTTCTATCGCACTACATAGGTCCATACGAGGTGGTGAAGCGAGTAGGGAAAGTGGCTTATGAGTTAGATCGTCCTCCAGAGTTGGAATAATACACAATGTGTTTCATGTCAATTTGCTCGAGCCATTCCACGAGGATGAGAAACATCTGCAAAGATATGAAAACTTACGTCTGCCCCTTGAGTTGGTTCATGAAGGTACGAAGTACGAAGTCGAATTTATATTGGGCAAAAGGAAGGTTTATGGACCGTGAAAATGTAAGTTTAAGTATCTCGTCAAATGGAAAGGCTATCCGACGTGCGAATCGACATGGGAACCATTGAAGAATCTACAAAACGCGATGGAGTTGGTGAATGAGTTTGAGGCAAGGTCTCAAACTAATTAAGAAATAAAGTTATTTCTTCTTAACTTAGGGGCTGACAGACAATATTAACTAGAGGCCTTCGATATAAATTCTAGTTAGCTTAAAGAAATTAACTAACTTGTTGTTTGTGTCGGGTGACATACTTTGCAAACGTGCAAAAGGTCTCCAAATGACTTCTTGTCGCAGGTGGTACCTCCGACAGCTAAGTTCTCGCTTAGTGAATGATGGTTCTAAAGTATTTGGCTTCGCGTAATGCAAGGGGGGTAATCAAACTTGTGAACTTTTTGCTAACTTTGCATAGAGTGATTAGCGTTAGTTTTCAGTTAATTTTTCTAACCTAGTCTAGTCTTGGAGTTAGACGTCAACGAGGACGTTGACATTTTCAAAGGCGGGGAGTGTGTCTTATTTTTATATAACTTGACCCTTTACTTCGGGGTTTGACTGTTTAATACCTACTGATTATGTGACGAACCCTAGATGTAGAAGAAGCAGGCCCGCATAGTGCACTTGGGTATCTAGTGATGACCGGGTGTCGTTAGGTATTTGCAAGAAACTCTAGGCGAAGCTAGCATTTCCATTTAGAAAACTCTCCCCCATTTTGACGTTCCAGGTTAGGGTTCTTCGCAAAGTATAGCTTATCAAAATAAGGGTTAGGGACACCCCTAGGGTTCCCAGGGGTTAGGTTTAGGGTTAGGTTAGGACAATTCATTTTCTCTAAGGGTTGGCATTTCCGTGCCAGCCCACTTACTCACTTAGGAAAACAGGGGGGCGCAGGGCGTCACATAAATAAGGTAGAGTATATGTAGTGAGGCTTCCTAGGTTCAAAAGAGAGCTCGTTAACCTCCTATCGGTGCAAGCTAAGTTTGTGTCGTCAAGGCGCGAACCTCTATTGTGCCGCCCTAACTTCCACATGACAGGGGTACATCCCACCTTTGGGTTAGACTATCCTTATCGTTAGTAGGATCACGCCTTTGTGATGGGAGTACGTTACTTCCAAGGAGTTAGTAGTCAAATTCCTTAGCTCGAAAACCTACTCGCATGCTCAAAAGGCATTGCCCGAGTTCACGTTCCGCAGAACTAGTGGTTGAGGCCTTGCTCCGGCCACCTCAATCACGCCAAGCTACGAACGATACATGTAGCTTGGCTAGTCCGTGTGTTCTGATTCACAAGGTGAGCCTTGTTCGGGGACTTGGTCAGATAGGGCTTAAGGTCCTAAGGGTTGGGTTCCTAAAACAGGTTACTTTACCAGATTCCATGGGGTTTCCAGAGAGTGGATTCCATGGTTGGCACCTGACAAGCCGCCTTTGTGGCACCAGGTAAAAACTCTGACACAGTATGCTTTACTACACATAAGAGTTTCTTCGCCTCCAATGTTTTCTTCTACCAATTGTTCAAATGCCTACAACTAGATTTGTTTTCCTTAGACATTTTTAATAATTCACATTAAGCAGGATGATAAACAATCAAAACCAAACATAAAACTGTAAGTTGAAATTATTTACTAATCACATTTCATAATGTTAAGATGCAAGAGCATAATCAATCTCCACTTCAACTTTAAAAAGGTTTTCAAACTCGTTCAATAACAATGTTAAAAAGGATAAAGAGGGTCTTGTCCAACCAAAACTTACTCCAAAGAGACATATATATTAGGCAATAGTGCAATAGTTTCTACTAAGCCATTCATACATGAATTCAAAACTTTCACATTCACTATTCCACTTTTGTGTTGTTTTATATGTGTAGAGTTGAGGTCATCATAGTGAAAGCATATTATTAAATTTTTACAATCCCCTCTTATTGGTTGTGAATGAAAATCAAAGTTTGTTGACATTGTGGGCAAAAAACCGCATAATTTTCATTATTTAAAATCACAATATTAAAATTAAGTTTGGGCCAGCATTCTATGTTTTTTTTTAAAAGTTAAGTCATTGTAAATGAAGTAAATATTCTTAGTCCAGATCAACAAAGGCATGTTGTTTACTCCATTTGTACTCTTTTAAATTTCTTTAAAAGTAGATGAACTTTGATGATTTTTTTTTCTTTCCATGCATATTGATTTTCCAAGAAAATACTTTTGATAAAAGTTTTAATTTGTAATTTGTTCTTAGAGTCCATGATCATGCATGAGTCAAAAGCCAATTGTGAAACCATAAACTAAATCATATATTTTCTTACCCACACATACGAACTTCATTGCCATTGAGAATTTTTATTGGACCATTGGAATAGTAGCATACACATTTCATATTCAAACTCAACATTATCAATAATCGTTTAAACATGTTATTTAATAAATTACTACTATGTGGGATGGTAAAATGCTCCACTCTTGCTATCCAATTTGGTACAAAAACCTTGGCAAAAAAGTAAAATGTTTTCAAAATAAAATTTAAAATTGTTTTTGCAACATGACCTTCATCAAAATGAATTAAGAATTCAAACACAAGTTTGAACACTTAGTTTGCATGAATTTGAATAGCTACAAAATCTATTATTTTCAATATCTCATGTTCACTTTCATAATTATTTTCGTTAAGATCATTATGTATATTTTTATTGTTGTGCATGACTTTCTTTTTACTTATTATTTCTTCTTCAACATAATTTCATCTACAAAAATATGCTCATTTTGCTTTTCTTCTTTTGTTATTTCGTAATATAAAACAAAATTTAAATAATAAAATAAATCATTCTGACTCTAATGTTATCTATCTTCACCAGAATGAAGAACATATGTCACACATTTGCAAATGTATGATGCTTGTTGTGTAATTTTTCATCAAGTTAATTGTTTATTTCTCATTACTTATGATATTTATAAGTCACTATATTCACTTCTTATTCATTACATCTTGTGCAAAAACAAGCATAAGACATATGTTCAAGCACATATTTAACCATGTTAATGAAAATATTTTTATTAAAAACTAACATGACATTTAATCATACATAACGTTATATGTCTTTGGTCAAAGTTATACAAAGAACCTCACAAAAACTAAAAGCCACATGTTCTAAATTGTTGTGTTTGTGTATGTATATGCAGACATCATATGTGTGCATCTTTGTACATACTTTGAACATTTAAAACTCTCAAGCCTAGGTTGTTGATCATGTGCATAACATATAATCTATACATGCTAATGATTATATCTTATAACAATTTATATTTTAAATTTGGTTTAAGAATATATAATTTCTATATCAAATATTGTAGAATTTAAAACCTTTAAGAATAACGAGGAAATTAAAGTAATTGGAGGAATCTAATTGGGCATTATGAATTGTGGTAGGGATGTAAAATAAAGTGAGGGCTATTCTTGAAGTTGTTGCTGGAGTATATATAGTTGTGTGTGTGTGTGTATATATATATATATATATATATATAATATATATATATAATGTTGTGTGATGCAGTATTTATTATTATAAGTTATGATTGACTATTTATAACTTAAAATTAAAATTTATGTATCGTTACATACGTATGATGTGTGATATGAGTATCATTACATGTGATATAAAAATCATATAAAATTGGATGAGTCTTACCTTTAAATTTGCTTGTTGTGGCCATATATTCGCATTGTATAGCCCAAGGAACAAATTAATTTCCAATGAAAGAATCGGCTCAAATCTTATAATAATAATAATAATAAATAATTAGTTTATAAATAACAATACAACATTTTCTTAGTTCTACAAAAAACATATTGAAACTCTTTTTTAACTTATAACTAATGTGTTAATGCATAGATATAACAAGTACATAATTACACTTTTTAAAACATAATTAAATTTTTAAATGGTAATCATAAAACTTGGATTAAGTGAATAATATTATGTGAATAAGATATAAAAAAATTACATACAGAGCTGTAACAATGGATAATAAAATAAAATCATACATCTGATACTATAGCTCTTAAAAAGTATCCTTTTAATAATCTAAATTAATTTTTAACATATTATTATTCATTCTTAATGTTCACTTTAAGTTTTTGAAGTGAGAATTCACTCCGTAAATTGACTAGCTCTATATGTATATGAATATTTTGCATAATATGATGATTTTGCATTAATCCCATGCATGTATACATCGTATCATGCGTACACAAGAACATAACGTTGAATGATTCAATTTTTTTTAAAAAAGTGCATTGTAAATGAAATTTATAATGAAACGTTTTGAATTCCATAATTCAAGACAGAAAATGTCTTTTGTAGGAAATATAAATTATTGTTAATAAGTACATATATTTAATTTAAAGATTGTAGTTCATACAAACTAAATTTATATTTACCGCACATCACACACACTGTGTGTGTGCATGTATGCATAAATATATGACAAAGACGAATAAAACAGACATTGTATATAACAAATTATATATACATGTATATAATCTTGTTAATGATTCTGCAAATTAATTTGATGTATTTGCAAATTAATTACAAGCGCGCGCGCATAAACACACGCATGTATATGTTCTAGCAATCGTAATTTATGAATTAATTTGGCTTTGTTGTAACTTATAATTTTGTATATGTTTAAAATATATTATTAGTCCTTTTTTATTAGATGGTGACAGCATGATTCTTTTTATTAGACGGGTGCAGCGTGAGAACATTTCTAGAACTTTACATGTTATATGTACAACCATACATTCTTATATATAATGTATACGTCTTATCCTGTGTATGTGTATAATGTATATAGACAAACTACTGAGTGGTTGTACAAATACCATTTTGATGAGTAATATTGAATTTAACAGCTATTAATCGATAATGATAATTCAGAAATACAATTTTAAAAAAGAAGAAGAAGATAAATACATCAGCACCGATCAGGTGTAACAACATCTCCTTCTTGGCAGTATCAACATAGATACCAAACGTCTGCTGCTGGGTGTTTCCAATAATACTAAACCCGTGTGGTTCCTGATTAAACGCAAGACAATGCATCCCCTTGTCATCAACCTGTAAGAGTATATTCTCCGCGGCAGCGGCATAGTTGCGCCGCCTTCAAACTCCAACACCACTCGAGGCACCGGCACGTCCACCATCTTGGACAGGTTGTAACAAGTGTCTAAGTAATGCAGTCGGTATATTTCTTCACAGGGAAGATCATACGAAAGGCATCCCTGAGTGCGTAGTAAGCATCCCCCGCCAGCATTGTAATGGTCGTCCCAGTATCAAGTATCACACCGCCAGTTCCATCTGGGCTGATCTTAGAGAACTCAGAAGAGATATTCACCCAAGTTCCTGCTACGCTAATCCCAGTGAGATTAACGTAATAAAACGTATTCATCGCTTGGTTATCAAGCAGTGGGGTGACGACTGTATTGCCTGGTAAGGATCCGCCAAACAAGATCTTGGACTGGGTCTTGCTTTGCCTCTTGGGGAGACAGTAGTAGAACGAGGAATATCTTAACTGGATGGGGAACGAGAGAGGACCATTTCCCATACCGAAGAGACCATCAGCCCCGAAGAACAATCCTGCGTTATCGTGCCCGCAGCCCATCGGAATATGCCCCACAGAATGTTTGCCAAGAGTCACCTTCTCCAAAGAAAGCTCCCCAACAGAGGACGATCCATCCCCATACGCCGCTTCATACATACATAAGCGTTTCGGAGAGCAGTACCTCATGTCTAGCTTGCTGCAGACGGAGTCATTGCAGTGAACAGCTCTGTACGAGGAAGAGTTGGACGGCTGGAAGATCCGATCCTGCTGCTTATAGCAGCTCCGACAAGGGCTGCACTGGATCCATGTGAGATCACTGCCGGTGTCCACTATCATGTGCATCTTCTTCCAGGTGTACCGACGTAGACCTCTGCGTGGTAATCACCGGAGCCACTTGCCATCCCTGATACGACTGGCACAGAGAGAACTGTGTTGTTGATGGGTGCGCGTTTTGGAGCTTCTATTCTTCTGGCCTGAATTACATATAAACACACACATTTAGATACATGTATATCGTCACAGAGATACGTACATAGACAGTGTTCTTGAATTCGATTGAAGCAAGCAGCATCTGATGTGCAATTTGTCTGCTTCGTTGGAGATCTCTCTCTAGACTCTGAAGGAGGATGGATTCTGTGGAGACACTTGCAGGGCGGAATACGTTCTTGGAGATCTCCATACGAACAAAGGACTGGAATTACGTACCCGACGGGATGGATTGTACATTGCATAAGATGGATTGCGCATCCCATTGAATGAATGCCGCATTCCAGAAGAAAAAGAGAAGAGAGACAGAAAGAGGAACACAAAAACCGCAGCGGCTACCATGACTGCGAACAAGGGAAATAACTAGGGCAAAATGCCACTTTTATATTAAGCGGCTCTTGACACGTGGGTCGTTAGTATATCAACGCGTGTACGAGAATTTTATGTTCGTGTGTTCCTAAGCAACGCGTTCATTAACTTATATTTAATGGGAGTGTGGTTATTGAATTATGATTTGTATGTATATATACTAATAATATCGATATAGATTTATTTGATTACATAATATAGAAGATGACTTTCATAAAATGCTTCTTATAAAAGGATATTAAGTTTATTTTTTATATATAGATTATATATTAACAAAATCTTTATGAATATTTAAATTTCATTTTCATTATTTCTATATTTGTAACTTGATTAAGGTTAGATAAATTAATAATGTTAATTAATATAAATTTTAATAATTATAATAATATTAACCTTTTATGAGAACATAATCAAATATCACTTTTTGAATGTAAAGATATATAGAGAGTTAATTTTAAGTATATTTTAATATTTTATTAATTTACTATAGGATTGCTAATCGAAGCTACTCTCACTTCTTAATATTTAAATAAATATTAACTAAATATTTATTTAATATTAAGAATTAAAATAATACTAATGTTAACATACATTTGCACCACTGTTCCGCTAGGTCCTTTATGAAACAACAATATATGATGTTTTATAAGCCATCTATATAGTTAGTGACCAACATTAACGTTGGAATATACAACAGAATCTATAGAATATTGATATTTTATATATTATAATCATATATATATATATATATATATATATATATATATATATATATTATATATATATATCATTACATTGGGTTAATTTTGTGTTTTTCTATAGCAGCAGTGAACAGGGTTGATGCCTCGTCTTAGACTGAGTTTTGCTCTAATTTGAGCGGTTTAGGATCATTTACACACACACACACACACACACACATACAATATATCCATACATAGAACTTTATATAAACACACACATACACAAGCACATATATAGTAATATATGTCTGACAAAAGTTATTCAGTTTTATCATATTAGTTACATATACCATGTGAAACAATAAAAAATAACAATAGACCAAGATTGGTGTTAATTACTTGGAGGTATTAACATAGGATATTATTAAAATAATTTAATTTAATTTTTTTAAAGAAAATTCTAATTAAAATTTAAAGTTTGAAACTGCATCTCTTTATCCCTTGTATAGTTAAGTTTCCTACTTACAAGTGAAATAAAAATAAATTAGGATATATACTAAATAAGTAAAACACTAGAAATTATATTGTAATAATTTATAGATACATAAAATAAATAATTATTATAAATTAAAATATTAATTCTGAAACAATTTTCTATATATATATACGATGGTATATTCTGTGGCCTTCTAAGAATAATTTTGTATGTGTCCTATACTATAGGTTGAAAAATTAATATATTCTGAATACTGAAAGTTTAATACATGATTGCATACTTGTAATATATATACGGACATAAAGAATAGGTTTAAAAATCGACAAATACATATATATATTAGTAAGTTATTATATTATTGTGAACAAGTTTATTAAACACATATTTTCAGTTTGTTTTTATTTCCTATACAGTTTTTTCTTGTTAATATTATAGTATGAAATTGCAGAAATGGATGGCAGTACGTGTGTCTACATATATATAAGAAAAAACAAATTAAATACATATATATAGTCCTTATATATTTAAACAATTATTGCTTTTACATATAAATATGTATTGCTAGTGTATAGTATCTTCAATGTATATACAGATACATGCATATGAATAGTAAATTATTGATATATATGATAACCGCAACATATATAAATGGAACGTTTACCTTTTCTACATTATATACGTGTTTATGCCTAACAATTCACGTGTGTATAAAACCATTTAAAAAAAAAAGAATTTCAAAATTTCAAAATTTTAGAAACCGCCGGGTCCGGGTTCCTGCCGAGGATTGTTTATAAGAAATGTATCATATTTCTTTGATGAAAATCATTTAAGTTATATCCTAAATTTTTTAAATATTTTATTGTGCAAACTTTAGCTTGATTACAAGTTTATTACCATGAACATTGTAACTAAAATGGGAATGATATATGAAAATAAAAAATAAAAAAGAATCTTTAATTAATATTTATGTATTAATTATTAATATTTTAAATTTACATTTTAAAGAATATTCTTTCTTTAAATATATGTTATTTCAAAAATAATTTTTTTATATTAAAAAATACTAATTAAATAATTAAAATTACTAATTATTAAAAAATGGCTATAAACATTCCCATTTTAGTTACAAACGTTTGTAAACACTGCTGTGACTACATACTCACATACGTGTGTATATATATAAACTAATTATGCATGTAAGTTTATGAAAATCTTTAAGAAAATTAATGATTCTAAATTTTAATTATATATATAGTATCTAATATAAATTCTTCTACAAATAATATATAATCATATACGGTTTATAATCTGTTTATTTCCTATAGAAATAATTGTATTTTATTCTAATATCTATATAAATAAACTACTTCCTATATATCAGATGTGTTCCAAAATATCTTAACAGTTAAAGAATCATTCCAGGTGCTGTTGGCACCACAAAATACTCATATAAAAATCAATATATATATATATATAATATATATATATTATATATATATAATGTTATATTCTTAATTTAATTTTAACATTTAAGGGATATTATATAGTTATATATTTATTATGTATAATATATTGTTATATGAGTATGAAACAGTATTAAGTAGATACAAGTAACTGGAATCGGATACATCAGCAGACTTATTATTTATTTAAAAAATGCCTATATGAATATCTAATTATATAAAACATATACATCTCTATAGATTTTCATCGGACGGTTCAGACTTCAAAGATTTACGGCCAGGATCTTATATTGTAGACTTAGTATTCTTATTAACCTTCCAAGTTAGATCTTGTAGATTATTTATTTGTACTTATAGTAGACTTCTATTTTTTAATTAACAAACATTTTAAATTATCTAAATAAACATATTTAAATATTCAATACTTTTATTCTGTTGTATGTATATAACTAGTTTTCCGCCGGATTTAAAATTGCTGGGTTATTTATTTTTTATTTCTTTTCTTATTCTGTTTATTAGACTTTAAGATAGATATATAAATAAATAATATATTATAAATTTAGATTCTATTATTAAAAAAAAAATATCATAAAAGAAATTACAACAATCTCAGGAGCACGAAACAACTTGCATTTGAAATGAATTAGTTAATAAAGATTATTAGTTTTAAAAACAGATATAGAAAACAGCCTTTATATTATAGCAAAATTTAATGAATAATGTTTAAAGGGAAAATTAAGGTATTGTTTATTCCAGATAAATATGTTAATCAAAATTACTATAACTTTGTAATTTTACAATTTAACCTTTAATGAATAAGTTAGTATAAGTAAAATATATACATTAAACTGTATTTTTATTTTTAACTCTTGTTTATCAAATTGAATTGAACATCTCTCTCTTATATATATAATATATATATATTTCATTACATACATTTACTCTTTGTTTAAGTTATAACATCAAGATTAATTAAAATTTGAAATTAGGGCACAAGTGAGAAATAGGGTTTTGAGAGAGCAGGACAATGAAGGTGCGCTTTGCATTCTCTCATACACAGACACTGTTTGCGTGTATATGTGTGTAATTCTATGTATTTTTGTTTCTACAGAGGCAACATTCTTCAGATGATGAAGAAAAGGCTGCAAAACAGAAGCTTGATCTAAATTCTACACCCAGAGGCTTCGATCTCAATGCGCCATTCCCCGAAGAGGACATTGATTGGACAGACAAATCCCGGATTGAATCGTCCGACAGTGATTTCTTCACACACATTCTACAACCCGTAAGTCTATACATATATATAGTGTAGATAAGTTACGCTTCACACACACACACACACACACACACACACACACACACACACACACACAACACACACATATATATTATATATATATATATATATATATATATATATATATATATATGGCTTCTAAAATGTCCGGGAACTATATAATGGGTTATACACCCATATGCACGAGTTGCATACATACACGCATGCCCACATTTATTATATTTATGTCTCTTATATGTATGTATGTATTCAAGATTGTGCCTGAACTACATATATAGCAGACAGAGAACACATTCAAGTATACCATATTTTTCATACACCATGCACAGACAAGTCCCAGGTTGAATTGTCTTACAGAGATTTCTTGTATATATATATGCGTTTATTATGTAGATACTAGACGTATATACATAACACACATACACAGAAAATGCACGTCTCCTTGAACTATATAATTCTTTTACAAACCCATATGCACAAGTACATACATACATCAAACATATATATGTCGAGGAGAGAGACACAGAATGTATGTATACACACTATTTTCTATATAAAAAAATATCAGAGAGATGGATTTCTAGAATGTGTTATTGTGTGTGTGTGTCTATATACATATGAATGTCTATACCATTTTTACATATATCATACATGTAATGCGTGAGGATATATATGCATATTGAATTTAACAGGGCAATTTTTTCACACAAAATCTCACACAATATACACATATGGACAATGCGTGTGTATGTGTATATCATCGTCTGACAGTGATATCTTCTCAAAATTTATAACCAGCATGCTTATAAATACATTGTGTATGGAATTTATGACATACAACTATACATACACATACACTGTAATCACACACACAATAATACATTACCACATATATATTTCTCATGTATATAAACGAATACCTATAGTGTCCATGCCCGTATATATAGACGTAATTGGTCGTCATATATACGCTCACACATATGGACTCAGACAGTTGCATCTTTTACATGTGAATGTCTATAACTACAACTGACATTTTCACACACACGTGTCTGTGTGTGTGTGTATATATAGTTGCGTGTATCCAAAGAGCTACACATATATACTTTTGTATACGTGCATATACATATATACATTGGAGATACCCAAGAAAAACGTATAGATAATATCCATGCTTTTCATTAAACAAGACATTTTGGCAGGCAGCGGAGTTGGGCATTGATGGAGGTTTGTTTTCGTGTGTATGTGCGTGTGTGCGTGCAAACACGAATTTGCTATTAAGTTATTAAGAAACAGATTATGTGTATCTATAATATTTTAATTACTTAACAAGATTTGGATTTGCTGCATTCGATCTGGACCGCATATTTTCAACGGGATCATCAACGGCTCGATGAGATTTTGGTATCTTTGTGTGAAGAAATCGCCAAATCTCCATCGTCCCCTTCGAAGTATCACTATCTCACTTGCTTTTACACCTCAACAAAACTTCCTCATGCTTTTACTTTCCCAAAACTTACCAGGTATATGTATACATGTATATTTATATATAAACCAAGGGGTTAGGTTTAACAATAGACACTGCTTCATTGAGAGAGAAAGAGAGATTATTTGTTAATTATCTTACTTTTGTGTAGACATTGTTGGCTTTTCTCGATTCGAGTGCTGCTGGAGGTTCTGCAAAGAAGCAAAACTTACTCCCTGTTATCTCATGTAAACTTTTATTCCGAGCATATTCCGAAAAATCAGAATGGCCCCTTGATTTTGTGAAGGTAACACACACACACGCACACACACATAATGCAGTTTTATATTGTATACAGATATGCATATCTTATACGTTATAAATTTAATGTCGATGTTTATATCAATAGCTATATTTGTTTTAATTTGCAGGTATACTTAGAAGACGCGATAACGTCACGTAACTGGGTGGATAGCGAGCATTGCAAGGAGTTTGTTGCTAATGTTATTACTGCTTTCCGTGACGATTTGCAGGTAATATCCATTATATGCATGAACTTTTCTATTTACATATACACAATCTACATATGCGAGTGTATATACGGATATACATGTGCGTTGATGTGTTTGGGTGCATACCATGTAAATGTAATGTATTCACCTTTTGATAAACGTTCAGGACATCGCAATGGATGATATTCAAGGGTACTCTCTCTCTCTCTCTCTGTCATGCACACGTTGATTGCTTTAACTGTATAGTTTTCCAGATCCTTGTCTGATACACCAGCAAAGTTTGATACTGGCCAAAGTAATCAGGTTAGTTCTCGTTTTGAAACAAAGTAATAATATCTTAATTATTATTATAATGACTTGTGACTCTCTCAGGTTTCCGTGAGAAATAGATATATTGGTGAAGAAATCCGTCAAAACGCAAAGATAGACTTTCTACAGGCACTCAGTCAGCTTCTACAAGCTCCATTAAGTAGAGAAAACCCTCGTATACTTTTCAAGTACGTATCTATTAATATATATATCAAAACGTTCCAATATATCATAGAGTATGTAATAACTTTATATATAATATTAAGTAAGAACGATTAAGTATTAACACTCTGTTAGTTTTAGTTGGTTGTGCTATATGCATATTTGTATTGGTTGTGTCCATATGTCCATACATATGATGTATTTGTAATATGGCGTAGAAAGTGTTTGCGTGTGTGTCTCTCTCTCGTTTGATGTGTATATGTGTTATACAGTTATCTATTCGATTTCTATGTCGAGGGTATAGAGAGAGACACACGCACACACATACTACTGTTAATAATTTGTTAATCTCTTTCAGAGTTTTGATGCTAGGGGTTTGTTATGAAGAAGTAAGAGTGTCAGCATCGAATATGCTGGAACCTTGGCTTAATAATCCCTTAAACTTCCGAAATGCAAAACTCTTATTGGACCGTATATTGTACTATACACGCGGTACGGCAGCATCTGATTATGAAACTATTGGGAATATTCTCGCATTAAGACTGAGTAATCAAGGAATTACACAGGTATGCTAGTTATGTGCACTTATAAAATTTAGTTTTACGTATGATGTCATACTATTAATATTAATATGATAGTATTATATGCTATAAATTTTTTGTTTATGAGTTGTATGTACTATGCTGTATTAGTTTTGTGATTATTTTAAATCACTATTAATATAAAAATATTGTTTGGCATTAGTTTCAGTAATATCATCTATTTTTATGTTTAAGATTTTCTCTTTAAACATTACTAGGATTGCAATAACACAACACATTAGTTATGTGAATGCTTATTATGTATTCAATGATTTGTTTATACAAATAACTTTATGTTTATTCATCAGATGAAGAATCCTTTGAACAGTCTTTACACAGAGGTTGTGTTTCATATCGTACAGAAAAGGGCGGAGTACTCATCTTTGGCTTTGAAGGTGAACATTTTGTATGTGTGTCTGTGTTTCAATATGTATTTACGAGTATATATGTGTATATGTATGTGTATAAAAACATACATACTGTGTATGTACGTGCATATTTACATGTATAACATTGTATTTGCAGATATTTCTTTCAGCAGAACTTACCAACAAAGGCTATCAAAATATAAAGGGTATTTCGACTGTTTTGAAAGCTTTACCTGATAATCTTTCACCTGAACGAGAATTAGCGCTAGTTATTAAGGTAAGTATCAAATAATCATAATAAACATTATACTTAAATTTATTTATATATTAGACGTTGTTAACTTATCTTTATAGAAAACAAGAAACTACAGTCGTTGTTTTATTCAGGAACTTGCATTGAATGAGGAGTTTGCTTCTCGGTTACAAGACGTTATCTCAAGGTATATATATATATATATATATATATATATATATATATATATATATATATATATATATATATATATGTGTGTGTGTGTGTGTGTGTGTGTGTAATATCGACATATATCTAAACTATTTCAAAGTGTAGATTTACTATTTCAGGTTAACAAAGCAGTTAAGTAGCTCTTTCCTGTTAAGCCGTGCTCTATTAGAGCCTTGGCCCGTAATTCAGGAGCAGCCGGAACCAATAAAACAATCTTGGTTTAAGCAGGTGTACACACACACACACTCACACACTTGTACACACGTACACATTCATATAATATATTATATGTCATCAGAAATTGACATTAGTGTTGGTTTATTAGATTATTGGGCTTGCTTGCCATCTGTTAATACAAAGTGCAGTACCATTCGCCTCGGATGAGAAATTTCTTCAAGCACTATCCAGTGACGATGAACAATTATCAAATGAATCCTTTGAAGAGCGTTTTGAAGATTTCACCATCAAAGTAATGACTTTCCAGGTGTGTATGACTTGTGTGTGTGGGAGAGAGAGAGAGGGAGGGAGGGAGAGGGAGGGAGAGGTAGGGGGAGGGAGAGGAGAGGAGGGGTGAGGGGGAGGGCGTCTGAAAGTCGGTGGTATATACTGTTTTATGAAGGTTGAAGCTTTAACATGGTGCACCGACGTACTCAACGCAAACGTGCATTCTACAGACTCGAGTGGTTTTTGTGCGTTTGTCCGGACGCTTATGTTCTTAAAACCTTTAGAGGTGTGTGTGTGTGTGCGCGCGCGTGTTCATATTCATATATTTATATATGTATGTTCGAATATACCTATCACTCATTTGTTTCTTTATTATGGATAATATCATCATATGATATGATATACAATTTATATCACTCACACGTGGATGTATGTATATTGGTATTAACGTCTATGTATTCAGGAGTACCTGTCAGGCTCAAATACTGAGGTAGAGCTAAATGCCTTCCAACTTGTGGCATTTTCTATGCATGCATCTGAGGAAATTCTCGCCCGGGTGATCTTAATGGGAATATCCGTAAGTATGTGTGTGTATATACGTATATATATGCATACACATGCATGTGTTCATGTTCTCTCTCTCTCTCTCTCATATGTCTTGAGTAATGTTGTTCAGCATCAAATGGTTATCTACATTTGTCCTTTAGTATTATGTCATTCATTTATTGTTAAATCGATAGACGTCATTCTTATAGCACATAAAATAATGAATAATAACCTGTAACATATATACTGATACAGATCTATATGTTTTATGTATATTCCATTACACCATATGATACATGTGTATTTTATATTAATATTGATGTACACGTGCAGAATCAATTTCCCATGCTCCAAGAAGACGCATTACAAATTATCGAGTCACTTGTATGGCGAGCAGTGGCTGCCAAAAAACATATGTTTGGAACACTGTTTGCTGATAGTATTCAGGTGAAAATTTTGATTTTTAATTGTAATAAATTATTATTATATATTTAAGAGAGAACTATTTCTATTGTTCATTAAATTTAATGTTTTGCTTTGTGTTTATGTTTGTAGCTACCTGCGGCTATCATGAAGCTGTCTTCGTTTAACCTACCCAATGTTGTCCGTCAACCATTGCCCCAAGTAGTGGTATGTTTATAAACACACACTCACGCTCACACACAATTAGAGAGAGAGAGAGAGGGGAGAGAGAGAGATGTCTCCCTGTGGCTATGTCGTTTATATAATATATGCATGTGTATTATATATGTATTCCATAATATGTGCTTGTGTGTTTGGATGTGTATGTTCACTCTGGGAGTATCACACTGATAAACTTAGACAAGCTACGCTGTCATCTCTGAATGATGTAAAATTACTTGCAACGTAAAATGTGCGCATATTTGCGTCTATGTACAGTATAAGATATGTATTGTATAATTGTAGGTATGCACCTATTATTCTGTATGTATATAAATGTGGATTCTGTGTTCATATAACGTTCATATTTTACGTGTGTGCCTATGCGTGTGTGTGTACAATCCAATAACAATATCCTTCGATACACAGAAATACGTATAGTAGCATAGGTATCCACGCACCCCGCAAATAAAAACGTGTGTTTACATGTGATATTTCCTCAAGTACACATATAACATGTAAGTACATAGAGTGACAGATATATACACAGAGCTACGTATGGATACATGTATACTTATTCTGTACATTACAGCTGAAGGACATGTACTGGAGGTCTTGCCTTGTCATACTTGCTATTGCAGTTTATAATCCTCCAATTGGTAAAAATGTATGGGAAACTCTTCCTGCTATCAAATATCTCTTAGAGTTCTTATAACAGGCACTATAAACCTGAGGTACGTCCTTTAATTTATTTTACTAATTATGTATTAATAATGTTAATATATATATTAATGAAGATATGTTACAGTGATTTAATCAAATTAGAAGACAAAGATAATGACATTAAAGCTGAAGAAGTTGTTGAAGCTTTTTTAGAAAAGGAATTGGGTTCAAACCTCGAAGCAGGTGTGTGTGTGTGTGAGAGAGAGAGAGAGAGAGTGTGTGTGTGTGTGTGTGTGAGAGAGAGAGAGAGAGAGAGGAAGGAGAGGGAGAGCGATGTTATTATTTATGTACATGGGTTAAACGCAATGTTCAGATTTAAGAAGCAAATGGAGAGGGAACGTAATGCTTAACGATAATGATACCAATAAAAGAATGCCTCCGAAATACGTATTTGAAGAAGTTGAAGAAATCGAAAAATTTACTCTTTAGGACGCACACTACGAACATGCAAGAAGTTTAACTTCTTAGGTGACATGTTAAACATACAGGTATTATTATATTTGTGTATACATAATATATGTGATGTATAATCGTTTATAATATATTAGAACTTCAAGGAAGCATGGACGTGGATAAAAAAGGGCCGTTAGTAAAGAACCTGAAATAGTTGGAATGCTGCCTTCCAACTGGCAGGTCTCTCTCTCTCTCTACACACACACACACACACCTGCATATATGTACGTGTATTATACACACGGTATACTCACTATATTCATCATCTGTTTATTTGGCAGTGCAAACTTCTTTATTTACACGAGCGGACAAAGAGCTTGTCACCATTGGTTCAAGAGTTTCAAGTTAACTTAGGCAAGCTAATCAAGGTATGTATTTATGTATTTACATATATCTATAGTGATAAAGTAGTATTTTACTGTATGCTAAACATTATTATTAATCACAAGATACTTCTTACATAATTTACAGTATTACTAGATATTAATATGATATGTTAATTTAATCAATTGATACATTAAAAGCTTATAATATGGTTGATATTAAATAATGTAAGAATATTTAACAGGACGATGAATCATCCGAAAGTGAGATTATTTCCGTTATTAAGTTTTTTTCCGAAAAACTTACCTCAAAAAACTCTGATATTCGTTCCTCGGGCCGCCGATGCTTTGCTGGTATCCTAAGTTCATATGATGCCCTTGACGATAGTTGCACAGGTAAGTAATTTGCTTAATCTATACAGGTGTATCTACGTGTAAGTGTATATACACGTATGTCCAACATATTTATAGAGAGAGAGAGATGTTATGTAGTTATATATGTAGTATATATTACTTGTGATAAAATTTAACTAATGGTTTTCTTATTATTAATTAATGCAGGATGGTTTAACGTTATTGAGGGATTAAAATCATCGAAAATAATTTTAGATTTGCTAGTGCCGGTTCTTCAAGAAGCTTTGGTTAATGAGAGCTCCATTCGTGTTGTAAGTATTTAATGTAACATACATACACACACACAATAAGTTTATAAATTTATATATATTTTACACCAATTTATATACATTAGTTGTGTATACAGTATATAGTATACACTTACAATATTTGTAGTACTATTGTGCTATTATTACTATGTCGTTACTATGGTATATGCAACATTACAAGTATGTACTATACATTTTATTCTTGTGTGTGTGATATGTGGTATCTATTCATTAAGCGTGTGAAATTTATATACAGCATTTACACCACTATATACTATTTAATATATGCTAAATTATGTAGTTTGGGATTGAATCGTATGTATCATATAATGGTATATACTGCATATATATTTTACTACCATAATACTATATATTACTATATGATATATGGTATAAAGTATACATATAACATACTACTAGTAGAATATACTATTATTTTATCTAAGTAGAATATTGTATCATGGACGAGAGTATAGTATATGACATCGTGTCTTCTATTGTTAACTATACGGTTCATGACCACTTACTATATCAGTACTTATATGTTAGAGAGAGGCCGGTATATGTAATGTCTTACAATATACTCTATGTTTAATTAACTTATATTCTAATTGATGATGCAGATTTGGTCGTATTTGGTATTACTGAAGAAGCATTTGCCTCTACCTTCCTTCGCATATAGTATATCTCGATTATTGATTGAGAGGAAAATTATCGTATGGTTTATTATCTGTTTCATCGAGGGATATCATCAATGGCTCAAATGATGAAGGAATATTCCCAATTATGGATGTTTACCTCGACACACTCAGTGAAGTCTGCTTGCATGTAAGTTACATATATCATATGTACGCATATATGTTGGTATGCATGTAATGCAGGCATGCTTAATTATGTATGCATACGCATAGTTTTCGTCATCATGCTACATAGCGCGTGCACATAATATATGCTGTGCGTGCATACCCGTGCGCCCGCGTGTGTGACAACGTATACACGCAGGATGTATGGAGTGGGAAGAAAGCATTTACCACTGGTAAAAATAGTTTTAGGCGAAGATAAGAGTTTGAGCGTGGCAAGTATCGTGCTTGAAGCAATGGTGGAGATTTCAAGCTACGTTGGGTCCAACGACCATAACAAAAGCAAGGAAACGTACGCCGGCATTGTGGAATTTTTATTTGAGAAAACTACTTACTTTCAACAACATGGACAAAAGGGGTAAACTTTTGATACAACGCATATATATAAATCACATGTTTACATATATACATGCATATCATGTTTATTTATAATCATATATATATATGATATATTACTTAAAACTTTAAGACTCTCTCTCTCTCTCTCTCTCTCTCTCTCTCTCTCTCACTCACACACACACAACACAACACATACATCACGTATTTTATACAGAGCTTTTGGGACTGGACAAGGTGGCTCTAATTTATCTAAAGACCAGACTGTTAATTTAGCTCGAACAAAAGACACGAGATTGATCAAAGCAGGTACATATACATAGTATATAGTCTGAATGATAATTAAATGTATAAATACGGTCAGTATATACTAAAACAGTGTGTGTCTGTGTGTGCATGTATGTGTGAGCGCAACAGGTGGGCGTGTGTTCACAATCGAATCCTGTTATACACTTGTACATTATATCATGCTTGTGTAAATGTGCACCATATATTAATACTAAATGTGTAATAGACCGTGGTGACTTGCGTTCGTGCGTGCGCTCGCGCCATGGTGTGTTTTCTGGGCATTGCATTGGCATGCTATAGGAATATAGTTAAGATAGTGGTAATAATGAATAATGAAATATACTGGTATAATATTCAAGTTTTAAGTAACTTAAGATAATAAATCACTGTTGTTTCAGGATTATCCGAAATGAACCTTGCTGAGAAATTGAAGTTATTAAGAGAACTAGGCCTTTCTTCTGAAGCAAAGGGATATATACTTGAAGAACTTGAAGCCCTTTCTGATTCAAGGTGTGTGTGTGTGTGTATATATATGTGTGTGTGTGTGTGTGTTGTAAGATTCCCATGATAACAATATATGTTTAGTTTACAGCATTATTTATATATCTATAATACCATATGTGTTTTACTTTTACATCAAAAGATTCTGGATAGTATATATTTATTAATGTCAGTATATATATATAATTTTGTTTATCTCATAAATCCTATATACGATGCAGTGCCAATAGTATAATACAACCGCTATCGAACTCGGAACGTTTGTTTTTGTTAGGCTGCTTCCCAACACTATCAAGCAAGTTTCCCAACATTTTAGGTATATATGTGCGTGTGTGTGTGTGTATGTATGTGTTTACTATGCTAAAACGTGCTTCATTTTGCTCAGTGATCTTGATCAACCTGAAGCCAGTGAATCTTCTAACGTTATAAGGTACATAGTTTTATAACTCATATTTAATTGACTATATATTATGTAGTTGAATATATTAATATATGTATGCTTTTAAATGTGCGATTGTTTACAGAGATGGTAAACAACCATATATACAACCGAGCTTTGCTTATGAAATGGAGGAAAAGGTCTCATGTGAAGATATTATAAAATCGACATTGGAAGAGGTTTCACATACAACAGAAGATATGGTATATTCTCTTCAGAACTACTTAACTTTCCGTATACTACTGCAAAGATCTGCTATGGTTGAAAATGTGAGTCATATATATGCATGTATATGTATGTAGATGTATATCTAGTATTTCTGTATATGCAGACATAAGCATACATAAACACATGTTTATGCATGCACGCAGATATGGAAACTCGCTGCATATGAGAAAATGTCAGTTATGTACATGTTCAATTAAGCAGAGCACACACACAGTATTTATTTATAATTTATTCTCTACAGGTGGCAAATGAAAGGCTTCTAGAGCGAATATACGAGGCTTGAACTCGGTTGATGCTAGTTCATTAGCGAGATTAACGTCATTCCTCACACCGGTGTTAATCCTTGTAAGATGTGTGTGTGTGTGTGTGTGAGAGAGAGAGAGAGAGAGAGAGAGAGATCCTTATTTTTATTCTCTACAGGTGGCAAATAAAAAAATTGTAGAGCATCAAACGTCTAATGAGTTTGTAAAGAAGTTGCTGAGCACTATTAGCGCTGGAGTTAAGCAAGGATTAAACGGGGCTTTACTTGTTAAGAGAATATCCGAGCTGCAAAACGCTATAGAAACAGAATATACCAGCAAGGATAAGACCAGGATTGTGTTACAAAGGTAAGTTTTGTGTTTTATACATGCCTATATGCATACATATATTGTATTCATATAGTTTTATGTATATATATTACATTAATATGTTATTGTCTAATATTCATATTTCAGCTTTATGCATGGCAAGCCTGAGAAGTTAACAAAACTTTTGGGGCAAAAAGTTGGCGGATCTTACGAGCAAGAATTACTTGGGATTATTTCCATTTTTAAGGAGGGTCTAGCTTTGGAAGGTGAATATCTCTCTCTATGTACTAGCACCTGTTGTATATCTTAGATATACCACATATAACACATTATTTGCACACACACACACACACACACACAACACACACACACACACACACACACATATACACACATACATATATATATATATATATATATATATATTTGTTCTATTGATATGCACGTGTGCGATATACATTATCTAGCACATGTATGTAGATCTTAGATATATCACATATAACATATAATATGCATTGTATGCAAGGAAGCACGTATGACACATTACATATTTGTCTTTTTGCACAGTTGTTTCTATGTGTAGAAGTGTGCATGTATCAATACACATCTACCTATGTATGTAAACATCTCTACTCTCTCTCTCTCTCTCTCACACACACACACACACACACACATTCTAGAATGTAAGTTAACATATACATGTGAGAGACATGCATGTTATGGATGTATATATATGCACAACACGTGTTATGTGTACTTGTCTTTAAATAATATGTGTGTTATAACGTATGCATGTTTAGTATGTGCAGATATTGATCCTAAGATCGAATTAGCTGGAAGATTCGCACTGGTTGCTGGAATATTATCCAATTTTGATCCACTTGCAGCATCGGAACAATGGTTACTCAAATCTTCAAATACAAATCCGGTAAATTAACGTTAAAACAAATTCTAAGTTTAAAACTAATCATTATAATTTTACTTTATAAACTATGGCTTAATTAAATAATCAAATTAATTTCCAGTAAATTTTATTCAATATTAGGTTTGAATTAATTAATAAATGTTGTGAAATATGGCCTGAATGATGTACTAGAGTTTACTAATTGAAGACTTGACCTTCTCGATTAAATTAGTTAAACAATAGGAAGTTTAATTAATTTGAACCACAAATGCTAACTGGTTGTTTTAACAGGCTGAGAATGAAGAAAATGCTGTGTACAACTCTACTTGTACAGTATGCTGCACAGAATATTCGAGGATCATATTAGCATCGTTAACAAGCCGCCTTTGTACACAATATTCTGACCACGTAGCAGCACCTGTTATGTTGGACTTTCTTTCTAATCAAGATTTCTGCGTAAGCATTTAACTATATAATTATGTATTATCATATAAATACATATAATATATTAGGTGTACATATTGTATGTGTATGAACATAACATACATATGGTTTAATATTGGGCAATAAAGCCTTTATCATATAGCATTCATCCCACGTACTTTATGTGAATGGATGTAATATCATGATTTAAGTTTCAAAATCACTGTTTAATTAAATTCTTAGCTAATCAATTATTAATTAAACTTAAACTATTGGTTTTACAGGCATCGTTTATGAGTTCGAGCAAAACGTCTTGGCCACGTATATTCGCGAATTTAGCTGCCAACGTGAAGGAATGTCCCTTGAAACCTTTTATATATGCATCTTCAAATGGCTGTCACGTTCTGCAAGCACTCGTTAAACACCTGTATGTATAAATGTTGCTTAATTAGTTACTAATCAAATAAATAAATATTATTGTGCTAGATAATATACTTATATTATTAAATAATATAGTAAACTATATTCATACTAGTTTATTAGATATCTTCTACGCTACATACATTATAAAGTGTTTTAATAACATGTTAATATGTGTAATTAAATTTATTTTTTTTGCAGGCTCTTACTAGCTGGAAGTCACGAAAGCGTACAACATGTAATTCACGGTCTTTATGTTGCTTTCCGGTCACAGTTGGAAGCATATTAGATGATACACATCGACCAGACTTCTCACTAAGGGTACAATAAACATATATTTATATATATGAAGTGTGTGATATATACACGGTTTATAGTATGTACGTACGTATGCATGCATGCATACAGACACATTTAAACATAATGGTTTTAGGCCTCAAATCTTTATTATATTGTTCGGGATGCCCTCAATGCGGTATTCTCAAGCAGAAAGAGCTCGGCAGCATACGGTATGAACTGTACACACACACACGCACGCACATGTTGTTGCTATATCTATTTATGAATGTATGCAAGTATACATTCTTGTGTATGTGTATGTATCTTTCCATGTGTGTGTTCCTACGTATGTATGTCTATATGCATCTCTTCTCTCTCTCCTCTCTCTCTCTCTCTCCTCTCTTCTCTCTTTCTCTCTCTCTCTCTCTCTCTTCTTCTCTCTCTCTCTCTCTCTCTCTCCCTCCATATATGTATGCATATGTGTAACATGCATGTATGTCATGGTATCTGTCTATGGATGCTTGCAACTGTGCGTATATTTTATGGTCACTTTTAGATCTTTGCTATTACGTGGCGAAAAAGCACCGGCTTTCATTATTCAGCGTGCCTACCCTTCGGCTTCATTTGGAGGTATATCTGATAACACTCACATGTATATATATTCAGATATGTATGCACATAGTAATTAAGTAGATTATATCGTGTTATGTAAATACTATATATGAACTTGACACCTATATATAAATAAGTATAAACCGGACATATATTCGATTTTAGGAAATAATGACAAAGATTAAGGAGGCAAATCTCGAGCAGTTAACATCAATAGCAAACCTGTTTCTGTTCACACTGGAGCTCCTGGATGCAGCACGGCCGTTAGTGTACGCTGCAGCATATTCAGTCAACTCCGAGGTATATACTCTCCTGCTTGTCTATCTCCAGGCTCTGGAGGCAGTGCCTTCTTCCTACGAGTCACAGTTTGCAAAGTTTGCCGTGAAACTAGCGGAGTTTAATATCTGCCGGATTATCCTCGAATGCAGCCAGAATATCCTCCTCCGATACTGCTGGAGTATTCTCGGAGCGTGTTCAACGAGCGTTTCAGAGGTTTGGACAGGCGAGAAGGTAACGGAACTGTTGGAGCGTCTGAAAGATATTCCAGCAAGCCAGCGGATATTCTTGTGAGCGCGACGGCCGTCGATGAGAGTGCAATGGAGAAGATTGAGCAAGTGAAGAACATCCTTGCAAATTTCTGGAAGTTGGAAGCTTGTGAAGACGGTGATCAATCTGGGACGTGGTGGGAATAAACAGCTACAAGGTATGTATATATATATATTATATATATAACATCCATATATGTATATAATATACACAAATATACATTGTTGTATCGTTTATGTAAGAGATGAACATCTGAACACTCATTTTTGATATAATGCATATTGATGACGGTTAAGGTATCCACACCCATAATTGGCTTTTTATATGTTTCTATCAGACTCTACATGCGTGCTTGTGTGTTATGTTTCACATTCTATCCAACATATTTATATATTACTTTTATGTGTCTATTTACATACATGTATGCATATTTGTATGTAAATATACATATACACGTATTTACAGGAACGTTTTGAATCCGGTGGGAAGCTGCTTTCTACATTGACAGACATAGATACCGCATCGGGGCATATTCCAGGAATATTGGAGAATATGCAGGACTCACTGATCGACTTGTTGAAATTGGAAGATGTGGATATTCTTGACAAAACGTATACTCTCCTTGCAAGAATGCTCCAACATGGATCCAGGTACGCACAGATATATGGGTGGTGGGTGCGTGCGTGCGTGCGTGTGTAATAATGTTATTGTATTCATTTTTTAAAGGTAATACACATGTTTACAACTACAAACTCATAGATACGAATATACTTAGATGTATGCCTGTGAATATGTGTATGTATAGGTACGTGTATTCATATATATTTGTTTTAGAAGCGCGAATGCGGGAGCAGTAGCAAGTGCAGTTCTTGAGCAACTGGATTCGAACCAAGGGCAACGTCTGAAATTGCTACTCGACACATTGGCAAGCTTTTCCACTATTTTGAAGGTCTCTCTCTCTCTCTCTCTCTCACAACACACACACACACACGTGTGTGTGTGTCTGTTAATAATTATTGTTTTGTGTGTAGAGCTGCAAGAGGGCATACTTATGAAGATGTTTCGTAGCGGGAAAGATACTTGTGAGTGCTTAGTAGAAATCATCACGGACACGTCTGCCATTGTAAATACACGTTTGGACTCGTAAGTACACGTGTGTGTTTCATAATGTGTATAATGCAGATGCATATATTAATGCATGCAATGTAGACATAAATCGGAAATATATGTGGGTTAACATATATAGATATGTATACGTACGTACGTACGTACGTACATATATATATATATATATATAGAGAGAGAGAGAGAGAGAGAGAGAGAGAGAGAGAGAGAGAGAGGAGAGAGATTTATGTATACATATATGGATTCATAAATTTTATATGCTATTTATATTTAAACCGGATATTCATTTGAATTCATTTAAATTTATTGATGTAATTTAAAGTATGAATTTAATCATTTGTTATTTAAAACGTTTATAAGATAAATAAATTATTATCTGAATATATTTAACTCATTAATTTGTTTTAGATAATTTAATTAAACTTTATAGTTGTATTATTATTTAAAATACGATATAAATCCACTTTACTTGAACAAACTGACTTTACCATTTTTAATATGAAAATCGTTATCTTAATACACAAAAGACACGTTTGTGTCGTCATACAGACGTCATAATGTTCCATTCCCACTAGTCATTATTAGGTTTAGTTAATGAAGTTTAGATTAATTATATGTTTAATTAACAATATATATATACTAACCCTCTCTTTGTTCAATCAAGGGATTCAACATGGCTGAGGTGAGTTTTTATATATAATATAAGAAATTCCTCGATTTCTTATAAATTTATGAATTATTTTATATATATTATCAAAAAAACTATGTTTTTTATATACAAATCATGGAATTTCTGAAGAGGGTTTTGTTCAATTTCTATACAGACGGTGGAATTGAAGGTTGCAATGTCTTGCCAAGGATGTGTTGGGGCTGTGAAACGAGTCCTTGGTAAACTCGATGGTTAGTAGCTTAATTAATATTTAATCTGGCTTATATTATATAATATCAATACAGATCTGTAACTATTCTTCACACACACACACACACACATACATAGTAAGTTCGTTTGTTAAGATTTATTAGGTAGCGCATATATATACATGCTGTGTGTGTGTGTGTGTCTACATGCTGTGTGTGTTGTGTCTATATATATATATATATAATATATATATTATATATATATAATATATATATATTAATATATATTATATATATATTATATATAACTCGAATATTAGTAGCTTAAATCCTGACTTTATGTATTTGACATATACATTTGATATGTATCACTGTTATTGTTTATATACACATTTATACTTGTGTGTGTGTGTTGTGTGTGTGTGTGATGTATTACAAATTTATTGTATATTTATTAAATGGAATTATTTAGGAGTGGACAACTTCGATATTAATTTGGAGCAGCAGAAGGTAACGGTGACTACGAGCACCCTCAAGCCTGAGCAGGTACTGATTGGTTTAAATTTAAAACATATATTTTCTAAAATTTATAATTAATTAGTATTTAACTTCAATACTATATATATATATATATATATATATATATATATTAAATATTGTGAAACAAATGCCTATTCATTTTCTATATATGTAATTTTCTCTATTAATCATAGATATTATTATATATATTAAACTATATATATATATATATATATATATAGAGAGAGAGAGAGAGAGAGAGATTTATTAACGTATTTATTTAAATTATAAACAGGTGTTTGAAGCAGTCTCAAAGAGCGGCAAGGCAACATCCTACTGGCCAAAAGAGTCCGCAAATCCAACGGAAGCTGTGGCTTATCGATTGTGGAAAATAATTTAATATAAGAAATATATGAAATCGTTTATATATATTTTGTCAAACTTATTTAATTAAAAATATTCATAGTGTATATTTGAATAATCATGTATTATATTTTAAAAGAGTCAATCCATCTTTATATATAAATATATGTATATTACGTGTATATACTTAATATATTATTAAATAACTTTGAAATGTTCTTTAACCTTGAATGTAATTATACAAAAATATAAATCATCAACTTATAAATATACATTAAGTATAGTCATCGAGATTGTTGCGCGAGAATAGAAATTTATATAATTACATATAACAAATCCGGTAATTGTTTTATAATAAATACATGGTTTAAATATAATAATAAAATAATTTCTGCATTAAAAATTTATTATATTAAAATGAACCTATGTAATTAAATTAACATAGGTTCAAATACTTTTTTGCTAAAGTTTCGAAGAATTAATTTCTCCTCTTTATTAAACACTCTCCCAGCTTCCGTATCTAAAATTGTCAATACACACACACACACACACACACACACACACATTTTAAGTATTAATATGTATCTAACCTCTTTTCCCACTAAGCAAAGACTCCCTGTTACATCTGTTAAGCTATGAATCCTTCTGTATTCTACACTCTTAAGTAGATTTGCATGTCCCTGATATATAAATAAAATTTTTAATTATTATATATATATATATTATTTATGAAAATTTAATTATTTAAAATTTACAGGTTAATATATATTTATATATATGAAAATTATTTATATATTATATAAAACACCTCTTTTAAGTTTAAAATGCTCCTAGCCAATCCTCCGACTGGTTCAGTGCTTGGGTGTAATATACTTGAAATTGCACCAGAAAGCTCGTTTGAATTTGTTTCAGAGAAAACACTTACTAACTCTCGTTCTAACATCCGATTTATATTGTTCTCATAATCCTATTTAAATATAATTAATAATAATTAACATTAACATAAAAATAATTATATTAATTTATGTAATTTATATATATATAAATATAATTAATATAATTAACATTAACTTTAAAAAATTATATTAATTTATTATATATATATAGATACACACCTTAGTTTGCTTCAGAGTCAAGCGAATGTGTTTAATTAATGACAGTTCTCGGCGAATCAATATTTTAAGTTTAGAAGAGAATATTCTGTCAGTATCTTCATCGATATTAAGGTTAGCCATTATTGATTTTAAGTCATCTTCCACCTCATAGTCCACTAATACAAACAATATATATAAATCAATATAGTTCTAATAATTAATACTATTGGAAATAATTCATATACAAATATATACATAATTTCAACAAAAACATTGTTTAATTATATCAATTTTAACAAATATCAACTTTAAATCAACGGGAAAGAAGCCGCGATTACTTCTTTAGATACATAAATAAAAAAATTTAAAGAGATTTTATTATTTAAGCTTAAATTATAGAAACATATACATTACAAATAATTATATAATATATTATTGTAATTAGTTAAATTATCACATAATGCTATAAACTTACCAGAATTCATATTATCTTCCATAGCTGAAAATGAAACGAATCAAACCTTACCTGTTTATATAAAGGCCAGGACTCACCACCTTCTCAGTATACCAACTGTTAATAAAGAATATATAGCAATTAATATTATAATATAATTTACCACATTACTAATTATCATTATTAAATAATATAACTACATGTTTATTGAATTAAAGAACAATTTTTGGATTTTCTATTACTTATGTTGAATCAGAACCCCGTAGTAACAGACGTCACTATTACATCAAATAACTTTAAATCTTAAAATCAAACAATTAAATTCAATAAGATCTTTAATTTAATTAGTAATAATTTTATTATTATTATTATTATTATTTTTTTTACAGAGTTGACGCAAATAAAAATGTATATACACAAAATATATATGAAGCATTAGTTAAAAATATATCGTATACATACACCTTACCTATCTAATACCTTTATGTATACGTCATGCATGTATATAACATTAAAATGTATATGTCTATACAAATATACAATATTATACCTGGGATATTTAAATAAGCGTTACACTCGTTAAAATATTTATGTATGTTCAGTTATATTATGAGTTAGCTGTAATTATAATAAACTAAGTTTTTAATTAGATTTAACTTTTGAATGTTTAAGTTCTCAAGAGTGTTAATATGTCCATCGATTTAAGACATATATAATATAATAAAATATGAATTTAATTATTATTAAATTTATGCTATATATTATTATACTTAGATAAATTAATTTTAATTATATGAATTTAACAACTGTAATGAATCATTCTGGTGAAATATTAATAATGATCTATATTTCAAAGTTATATATATCTATATCTATCTATCTATGAGCTAAAGCAGTTTTATTTCTTTAAATATATAAATAAAAATGTAAAGATATTCTAATATTTTAACATACATTATAGAAAGATATACATTATCAAATAATTATATAACATGGTTAGTTCTACAGCTGAATATGAAATTAATCAAACCTTACATGTTTATAGAAAGGCAACTGTTAATAATACTCAAAATTTCCTATTATATTAATTACCTTGTAAAACATAATTATAGAGAATCAAATCACGTTTATTATATAAATTTGGTTATATTATATTAACCTTTGTAGATAAGAATTAATTAAATGACAAAAGAATCTACTCAAAATATTCTGATTATAATAATGTGTTGAATTATATAATTACATAAGGAAGATTAAAAGAATTAATTAAAAAAGAAAAACCTTATATTTACTATGAACAACTCCCTAATGTGAACCTTGATTCCAGCTTTACTTGACCGGTCATTCCATCACGTATTTGGAGCTTAACAATAGAGTCCTCTATCTGGCATAAAATTAAACCTTCCATATATATAAATCGTGTATGTGTGTGTGTGTGTGTGTATGTATGTCTATATATATAAATATATATATAAATATAAATATATATATAATATATATATATATATATATATATATATATATATTATATATAATATATATATATATATGTACATGTATACATATAAACGGGTGCGTAATTACACACAGCCATCTATACATGTTCACACACACACATGGTTTTTACCTCGATCATTCCAAAAGATGGTGCTCGGGCAAAGTCACATTCTTCGTGATCACGCTTTAAGGGATCAGTTTTTTGCCTCTGAAGAACATACACATTACATACATACGTACATATATATATATATATGTGTGTGTGTGTGTGTGTGTGGTGTGTGTGTGTGTGTGTACCCGTATATATACAATATACGTCTGCACATACACACAGATACACACATTTGTTACTTACCATCACAGGAAAAGTTCCTGTCTTTGCTCACAGTTAGACCGCTAGACATTACTTGATACAGAGGATAAGATATGTTTGCATGACCGTACCTTCCTTCTTCTGGCCGCACGACCTGCAAATATATCTTCTTCAAGGCATAACTTCGGGTGTGTGACTTTACATGTATATATTAAGTACCAGTATACAATTACATTACCCATACGCACACAAGCTTTATGTATAAAGCTTGCAATGATATCTACTATATGATATAATAAAACAGTTTTGCAATATAAATATGTATAGTAAAACATGTATTGAGAGAGAGAGAGAGGGTACCCGAATGTCTGAATATTCAGAATCTCCAGTTAGAATTAGTACACATCCACGAGCTTTAGAAATAAGATTGAGAAGGTTTTTCTGTGCTGGCTTGTAGCATTCCCAGTCATCTCCAGAGCATACACCATGTTCATCCTTTTCATAAACTATCATGAGCGTGTGTATACATTGTGTCTATGTGTGTGTGCATATAATGGATATAAATGTAGTGCATATGTATTGTGTCAATATGATGTATATGTCTGTGTGTAGATGATACCTTCAGTTTAGTACTCAGAACTACTGAACTGGAAACTATGAGCTTTAGGGGAGCCTCCGAGTGCAAAAGGATATCCTCTAACCATTTCCTTTGATCGTTTCCAAGCACCTGAGACATATTATCATATAATATATAATAAATAAATAACAGAAACGTGTAGATATATAAACACGTCCCATGTGAATATAGACATATGTACACACGCACACGCCCAACCTCACAAAAGCTTGCCTCCGGAAATTCTCTACGAAGATGCAAAGCTTCCCATATACCTTCTGCATAACTAAGAGATGACGGATCACAAGCATCTTTGTGGGAACACCATTCTGTAAAAGAAGCCCATGAAATCTCTCTCTCTCTCTCTCTCTCACACACACACACACCATGTAGAAGCATTTCGTCTTTGGGACAACAAGAACCTGTGTCGGTCTCGCCGCCTTTTAAAAAGTCCAGGCACCTATTGTCAAGAAAAACTAAGACTCTCGTAATATAATGTAGATTTGTATATCTGTATACCCGTGACTGCATATTATGTACATGTACATACCATTGATACTGTTCATGAGAGGAATTACTCCTCAAAACTTCTTCACAAAAAGATCTTCTTGTATAGCATGGAAGGGGATCACGATAATATCGAGCATCCAAGAGTATCACATCAATCTCCTGGCCTTTAATTCCTTGGTTAAATGTATACTGCACTTAACACAGGTTATAAGCCTCTCTCTCTCTCTCTCTCTCTCTCTCTCTCTCTCTCTCTCTCTCACACACACACACACACACACCTTAAACTCTATTCCGCGACCGTGGCTTCTACGGGAGCTATTGGAAGGCTCCCCTATTGCATCCAGAAATACTTGTTTCAGTGCATCTTTGTTAGGCAAACGTCCGTTTCCATGTTCCCTATATAGACATGTGTACTGACGTGTATCAATTGTAAATACACATACATAAACACAAATATACAAACATGCAAGTCATGATACTCCTGGCTCAGCTGCTTCATATGCTAAATGTCATGTATGACCATAATGTAATTAACCAAATATAAAACTCAATTAAATTTCGACATGCAATATATTGATAAGCTACAAAGAATAAAATGAATACAGTGTATATGAACATATAATCAATATTACACACAATACAAATACGACATAATGCTTACCAGCTGTAATCATGATCATCATAAGTTCCAAGTATATTTCTTGGGCATACACTTGGATTAAAACCAGGTGGCGGAAACAAGCCTCTTTCTCTATGTCCAGGGCACATGAATGCGAGAAACTATATATATTTATATAAAATGCAATTGATTAGATTACTGTAAAGTTAAACTATTCTAAAACAAAATCATGTTCGCCTCAATATAAGTCTATAAAATGAACACATACATGCATGTATACATGTTTATGTGTACAAATAAGTGTCTTTACCTTGGCATAGTCTGGGTTAGCAAGCTGTGCTTGCATACGGCTAGTTGCATGCTGCAAATCACCTGTGTTAAGAAAACAATATATTGTATATATCATCAAACACAAACATTGTGTGTGTGTGTGTATGTAAATGTCCTATAATCCTACACATACACACACAGAGAGACACACACACCTGCCATGCAAAAATATGGAGGCTGTTTTAGCCAGGATGCTGAACAGTTGCATTGAGCATGGCTTGGCCAAGCATCGCAATTTACCCGTGCTTCGTCTAAATACGCCATATCACCAAGCCTGCACACACAAATATATGAAAATGACAATACATATTGTGTTTGCACACACACACACAAACACGCAGAGAGAGAGAGAGAAAGAGAGAGAGAGAGAGAGACCAAATCCAGGCATGTGGATCACTGGGGATGATACCATTAACCCAAACAGGCTGGGAGCCGTATTCATGAGCTGATGAAGATCCAAAAGCGATTCTGCTAACAATCTCCCTGTACATATAGACACGTATACACATTCATATACATACACAACACCATATGTATATAATACTAACCAGATTTCTTCACAGACTCCTTGTCGAGAGATAACAAGCTCCAGCTCAAGTAAGCCGTGGAGCACAAAATGAGCACAGCACCAAGCAGAAAAAGGCTCTTTAACTGCAGAAGAACACATATATACATATACATACACACACACATATAATATCTGTGTGATGTGTGTTTGCCTGTGTATATGTACTTTGTTTAAGCGTTCAGATATGCGCATGTGTATGTACATAATTACACATATACAGTATATATGCATGTAATTTAGCAATCATGTGCTTCTTGTTAACAGAATAAAGACGAGAACTATATACAGAATCAGTAGCAAAATATATCGGATGCCATCTCATTATTACCTGTATGTGTACCTGTGGTAGTGACACCCACATACACAGATCGCTCAATATGCACAAACATCCAATACATAAATAGACAAACACACACACAAACACACGCGCACATATATATGGATACATATATACATACATATACATATATATGGTGTGTTGTGTGTGTTCTATATATATATATATAGGACACATACATTTATATGCATCTGATATGTGTACAAGTGTGTGCTTCTCTATATGTATAAGCGTGAACATACGAATACAATACATGCATACACAAGTATATATACATATACACAAACAGATTTTTTTGAGATAATTAAGAAAATTTTGACAAACTGTGTAGAAAACTTACACGATTGTGCGGTGGAGATTGGCGCCCGAAATTCTGTAGAGTACGAGCCGTCCGATTGCTGTATAGCGCCTGTGCATTGTGCAATCCCACAGATCTATGCACAAGCTCCTTCATCCTTTGCCCATAAACCCTAAAATGTAGGAGTATTGCTTTAAGTTTAACTAAGCTCTCAGCATATTCGAATACACAAAAACATATTCTAGTTCAAAACACTGAGAATATTCGAGTACACCAAAAAGATATTCACAAAACGTTCTCTTTGATAAAATATACATTAGTAACAACATAATTATTAGTAACAATTCTTGTTGCATAATTATGAAAATAATTAACCATCACTAAAATTAAATCAAATTAATGATTCAATGGTAAATCAAAGAAATTTATAAGAATAAACTCTCGCGGGTACGAGTATATTAATATATATTGTAAGAATGAACAAACTACTATAGAATTGAGTTCACCAAAAAATATAATAAACCAAGTTAATAATAAAGTGTCTAAGTTGTATGTATATTATAACAAACTTAATCACAAATGATCAAAAATTTCCCTTAAGAATATAAATTTGAATTGGTATATCAATTAGTAATTATATAAGTTAATGTTGTATTACACTTTACACAAAGGTGAGAATAATATCAAAAGTCAATCAATGGAAACTTGCATAGGATTGTTCAGAGTTTAAAATGACTTGATTCAATTGATTAAACAATAATTTATTAAGTGCAAAATTTAAGTAATTATGATGAAAAAGAACATAAGCTGTCCTAAATTGTTGGAGTTTTAAGTTGTCAATGCCTATTCAACATCAACACTTTATACGAATAATGTTAAGTTTTTTAAGATGATTTTAAAAGTTTAATTTAAATACTCAAATAAGCATGACCTTAAGTCCTCTAGAGTGACTATCTCTTAACTTAAGAAATAATCCAAGTAGACTTCAAATTTTATTTAATAAGATATAAACATGCTCATGCATCAAAGAGACATGGCTTGCACATGCTCTTGTAAGGCATCATGAAGGAATCATTCTTATTCAGAAGTACAACCCTTTTAAGGTGGCAAGAGTTACCTTGACTTACAACTACTTAAAGGTTTATGAAACCAAGTTATACCCTAGTCTCATGATTAGTACTTAATGTTAACATAAATAAACCCTTAAGGTTAAGTTTGGAGAACCCTAAAAATATACAACCACTTGAGAAGGCTCATGTTAATGAATTTAAATTGTTTTGAACATGCTCAAGAAGACATCCCTAGCCAAGTGTGTTTGCTAGCATATTTAATGATGAGAACTAACCTTTTTTAGTAGGTTTAACAATGTGATGTGAGCACAAGCACACTTACTAGAATGATGTTAAACCCATGACACAACCTCAAATGACATGTTTTGGGTGTTGTACTGTGTGCCAATTAACTTAATGTCATATGCTTATTGACATTATTTCCTAAGATGTGGGTTATCTTGTTATAATTCCTCAGACTCAAGAGTTACACATAGTGCCATGAATGTGGCTTGTAAATGCCAACTATATAATCCCTTTATGAACTCTTAAGAACTTGGTACAGAGAAACCATCTAATTAATAGAATGAGTCCTCCCATGTATGCGATTGGGTTATTAAACAGAAACAGTTAATTAACCCCTTAGATGTAGTGGTGGATTCATCAACACAAAGGATAGGCTTACCTTTAGGGTGTGATGTACCCTTATCGAGGGCAAGACAAAAGGTGTGAGAGTTATGTTAGCAGGGAGGAAGGAACCATGCACCTCTCAATTTTTGGCATACTTTTCTTACACCTATCTTACTTAATATATGTGACATGACCCCTCGTACATGCACTTGTTTTCATGTTTTATAATGTGGGTTAACATGAAATCTTATTTTTAATTAAAATATATTTATATTTAGTGAGTTTTAACATAATGACACTAACCCTTAAACCCTAACCCAAGGGGTTTAAGGAGGGGTGTTTTTAGTCATATTTAGCATGTTGAACTCACTAACTAAAATGTCAAGAGTTTTATTGCTAGCTTTGCATAAAGTTTCATATAAATACCTAATGAACTTGTAGTGCCACAAGTCGAAATTGATTATGACCCAGCAACACTTGCTTTTGACAATCGTATGCAAGATCTAACCATACCTAACAATAGCTAATTAAACCATCATTAAATACTTAATTACACTAAATGGGACTTAGGACTTGTCAACATATATTGATATGTAACAACAGTTAACATCTAAAGTAAAGAGCAGTTATAATAAAAATTATGGCACATTTTCCGCCTTTGAAAATGTCAATGTCCTTATTAATGTGTAACTTTAAGATTAGATAATGCTAAAATATTAACCAAAATTAATATATTACTCTATGCGGAGTTAACAAAAAATTTATTATATTTTAATACCTTCTTTATATTATGCAAAGCCAAATACTTTAAAACCGTCGTTCATTAAGTTGTAAATTTAATTACTAAAGGTACCGCCTAGTCCAATGAAGACCTTTGCACATCTACAAAGTTTATTAATCGAATACAAATAACATAACGGTTAATTTATTATTTAATTAAAATTTATATTGGAAACTTTTAATTAATATTATTTACCAACTAGGTTAACAAGAAATACAACTTGCTTTATTTCTTAACAATAAATGTAATTTACAATCACATTGTCAAGCTCACAATAAACAATTTGAGTTCATCTCAAATGCTTAAGCGAATGATATTAACATTATATTTTTGCATCCCTCAGTGTTTCTCATCACCCTTTACATAAGGATTTTTATAGTAATTCTTTATTAATGTATAGTTACATTAGACTAGGTATGGGACTTTTATTAAAACCAAACTCAAGTTTCTTTGATTTTATTTAAAAATATAATCCATAAAACCTTATTTTTGTAAATATGTTAATTTGGCTAGAGACAATTCTAAAAGCACATGGTTATACAAATGTATACAACAAGGTCTTGTATATCCTTCATATTTAGCAAGACCTTGCACTCTTCCCCTACACTAACTAGTTCAAGGAACAGATATAAATTAACATGACTTTTTAACAAATTAACATGGAAATCATAAAACTCAATCTATACCTAGTGTTTTAGCTAACAATCTCTAGATATATCACATGTTTTAATTGTCACTTTGAAGATTGCACTTATTACTCAAAGAGCACAATAATTAAGTTTATTTAATAATTTTAACTAATATTGAATTTCAAAATTAGTTCTCACAATAAAACAATAAAAGTTTCCCTAAACTCGTAATATTATACGCTTTTGTAATATTATATCATTTTTCAACTTTCAAATCGATTACTTAAACATTTTTTCTAAAATTATATCAAAGTATAACATTTTACTAATTTGAATACCTTTATATTAATCCTTATTCTGTGAACAGTACATAATGCTACTTTCGGTATCATAGGGAACTATTCAGAAAACTAAGAAGAATCATTAGTAACGCACTAATTTTCACATTAATGACACCAAAATGCTATATTATTATTGTAACTAAATCATATTTCATAATTCAGCTAAATTCCCTGAATTATTGAATTATGATTAGTGCCAATTACTTTCAAAGTACATTTTGTGCTTATAACCGCATAATTAAAAAAGAACATATTTAAAACTTTAATATCCACGTTTTACTTACGTAACAAAATGATATATTATTTGTCTTCAAACTTTTTATGCTTCTTTTTTATATAAGTTTTGGAAACTTAAAGGTCTGAAGGGCAGGCTTAGAAGATGTTGTTCCTTAAACATTGAAGCACATGGATGATAACTCTAGAACACTAAAACGTCAAACACATGCACACATACAAATGTCCACATGGTGCGTCTATCTTGGACCAATCTGATTAAACAAAATGTCTAGAAAGTTTCTTCAAATGGTTCCATGGTAAAAGCCTTTTGAATGATAGTAACTTCAACCGGATGGGTCATTCTACCTTACGTAGATTCAGAATCAAAACTTTTTTAGGACTAATTTTTATCATATAAACAGTTTTAAATTATCTATAACTTCTGATTAGATTAAGTTAGATTTCATAAACAAGATGATATAAACCTGCATTCCACGGTACAGTAAGTCAGGATAATACGTATCCGCAAGTTCATTATAATATACCAACACACCTTTTGAGCCTTTTATTTAAAAAAGAAAAGGTAAAATACATACATAACATTTTTCTTTAAGATTGCTTGCATGCCTCATCACAAAACGGACTTTTTCGCTCCAGATAAGTGCGTAATACCGTCTATTTTGAAGCCTGCAGATTGGAGCAACTCATCCCACTCGTCCTTGTTCCTCTCTCTCCCTCCAGTGACAACCAGCATCATCAAGTCGAGGTCAAACCCGCCAGTGTTCTTGTCCTGGGGATCGACTATCATGTCGACAATAATAAGTTTACCATTGTCCATCAGGGCACTGTAGCAGCTCTTCAGCAATTTCTTGCACATAGCATCGCTCCAGTTGTGCAGAACTTCCTGTACCAAAGGAGATTAAATGAGAGAGAGAGGGAGAAAGGAGAGAGACCTGCAAATATATGGCATCTCCCTTGGGGACATCATCGAACATGTCGCCAGCTACATGTGTCACTCCTGAACAAGGAGAGATAACTTTAGATATTAATTAAGAGAGAATATAGACCTTTGTAAGCTGGAGCATCCGCTACAGCATATGGAAGATCCAGATTGATCCCTTGGATATGTGGGTAGGCTCCAGGATCTTGGAGAGGCAGAATCCGTCCCGCCTCCCACGTCGACAAGCACCTGCACGTCCTTGAAACCCGTGTAATTCTGCAGCACTGCAAATATAATGGCCGAGGAGAGCTAGAGAGAAACCTGAACCACATCTTGGCGAAGACTGGGTCGGAGGAGGCATATTCAAAGATCCCCTTACCGTGCGCCCTGGCAAAGGCGGAGGATGGACATGGATCAGCTGCAATCTCGTGCAGGTGCTGCCAGGCTGCCTGAAGTGGCTCGGCGGTGGTTAAGACAAAGAGTGGTGCTAGCGTGCGTCGTTCTTCTGTAACAAGCCATTTCGAGAGCTTGTTGTGTGCAAAGTATCCACTCGGACTCTCTTTGAATATCCCCTTCCTGCACAGACCTTGTAACAGCCTTCTAACAACGTCGGAATTGTAAGGTGTATCACCAACTGCAGTTATTGCAGTGTAATGAACGGCTGATCCGACTTTGCCAGGATGTCAGGGATTCCCAGTCTGATAGCTGCCTTGATAACAAAAGGAGTCGAGAAAGACTCGGCCAGAGAGAGCACTTGCATGTAGCTGGCAAAATCTTCTCCCTCCATGATGTATTCGGTACTCTTCAGCACACACTTTCTCTCTCGTGCTGAAAACTTAGGTAGGTTGGCAAGGACTTTTAAAGCATAGTGCTTTCGTATTTATCTTTTACTGAATTATATATACATTTTTTTTATAGGATTTATACATGTGTACGATTCTTAATAAGAAATTCTGATTATTTACGTGTATATATGCTGATGTACACCACCCGTATACATTTTTTTAATGTACAGTTGTCATTTCATTAAAGTCATTTGTGTTAGTTGAACAAATAATTTATGAAAGGACTTCATCCTTACTTGCGTCCAAACATTGAATGCCACCAATAATAGTTGAACAAATCTGACAATGAAATTTATGAAGCTACTTCGTTATTACTTGCGTTTAAACTTTAAATCTCACCAATATTGGTTGACCAAATCCTACACTGAAATTTATGAAATGACTTCAAATTTGCTTGAGTTCAGGCGTTAAACCTCAGTAATATTATGGGCTGAGTCACACTAATCCTTAAAACCCTTAACTTACATGTTTTAAGGGTTTTGTGGGGGTTCGCACTTACCCTTAAAACCCTTAGTGCACCCTTAGGGTACTTCAAGAGTTCACCTACCAATAAAAAATTATAACTTATGACATCACTATAAAAAAATGCATTTTTTCCACATAACTTAAGGGTAGGAAAATAGGTCTTTTAAACATCTTTAAGAAAAAATATTATTTATTGCTGGCGGGTTTTTTGTTTTAATAGTGATAAAGTACTAAATAAGTACCAAATACTAAATGAAGTGTTTTGATGTGACACTAAAAATTTAACTCATATTATTTTAAGAGTGAATACGATAATAATACTATATAAAAATTTATGTAGTAACCCTTAACGCTTAAGGGTTTTAAGGGTCAGTGCGACCCAGCCTTATGTACATGGACATTATAAAAATGCAGTTAAAGTGAGTTGTGTTCAACAAGTTTGAAAATGAAATTTATGAAATGACTTACTTTATTAAATGTCAATAATATTATATATGTATGCAAATAATATTGTAATAACCGTGTTAACAAGGACGCCTCAAATTAAAAATTAGTTCAAAATGTTTTGTACTTGATTACTTTTAAATAAAATGAAGTACCAAATACTAAATTTCATGGTTAATTTTTAACTAATAATTCTTTAAATGTATTGTACAAGCTTATTAAAAGCTACTTTACTTATTTCTAGTTTAAACCTATACATACATTATATACATAATAATCACATTTTATTTAGTGTTTGTTATGAATGCATCATCAATTGTCATTGTAAATTCTATTTGACATTTATCTTAATTTTTAATGGTTATTTTAAATTCAATCAGACAGTCATTCCATCTGCAGCTTAAAAAATAAATTCATCATATTAAAGATAATAACTGAATTAAAGGTCAGACATAAGTAAATGTAAGAACTTAGATCAAGTTAAGGATGGTTAAAGATTAATTAAGGGTTTAGCTTTACTCATTAGTTAAGTTAACAATCATTAAATAATTAAGCCCATCCATAAGTAAAACTAGGAGCTTAAGAATAAATTCATTATATTAAGAATAACAATTACATTTAAGGTCTAGTTTATGAATAAATTTATTAAGTTAAGGATACATTTAATCTTAATACGATTCTTATCTTATGCATATGCCTAATTTAAGGGCTTCAATAGTGTCATGTGGGTTTAAGATTAAAATGGTTGTTAATGAGCTTAATTATTTATAATAAATTATTATTTATCCAATTGTTATTCTACTTAATAAGTTTATCCCTAAGTTAACATTGAATGCAGTTATTATCCTTAACATGATTCTTAACTTAATGAGATTTTAAATGAAACTCTTAACTTAATTATTATCCTTAACCTAGTAAGTTTATTTATAAATTAAAATCCTTAACTTGATCTTAAATTATTACATTTACTCATGCTCGGGTTTAACTATTTAATAACCTTCAATGTAATTATTATCTTTAACACGGTGAATTTATTTTTAAGTTATCAATTATTTTTTTATTTAACTCTTAAATCAATTATTCTTTAACTTAGAAAGTTTATTTCTTAAACCACTAACTCATCCTATCATGCAAATTTAAGATAACTGTTAAATTTAGAATAATTATTAATAAAATTTAATATAACCATTATATAAAATTTAAGATGGCCAACTTAACATGGTGAGTTTAAAATAATCGTTGGATTAAATTTAAGATAACTATCGGATTTAACATGATTGTTAATGGACTTAATTATTTAATAAAAATTTATTATTTACTCATTAACCTAACAAGTTTATCCTTAAGAATGTAATTTTTATTCTTAACATAGTCATTTTATTTTTAAATTCTTAAGTTTACTCATGCATAAACTTAATTATTTAGTAACTCTTAACTCATTTATTATTCTTAAACTAGTGAATAACTAAACCCATAACTTAATTATTATCCTTAACTTGGAAAATTTATTTTTAAGTTAAATTTTTAATTCAGTTATTATTTTAATTTGATCTTTAAGCTCTTACATTTACTTATGTTTGGGCTTAAATATTTACTGGCCCTTAATCAATTATTATTAAAATATGGTGAATTTAGTCCTAAGTTAACAATTATTATCTTAATATAATTCTTAACTTGATTATTATCCTTAATTTAATTAATTTATTAAGTTGAACCTTTAACTCATTTTAACCTCGTGAGTTTAGAATAGCTGTCTCGTTAAATTTAAAATAAGCATCTCATGAAACTTAAGGTAAATGTTAGATGAAATTTAACAAACACTAAGTAAAATGAGATTATTATGTATATAATGTATGTATAACTTTAAAATAGAAACAAGTAAAGTAGTTTTTAATAGTACATCTAAAGAATTATTATATTTAAAAATTAATCATGAAATTTAATATTTGGTACGTCATTTTATTTAAAATTAATAATCACATATAAGACAGACTGAACTAATTTTTAATATGAGCCGTTCTCATTAACATCGCTGTTACAATATTATATACATACATAATATTATTGAGATTTAATAGAGTGAGTTCAATTGTCATTTCATAAATTTCATTTTCAGACTTGACTGACACAACTGATTTTAATTGCATTTTTGTAATGTCTATGTACATAATATATATATTGGTGAGATTTAACGTTTGAATGTAAGCAAATTTGAAGTCATTTCAGAAATTTTATTATTATAATTTGTTCAACCAATATTAATGAGATTTAATGTTTGAACGCTAGTAAGAATGAAGTCATTTCATAAATTATTTGTTCAACCAATATTGGTGAGATTTAATGTCTGAACGCAAGCTGTTTCAACCAACACGACTTTAAAGAAATGACCAGTTACTATGTACTGTAAAAATGTATACGGGTGGGTGTACATCAGCAAATACACACGTAAATAATCATCGTTCTTCTTAAGAATCGTATAATACTATAGATATTAATAAATGCATATATAATTAAGTAAAAGATACGATTCTAAATGTTTTAAATCTTTAATAATACGTAAGCACTATGCTTTAAAAGTCCTTGCCAACCTACCTAAGTTTTTCAGCACGAGAGAGAAAGTGTGTGCTGAAGAGTACCGAATACATCATGGAGGGAGAAGATTTTGCCAGCTACATGCAAGTGCTCTCTCTGGCCGAGTCTTTCTCGACTCCTTTTGTTATCAAGGCAGCTATCAGACTGGGAATCCCTGACATCCTGGCAAAGTCGGATCAGCCCGTTCATTACACTGCAATAACTGCAGTTGGTGATACACCTTACAATTCCGACGTTGTTAGAAGGCTGTTACAAGGTCTGTGCAGGAAGGGGATATTCAAAGAGAGTCCGAGTGGATACTTTGCACACAACAAGCTCTCGAAATGGCTTGTTACAGAAGAACGACGCACGCTAGCACCACTCTTTGTCTTAACCACCGCCGAGCCACTTCAGGCAGCCTGGCAGCACCTGCACGAGATTGCAGTTGATCCATGTCCATCCTCCGCCTTTGCCAGGCGCACGGTAAGGGATCTTTGAATATGCCTCCTCCGACCCAGTCTTCGCCAAGATGTGGTTCAGGTTTCTCTCTGGCTTCTCCTCGGCCATATATTTGCAGTGCTGCAGAATTACATGGGTTTCAAGGAGTGCAGGTGCTTGTCGACGTGGGAGGCGGGACGGGATTCTGCCTCTCCAAGATCTGGAGCCTACCCACATATCCAAGGGATCAATCTGGATCTTCCATATGCTGTAGCAGATGCTCCAGCTTACAAAGGTCTATAGTTCTCTCTAATTATATATCTAAAGTTATCTCTCCTTGTTCAGGAGTGACACATGTAGCTGGCGACATGTTGAGAATGTCCCCAAGGGAGATGCCATATATTTGCAGGTCTCTCTCTTTCTCCCTCTCTCTCATTTAATCTCCTTTGTACAGGAAGTTCTGCACAACTGGAGCGATGCTATGTGCAAGAAATTGCTGAAGACTGCTACAGTGCCCTGATGAACAATGGTAAACTTATATTGTCGACAGATAGTCGATCCCAGGACAAGAACACTGGCGGTTTGACCTGACTTGATGATGCTGGTTGTCACTGGAGGGAGAGAGAGGAACAAGGACGAGTGGGATGAGTTGCTCCAATCTGCAGGCTTCAAAATAGACGGTATTACGCACTTATCTGGAGCGAAAAAGTCCGTTTGTGTGATTGAGGCATGCAAGCAATCTTAAAGAAAAATGTTATGTATGTATTTTACCCTTTTCTTTTTTAAATAAAAGGCTCAAAAGGTGTGTTGGTTTCCTTGTGCGGGTATGTATTATCAGGTTTATATCATCTTGTTTATGAAATCTAACTTAATCTAATCAAAAGTTATAGACATTTATAAACTGTTTATATGATAAAAATTCGTCTTAAAAAAGTTTTGATTCTGAATCTACGTAAGTAGAATGACCCATCAGGTTGAACTTACTATCATTCAAAAGGCTTTTACCATGGAACCATTTGAAGAAACTTTCGAGACATTTTGTTTAATCAGATTGGTCCAAGATAGACGCACCATGTGGACATTTGTATGTGTGCATGTGTTTGACGTGTGTGTTAGTGCTCTAGAGTTATCATCCGTGTGCTTCAATGTTTAAGGAACAACATCTCCTAAGCCTGCCCTTAAGGAAGAGAAAGTTTCCAAAACTTAAAATAAAAAAAAAGTATTAAAAATTTGAAGATAAATAATATATCTTTTTGTTGTGTAAGTAAAATGAAGTTAAATATGTTCTTTTTTAATTATGCAAAGGTTGGTGACAATTATAAGCACAAATACTGTACTTTTGAAAGTAATTGGCACTAATTATAATTCAGTTTCAATAGTTCAGGGAATTTGGCTTAAGTATGAGATATAATTTAATTATGATTTTAATATGGCATTTTGATGTCATTAATGTGAAAATTGTTATGTTACTAAATCAATTAAATGAACCAAATATTAATTTATGATTTTTTTTTTGCTTCAAAACGGTTATTCATAATATTAATAACATTATGTTTTATTTTAAAATTGAAGTTTTTTTTGTGTCAATTATCATGTCCATATTATAATTCTCATATTTTAATGAATTGATATAATTATATAATTATGTAAGTTAAATGTATCAACTTTGATTTGAAAGTGAGGTGATAGTAGGTATATAACTATTCCATGAAATAAGGGATTAATATAAATGTGCTTATTAAACATTAATTATTAAATTAGTGAAGATTTTAAGAGAAATTTTACATAATTAGTTTGAGAGTTGGAAATAATATAATATTACAAAGGCATGCAATATTACAAGTTCAATGAGTCCCTTATCATAAGAGAGTAAGTTTTAAAATTTAATATTTAAATTTAATAAGATAAAGAGTTAAGAATGATTGAATGAACATAGTTGTTGTGATCTTTAAATAATGAATACAATATTAAATTGTTAGTTAAAACACATGATTAATAGATCTCTAGTTGAAGCATTAAGTATGATTTTTTCATGTCAATTTGTTAAAAAGACATGTTAGTTTATATTTGTTCATTGAATTGTTTAGTGTAGAGGAAGAATATGAAGTTTATTGCTAAACATAAAGATAGACGAGACCTTGTGTATAAATGTATATAGCCATGCACCTCTAGAATTGCATTTGGCCAGATTGACATGTTACAAGAACAAAATTTTGAAGATTGTACTCTTAAATAAAATATCAAAAGAAACTTAAACTTGGTTTTAATAAAAGTCTCATACATAGTTTAGCGTACTTAAATATCTAAGGATGGCCACTTGGCACCCAGGTGTTGTCCTATATTGATCCTTCAAATTAAAACTCTAATATTTGTGGTTGTTGTCCAAAAAATTGCAAAAAACTAATCGCAACCTATCAAACTGCTTATTTTTGGTTTGGATTCTTGAGGATGGAGCTTATGTATGTGCAACCTAATTTTGTTCTTATTGTTAGAGTCGTATTAATTATCTTTTGAGTTAATCCATCTCTAATTTAAGAATTGCATTAATCTTATGAATCCATAACACAGAATACTGAATAGGGAATTGTGATAGAACGCAAAGGATGTAATTGTGGAAAAGTAATTAAATTGTCAAGTCGTTGCAGACCGATTGAATTTGGAATGGAATCAAATATTGAAATAAGAATTTGATTAATACAAATTAGTGATGATTGGTGTTGATTGCTTATGTTAAATATTATCTTGCTAAAACATGATGACATAAGTAGGGTTGAAAGGCCTGAAAAAAACTAGGTCCTAAGTAAGTCCAAAGGCCTAAAGTTCCAGAGTGCCAGAGTTTAAAAGACCTAGAGTTCTGTAGGCAAGAGCATTAGAGTTCAAAAGGCCTGGAGTTCTAGAGGCCCAAAGGGCCAAAGTTCTAGGAGTCCAAAGTGAGTGTGACAATTATTAAAAACACTACTTAAGTGTAAGTTTAAATGTTTAAGATTTGATATGGGCTCAGAATTAGTGAGTGATCAATTTGTGTCTTTTTTGGAAGTCTAAAAAGTGTAGTTAGACAGTACTTTGTACTTTTGTACCATATGAGAAGGGTTGGAATGGTGTTGTTGAGAGAAAGGAAAGGCTTGTCAAAGCTTTAGCTAGATGCACACATGTTCGATAAGAATATTTCTCTTGATTTTGGCATGATGCTATAGCTACTGTTGTGCATATTTAGAATAGGCTTCCAACTAAAGCATTGACAAATCCAACACATATGAGCCATGGATATGTGAGAGCTCATGACTATATTTAGAATAGGCTTCCAACTAAGGCATTGACAAATCAAAACACATATGAGCCATGGACATGTGAGAGATCATGACTGGGACATCTAAGAGTATTTTGAACCATGGGTTTGCTCACAATCTGAGTAGAGGTGCTCCAAGGAGGGTGAGAGAGGAAATGAGATGTGTGATGATGGACTATGATGTCGTACAAAAGACAGTTATAGAGTATAGTCTCTTAACAAAACAAGGTTTTTGTAAAGAGATTAGCAGTCTTTGATGAAAGTCAGGTTAACTCTCAACCATCTAATGCTACTAACTGTTTTGATAAGGCTAAATAGAATAAATGTGACTCTAATTGACAGCTCACAATCAAACCTTAGAAACAACATTCATGTATCATGCAACAGCAACAAGCCAACCCAAACCCCTTGCATCCTCACCACCCACACCATGGAGCCTGCATAGCCACAACCACATGCACAAATGTCTACCATGAGAGCTTGGAAACCCACCTAGAGGTACTTACAAATACATAGAGGCTCATAATGCACAATTTGTTGATGAGTCAACCACACTCGAGGAAGCAATGTGTAGCCCTAACTGGACAAGTGGCTATAGACCATGAAAGACAATATTGGTGCACAAATGACCAATCATTCCTAGATTCTCACATAACTCCTTGTTGGTAAGAGAATGGTATCTTATAATGGGTTTTCAAGGTGAAATATGGACCTAAGAATGAAATTTTACAGTTTAAAGCTAGATTAGTTGCTAAGGGGTGTGCTCAAAGGGGGAGTGGACTTTTTAAGGTTTTCTCACATGTGTCAAACTTGGTTATGTTAGGGTTCTTTTGGCACTTGATGTAAAGCTACATCTAGATGTTACAAAAATATTGATTAAGAAGTCTACATGCAACAATCTCTTTTATTTTTAATATGATCACACGTTTGTATTATTAAGCTTACAAACATGTGATGAAGATTCTTCATACATTTGTAAGCTTAATAAATACATTTATGGTCTCAAACAAAGTATGAGATTTAATATCTACATTAAATATGTAAATAACAAACCTATTTTTGTGGAAGTTTTTTGTTGATGATCTCATTATAAACCACATCTAATTTTGTTAAGGAAGAGTTTGAATCAATTTTTCACACGATGAACATTAGCCCTTTAACCCAATGTCTATCAAGTTCACATGAATTCAATCGTTAGGGATATTTGTTTTCATCAACAAAATACATCAACACGCTATCACTTGACACAATAGTAAGGACACTAGCAATCTTGTCATCAATCTTGTCATGAATTTTTTAAAGGTACTTTAGAACCAAGTGTCAATGATCTTTTTTTTGCAATGCTAAATAATTACCTTTTCAAAAGCGTGGTTGGTTTGTTTTTATGTATCTTACAACTAATAACATGTTAGATATAGCCCATGTTGTTATTTTCCTTGAGCCAAAAGCTTCAACAACCCACTTGTAGGGACTGATACACAACTTGTAGGAACCTTTGCTATATTGCAGCAACCAATGATTTAGACTTCTATATACCTCCAACCAAAAGCATGTGCTAAAGGGAGTTGTTGATGTTAGTTAGCTCATCCAAAACAAGATGGTGTTTCAATATGTGTGGAGCTTCAATTGCATGGAAATGCAAAAAGCAAAATGTTATTGCTCTTTCCATAACATAAGCTAAGTACCATGCCATCTTCTCTACTACAAAAGAAGGTATTTGTTTGCGAAGGAAGTTACTAAGGTCTTTGTTTGTGCTTCCTTCAAGATCACTATCATATTTAACGCAACAAAAGTGCAATACAAATAGCAAGGAAACCATATTAAACAACACCACACAAAGCATATTAAGTTGCATGGTTGCTATCTTACTCAACATATTGACATAGAAGAAATTAAGTTGATTCACATTTCTATGGAAAATCTGCCGTTGATATCCTCACCACAAATCCGCAAAATTGATTATCATGCTCATTCACTTCTACATACAAGAAAGTTATTTTCTTTATCTCACTCCTAATACTAATATTTGAAGTTGTGTGTGTTTAAAGGGGAGTATTGGGTAGGAATGGGTGCTTATTGTTTAGTCAGGGGAGAAGTTGTGAGGAGTAGTGGTTATTTCTCTGGGCAGACTTTACATGTTCACTATGCTAGGGAAGCTGTGGGGAGCACTGATTATTTTTTTGAGGGGAAGACTTTATATGGTCATGGCACAATGAACATAACAAAGGGATTGTTTGTGTCGAGTGGATTTAAAATATACTTAGAATAACTCTATAACGGTTTAAGGAGCAGATGTTCTGGGACTGATGGCATTCTAGTCTATGGTTGATATATATTTATACTCACTAGAACATATACATGTAAGCTTTAAGTCTCAAACTACGATCTCCTAGGTCCCCATTTTACTAGAAGGTGTAATTTACTTTTGTTAATGAAATTTTTTAATTTTGATTTAGAAAATAACTTTAAAATTCAAATAGTCATGTTAAGTGACACCCAATAATCAGCCATTGTAGTTATGCAATGTGGCAAAGGTGCCATTGTGGGCTGCACCAATTGAAGTTAAACATAGATTAAGTGACACCTTAATGGAATGGACGGGTGTCACTTCAACATTTTCTTAAAACCATTTTTACAGAAAGTGAGGTAAGTCACGTGAGAAGATTTAGAAGTCTAGTAGCAATAGAGTAGGGGAGGTGTGTGAAGACCAAGCAAGTCTGTCCACAACTCGAGAGGATCAGCTAGGTTTCTTTAATTAGATTATTTATCACGTGCCCAAATTAGACTTGCTTTACAAAGTACACAAGGTGCATCCTAGGACAAAAAAGAGAGGAGCAATGGGAAGAAAAACTTCACAAAGACTATGGAATGCCAGAGTTGAGATAGCCGAATAGATCCTATTGGAATCATTTGAAAGAGAGTTTTGTTTCCCCGTGGTGAAATAGGAATTGGGACTCAACACCATGGTCGTCTTAGTGGAGTCAGACGTCAGTTTAATAGTTGAGAGTTAGCAGCAACGGTATGGAGAGTAGAGGACGCCCCATTCCCCACCTTAGAGAAAGGGTCCAACAGGTAACCTCTAGTAGGAGGTAAACTAGGGGGAAAAGGGGAAAAAACAAGATTGGCATCACCGAGACATCCACCAACAAAGGAGTCAGAGTAGTCCTTTGAGGAGTAGCGGACTAGCGCTCATATGAAGAGTAATCTACAAGAGAGAATGAGGAAGAAGAAGAACACGTAGACATTGACGAGGAGGTCTAATAGAAAGGAAATTATAGGTTCTTCAAGAGTGAAGACCTCCCAGTTAGAAGGGCAATGCAATCTATCTCAAGGGGTCTCATGGAGTTATAAGCACGCCTGCAGAGGGAATACGAATAGGTGATACGAGTATAAGGAGTTGTTAAAAAGAGAACGACAAAACTGCATCACAAAGAGAAACAAGGCTCAGAAGGCCAAGATACTAGGCCACCAAGCCAAGAGTCGTGGGGAGGCACTAAGGAGGATCATGGATAGCATGAGCAATATGAGGGGAGGATTGAGATCTCTATAGGATGCGTTAGAGAGTGTGGATGCACTAGTGTTAGTCTGCTATCGCCGTGAGGAAAGTTCCACCAGTACCTACAATAGCAGTGCTACTTGCTAACATGAAAAGCACAAGAGCAACAAGAATAGCTCCAACAACAATTGTTGGTAGCCCAAGATGAGGCATCTGTGGAGCTCCAAGTATGGTTGGAGGCTTGAGAACTAGAGATTAAGAGACTTCAACAGGTGTTCCAACCAAGAACGAGGCAGAGGGCTTCAAGTGGAAACAATGAGACATAGTTTTATCTTAAGATAGGGAATGGGAGAGCTACAGCATGAGGTTGATGAAACAAGAGTGAAACGAGATTAGGACAAAAGGGAAGCGGCACCAAGGAGGTACATTCATGGGTCACAGAGAAAGTACTACTTTTGTCATAGCTGTTCCTGGTGAAAACATTCATCAATCACAATAGCCTTCATAGCATCTTGTAAGTAATTCATATGCATGCGTATGGTGTGTGTGTGTATCTCTGTTGTTGATTTTGTAATGTTCAATTCAATAACCAAGTATATATAATATATATATATACTTGGTTATATATATATATATTTAAAAGTATATATTCACACCAATATACATACCGGTATATGTATCTTGGTGCGTTTCGAGCATGCTGCTAGAATATGGAATATATAAAGTATAAATATTTTTTTGTATTCCATACCTTTCTATACTTCCAACAATAAATGGTATGTATATTGATAAATCAGTCCACTGTCTCTCATACATTGCAATGACTTAATACAATATTTATTAATTATATACTAATTTAATAAGATAATAAAACATTTTTACTCTTTTTAACATTTCATCTTTTTTATTTTTTACTTTTTCATCTTTTACATCAATAAATTCTACATTTTTTGAATCTTAAAACTTTAACTTAATCATATTCATAGTTTCAAATTAACTTAAAATCATAGTTTCTTTAAACCCAATTTTTTTAAAGGGTAACTTCTCCAAATTTTATTTTTGCTGAGGTGTTATTTAAATTCAAGAAGGGCCTTTAAATTCCAAGTAGTGATTAGGGGCTTAAGTGACACTCAAAAAAACAACCATTGCTATTATTATATATTAGTTTCTCCAGGGTTAAAAAGTGCATGTGGGAAGATTCATAAATGTAGTAGCAAGAGTATAGTAAAGAAGGTGTGTGAAGACCCCACCAAGTGAGGAAGCAGGTTCGTCCAATGTCCCACACAACCTCAGGAGGATTAGCTAGGTATGTTCAAGGCATGACAATAACAAGAGCAACCGCAAGAAGAGGAGTTAAAGATACCACTCAAGAGAAGGACGCCACATAGATTGTGGAATGGTAGAGTCAGGATAACCTTGCGAAGGTAGTAGATCCTGACTTCCCTGTTGGAATTGTTTGAAAGGGAGTTTGTTTCCCTGAGGATGAAATAGGAATTGAGACTGAACATCCGTTTAATAAGTGAGAGTCGTCAGCAATGACATGAAGAGTAAAGGATGCTTGAGTCCCAACCTCAAGTGGCATGTAGATCAAGGGTCCAGTAGGTAGCCTAAGACAGGGAAGATTTGGCATCATCCAGACAAGTGCTATTATAACCACCAACAAGGGGAGTAGTCCTTCAAGGAGTGGCAAACTGAGTCTAGCGCTCATACAAAAGGTGATGAGAACACATGGACATTGACAAGAAATTTGAGGAGGTCTAATTGAAGGGAAATTATAGGTTCCTCAAGAGGAGTGGAACGTCCCAAGAAGGAAGTTACAAGAGCAGTGCAATCTATCTCAAAGGAGTTAGGAGTAATTGACACCTTTATAGGTAATCAAGTTGCATAGTAACTGTAACTTAAATGCACAGTACCAGTGCTTAGAGTAACCAACTTACAGGGATACCAAACTTCATAAAAAGAAATATGGTACATTGTTTTTTTTTTGAGTCCTTCAAAACTTTATTATAAAACTTTAAGGAACCATATATATCATATATAAAATACATTTTCGTTAAGTTTTCTTGCATGCCTCAATCACACAAAGGAACTTTTACTCCAGGTAAGCGCGTAATACCGTCTATTTTGAACCCTGTAGATTCGAGTAACTCATCCCATTCATCGTTGTTCCTCTCTCCCCTCCAGTGACAACCAGCATCATCAGTCAGGGTCAAACCCGCCAGTGTTCTTGTCCTGAGGATCGACTATCTGGTCAACAATGATAAGTTTACCATTGTTCATCAGGGCACTGTAGCAGTTCTTCAGCAATTTCTTGCACATTCATCGCTCCAGTTGTGCAGAACTTCCTGTATCAAAGGAGATTAAATGAGAGAGAGGGAGAAAGAGAGAGACCTGCAAATATATGGCATCTCCCTTGGGGACATTCTCAAACATGTCGCCAGCTACATGTGTCACTCCTGAACAAGGAGAGATAACTTCAGATATATAATTTCAGAGAGAAATATAGACCTTTGTAAGCTGGAGCATCTGCTACAGCATATGGAAGATCCAGATTGATCCCTTGGATATGTGGGTAGGCCTCCAGGATCTTGGAGAGGCAGAATCCTGTCCCCTCCCACGTCGACAAGCACCTGCACATCCTTGAAACCCATGTAATTCTGCAGCACTGCATGTATTATGGCCGTGGAGAGCCAGAGAGAAACTTGAACCACATCTTGGCGAAGACTGGGTCGGAGAGGCATATTCAAAGATCCCTTACCGTGCGCCTTGGCAAAGGCGGAGGATGGACACGGATCAACTGCAATCTCGTGCAGGTGCTGCCAGGCTGCCTGAAGTGGCTCGGCGGTGGTTAAGACAAAGAGTGGTGCTAGCGTGCGTCGTTCTTCTGTAACAAGCCATTTCGAGAGCTTGTTGTGTGCAAAGTATCCACTCGGACTCTCTTTGAATATCCCCTTCCTGCACAGACCTTGTAACAGCCTTTAACACATCAGAATTATAAGATGTATGACCAACTGCAGTTATTGCAGTGTAATGGACGGGTGATCCGACTTTGCCAAGATGTCAGGGATTCCTAGTTTATGGCTGCCTTGATAACAAAAGGAGTCGAAAAAGACTCAGCTAGAGAGAGCATTTGCAGAAGCTGGCAGAATCTTCACCCTCCATAATCTAATCTATTGAGTACGCTTTCTCACTCACTTATACAAACTTAGGGAATTGATATTGTCACCACACACTTTCTGATATTGTCACTAAACCACAGAAGTGGTACCATACCACACCATAAGATACACCCTGTTCTGCACTGTTGTGACCACCACCACTGCAATGCATTTAGAAACAGATACGGCGGGCCACCCAAGCTACCGGCGGCTGTTTACAACGGCAGAACAACAAGTCAAGTAGCTCACGTTGGCGACCTTTGCAGCGGCTGAGACACGGCTGACCACACGGTGCATAACAGAGTGTATCTTGTGATGCGGTGGCAATATCGAAAAGTGTGTGGTGATAATATCAATTTCCCAAATTCAATATAAATTAATAAAATTTGCCGAGGACTTTTAAAGAGTTAAATCTTACTGCTTACATATTAATAAAGATTCATACGTTTTGATATTGATATATATGCTGATGTACACCCACTTTTTTAATGTCATAGTACATACAGTAAGAAAATGCTGAAGAAGACAGACAATGAAATGTATGAAATGAGACATACTTTGCGTTTAAACATTAACCTCAGCAATATACGTACATATATATATATATATATGGTCATTTTCATATGTACGTTTGTGTTGAACGAGTATGAAATGACATTCAAACTTACTTTATTAAATCAGAAATATTATATTTATGTATGTAAATGATATATGTAATAATGATTAGCAATTACATTATCAATAATTAGAATGGCTCAGATTAGAAATTAGTTCAGGTTGTCTTATACTTCATTAGTATTTTATGATTATTACTTTTATTAAATAAAATAAAGTTTATTAAGGTTCCTTCTAAATGCTTGTTAAAAGTTTCATATTTTACTTGTTTTAATTTAAACTTATACATACACTGTACACATGCTCATCATGGTGGGTTTAATTATTTAATAATAATTTATTATTAATAAATTTTTAATTTAAATAAATTGAATAGTTAACACAGTTGTAACTCTTGGGTGCTTTATGTTCTCTTGTGACATAATTATTTAAGAACCTTCAATTAAATTATTATTTTTAAGATACACATAATAATTTATAAAGATAAATTCTTATATTATTATGTATACATATTAACTTAAGTTTAGGATTCTTTAAATTCATTAGGGTAAGGACTGGCTTGTCACAATGACTTTCATGTAATTATTACTTACTAACACAGTTTAATGTTGATATACAATTCAAAACATTTATATTATTCTGTTATAAAAATTAATATATTATATTATCTTATATATAATTATTGTTTCTTAATTAAAAATTGCAACTCACTCAAATATATCTTTAAAACGTATTGCATCATTGCCTTCTTATAAAAAAACAAGTACGACTGTGTACTGTACTTACGTATGTAAAGTAGTATAGAATTTTAAGAGCCCTTAAGTTGTAATGCTGTATGTAATTAATTTATTCAATAAAGTTTAAAATTACAATAAAAGTTAAATTATTTATCAAAGTAGCTAGCTATTTGGATTAACTAACAAGTGACGTTGTGCATGCATGTTAGTATATCACTAAAAGTTCTTTGCAACGTACTGTTCATCTGTTAATAGGAACGTTGTAAGTAAAATGGGTAAAAATGTGAATATAAAAAGAAAATTTAATTAATACTTATATATTAATTTAATATTTTAAATATAAATTTTAAAAAAATATTCTTTCTTTAAACCTATATTATTCTTTATATTAAAAATATTAATTAAATAATAAAAATTATTAATTATTTAAAAAATGGGACTATAAACATTCCCATTTTAGTTATAACATTCTTATATGTACATTTATCAATCACATGCACGTGCACATAGAGAGAATATAATAACATTCGATCAGTTATGGATTTATTATTTATTCCATTTAAAACAAGACTTTTTCCAAACAAAGCTCATATATTTAGTTAAAATAATTTAAAAACCTGGTTATCCTTTATCATCATCCATAATAAAGAATAAAATGTTGAATTCTATTATAATTATATTATAAGTTTAGATTATTATTTTGCTCTCTCTCTCTATGTTTTAAAATATGAAAAATATATGTTCATCCCATAACACTAGATCCATATATAATTACTTTTTTGTGCAATAAATTTGAATTTTGATTGAATATAAGTTTTTTTTTTATAAATGTTTTTTTATTTCATTATGACGTATGAATTTCTTATAATAAATCGAATTGGCAATATGTGCCCTTAAGACTGTAACAATGTGTTAGATTATGATTATATAAAATGTGAAAGTACTTGTGTGTTTATTATTAAAATTACATGTGTAACATAACGTGTATATGTTATAATTTCATACTTATCGCTGTATTATGTACTTTTTTATACTATATTTTCAAGAGTATAATGCATACTGATATATCAAACCGTTGTACCTAGTGCACAACACGGTACCCGCTTAGTATATGCTTAAAAAATTAAAGGTAAATTAGCATTTACATTATCTCAAGGGCTTCTTGCATACATTTCTTAAGGTTTTTTGTGTGTAATGCTCGGGTAATTCATTCTCTAGGTAATTCCTAAACACACACCTTTTTTACGATAGCATGTACATTTATTCTTGTCTCTTTAGGAAGATTATAAACAAAATATGTTCATTATAAATATAGAGAGAGATGGAGATGTATGTATGTGCACATATACTGTGTGACACGCGTAATGCACTATAATGGTGACTTCATACATTATAGATTACTACATGTATATAGAGTATGCTACATATCGAGGTACATATAGATCACCAAATTACTCCAGTATGTTGCATATATACTATGCATTTTCTTTCCAAATTCAAAAGAGTTAACCTTTATCCATACTCTGTAATCCAATCTTTACTGAAGAAAAAAAAAATGAAGCCTTACTGTAAACACACACCACACACACATGCACACACACACCTTGTTTGCAGCACATATGAAGTACGACAGCATGTGCAGTGGCGTTACAAGCAAACAAGCTATTATGTGTACTAGACGGGCCGGTTTCCAGAGACGTTTTATGACTATACAACAAGCAGAACAGCTAATAAAGAAACGTGTAAGCCAGAGTTATATAGCTGGGGATTACGTTAAGGGTGTAGCTCGTAAAGAGCCTGGGAATTTCCGATATTCTCTCAGTAAATTCAGGTCAATTCGTCGACGGTTTTCTTCCGGTCAACAGTGGTCAACAGTGGTCAGATAATGGGTTGTTCCCACGGACGGCACACACATACGAATCGTATATAAGGTTACAAGTTTATATAAGTGTACCATTATGTATGTATCAATATATACTTGTATTTGACAATCTTACGTGAGTTATTTGACGATATCTGTTAAACTCTTAGTTTCTTCCACAATGTAGTTTAATATCTATACATACAAATGAATGCGCGCGTGTGCACACACACATGGCCATTTTCGCTCTTTTTAGGCGGTGCGTGCATTATATAGATTTGTTATTGTAGAATATGTATAGAAATATCCGCACTAATTAAACGTACGGTTGTGCAAGATCCATACATTCTTGTCTAGGGGAAGGATAAAAAGTAGGGAATCGGGATGCCGAGGATGCCGAAGAAAGCATTGTAGTCAACATGATTATGGCCATAAAAGCATTAGGCTCTATGATGATGATCAGAAACCTTGTGAAATTGAGCGTCTGACTGCTGATATGCTGTGCAACATTTTGGAGTTTACTCCAGTGAGAACCATTTACAGGAGCTGGATGGTTTCTAAAGTTTTGGAATGCATCCATTGGAGACCACGATTGGTCTCCTCTATGGAACAAGGAACAACTGTGAATGGTTCTTCTCGACTGTAAGGAAGTAGACTTACATAAAGGACTCATAACTGCTAGGTGAATATTCAATATACTAATGACATGTGTACATAGATCTGGAAGTCCCATAAAAGGTACACAGTCCATAAATAGAGAGTCCATAAATAAAAAGGATATAGCCTATGGTAATAAAAGGGGACAAGAGTGTTTAGGGTGATCACGGTCCTTAGGACGAGCTGGGTACTAGCGAAAAGTACTGTACTAGTGTGTAAGCACACGATATTGCAAGTCTGCGTATTGCTCGGGGGAAACACGTGTTCTTTGGTTGGGAGGTTTGAGTTAGCATATCTTGTGTGCGTGTCTATACACGTGTGTTAGGAGCGTTACAATTGGTATCGGAGGCACACGATCATGAGCGACAACCCTGTGGTTGTGCCTGGAGTGATTGAGGCAGAGAAAGGTGAAGAAATTAATATGGAAGTTGAACATAAGAAGGGAACAACTCTGTTCCAGAGTATGAGTGGACTGATGAAGCTCTTACTGCTGAATTTGCTCGTATTAAATCCACTCTGGAGACACTTGTGAAAGATGTTCATGAGGGTCTTTTTTTTCCGTGATGAGTTACGAGGGTTATCAGAAGTTCGTGGTTTGAAGGGTTCCTCTTCCAAACATTTTGAAAAGAGGCTTGTGCCGAATTTTGATGGCCGTGGCGGGCCGGTGATAGCAATTGCTTGGCTAGCTAACGCTGAAAAGCTAGTGGAACTGCAAGGCCTTACATTAGATGAAGCTTTTCATGCAGTGACTTTTGCCTTGACAGGAGATGCACTCAAGTGGTGGCATCGTGTGAGTGTAGAAAGAGAAAAAAGTGGTCGATTGGTGGACTCACTTGAGGAGTTTAAGAAGTTATTTTCTTCTGAATACTCTCCTGCTAATGATTCTAAGGTCGCACTGCTAGCACTACGTAAGTGCACACAGCAAAATAGTTTGGATAGCTACATCAAAGAAATGACTGATTATTTCTCGAGGACTGTTTTACCAATGGAAGTCCAAAAGACGTACTTTTTGGATGGATTGGCAAGTCCAACTATGAAATCTCAGTTGGAGGCTGCTGATTCTATTGATGTGGACCTTGAGGAGATGTTTAAAAAAGCAAGGAATATTGATATTTCCTTAGGCAAGGAGCATCGTGAATATAGAAGTTATGGACGTTCTTATCGTGATAAGGGACGGTTTGATCGTCGTCACCACCCTTATGATAAGAAAGGGGGTTTTGGAAATAACCCGTATGACAGAAAAGAAGAATTTCAGAAAAATTCAAATGTACATGTCAAGTCTTATCAAGCCACTAAAGGATGCTTTAAGTGTGGTGACACTACACATGTGGTTAAAGATTGCCCCCTTAGGAAGAGTGTATCCATTAAGGGTAGTCCTAAAAAGCTTTCTAATACAGCTAAACAAGTGAGCTGTATTGTTGGGAAAACTCTTCCTGTTGGTCCAGAAGAACCAGTCATTGTGCTTATGGCTCAAGTACATGGTACTTCTGCAAGTGTATTATTGGACTCTGGTAGTTCTGATAATTGGGTTTCATGGAACTTTGTTAATCATTTGAAGTTACCAGTGAAAACTACAGATCCGTATTGTATTGAAGGGGCTGTTATAGATCCACAAGAGCATCATGGTATAGTTACTATACCATTAACTGTAGAGGGCACTACAGTGAAGGAGGACTTTTTTGTGGCTAACTTGAATCGATATGATATCATCTTTGGCATGCCTTGGTTTAAAAAGATGACACCAGTAATTGATTGGAATACTTATGAAGTTTTCATGGAGCACAATAATTCCAAGATAGTTTGGCATGGAAAGAAGTATACTTCTCCTAGTAAGTTACTTTCTGCAACTTCCATGAAGCGAGCAATAAGGAATTCCACTGCAAGTTATTTGGTGTATGTGTGTGATATGGAGGATGCTTCAAAGATCGATAACAATCATGTTCAGGTACGTCCTTTAATATTAGATGAACATGGTAATATAGTTATTAGAGATAGACATACCTTATTTTCTGCCATTAAACTTAAAAACGTAATTAATGCTAATCGAGGTTTAGGTGTTAAACCTGTTCACATTAGGATTAACCCTAGAACCCTAAATTCACTTACTTGCAAGCCAAATTGTCATAAAGTTATAGCTAAGGAGAATTCCATAGCTGAAAATGTCAAATACGATAATTCTTGCTTAACTTCAAAGTTAAGTGTTAAACTTACAACACGTGAGAATAAGGACTTGTATAATGCTCAATTGCAATATATATTAAAGGAATATACAGATGTATTTCCTGATACATTGCCTCAGGGGCTTCCCCCACGGCGAGAAATTGAGCATGAAATTGATCTTGAGAGTGGGACTAAGCCTGTCTCTCGAAGTCCTTATCGATTAACTCATCTAGAGGAACTTGAGGTTAAAAAGCAAGTTCAAGAGCTTATATCTCAAGGTTTTATACAACCTAGTAAGTCTCCCTTTGGAGCACCTGTGTTGTTAGTTAAGAAAAAAGATGGGTCTATGAGACTGTGTATTGATTATCGTATGCTTAATAAGACCACTATCAAAAATAAACATCCTATGCCACGAGCTGATGATATTTTTGATAGGTTGGCGGGTGCCACCTGTTTTACAAAGATAGACCTAAGGAGTGGCTATCACCAAGTAACTGTTCGAGAACAGGATGTGATGAAAACAGCTTTTCGAACCCGACAAGGTCATTATGAATTTCTAGTAATGCCTTTTGGGTTGACTAATGCACCTGCTACTTTTATGACATTAATGAATAACATTTTTTCACAATATATTGACCAATTTGTGCAAGTGTTCTTAGACGATATTTTAATATATAGTAAAACTCCTACCGAACATTTGTTACATTTAAAACAAGTGTTAGAAGTTTTACGTAAGCATAAATTATATGCGAAAATGTCTAAGTGTGAATTTTTTAAACCCGAAGTAGAATATCTAGGTCATGTGGTTTCTTCTGAAGGATTAAAAGTTGATCCTAAAAAGGTGGCAGTTGTAAAAAACTGGCCAATTCCACATGATGTGAATGAACTACGTAGTTTTATGGGTTTAGCTAATTATTATAGACGTTTTGTCCTTGGATTTTCAAGGGTAGCTTTGCCTTTAACAAACCTACTTAAGCACGATGTACCCTTTGTGTGGGAAGCTAGTCAAAACGATAGCTTTGAAATGCTTAAGTCGTTGTTAACTGAAGCACCTGTGCTTGCTATAGCAGATAATGCAAAACCTTATGTGGTATATGCGGATGCCTGTGGGGCAGCACTCGGTGCTGTACTCATGCAAGATGGGCATGTAATTGCTTATGAAAGCAGAAAACTTAGTGATGTGGAAAAACGTTATTCCACATATGAACAGGAACTATTGGCTATAGTTCATGCATTAAAGTTATGGAGACATTATCTCCATAATGGCCAGCCGTTTAAGGTGTTTACCGATCATAAACCACTGCAGTATTGTAAGACACATAAAGATTTAAATGCTCGCCATGCACGATGGAAATTGTTTTTGGATGAATTTCCTTATATGGAAATAATATATAAGGAAGGTAAACATAATGTGGTGGCAGATGCATTATCACGTGTTAAATGCTTAAATACTGTATCCAAGTTGCATAGTCCCTTGGTGAAATACATTCTGACTGCTCAAACTAAGGATCAGGAAGCTAGAAAATTGCTTTCTGTGCCTGTAGAGCCGTATACCGTGCATAATGGCATGTTATTTTATAAGGGGCGATTATATGTCCCTAAGGATAGAGAAATACTTTCTCGTATTATGTTTGAGATGCATGATAGCCCGCTGGCTGGACACTTGGGTGAAAAGAAAACATATGATCTAGTTAAACGAAGGTTTTACTGGAAACATATGAAGAATGATATATGTAATTATATCAAAACATGTACTACGTGTCAGTCAGTTAAGGCTGAGCGAGTTGCACAGCCTGGCTTATTGCATCAGTTAGAAAGTTCCACATGAACGTTGGGAAAGTATCTCTATGGATTTTATTACTCATTTGCCAAAGACACAGCAAAAGCATGAGCAAATATGGGTTATAGTTGACCGTTTAACTAAGTATGCTCGTTTTTTACCACTCAAAAAAGATGCTAAAGCTGTGGACTTAGCACGTTTGTATATGTCAGAGGTGTTTCCTACCATGGGTATGCCTTGTGATGTGGTTAGTGATCGAGATACTAAGTTTACTGGTGATTTTTGGCTTAATTTTTTTCGAGGTTTGGGAATTAAGCTTAAACTTAGTAGTGGTGATCATCCACAAACAGATGGCCAAACTGAAAGAGTTAATCAAGTTCTTGAGGATATGTTACGAGCTACTGTGGGTAATCACCCAGGTAAATGGGATAAATATATTCCCTTAATAGAGTTTGCTTATAATAATAGTAAGCATGATTCTACCTCTATGAGTCCTTATTATGCAATGTTTGGACGACATCCTCGTACTTCTTTGGATATTGGTATAGATTGGAAAGAACGTATGGCTGATAACGAGGCTTGTGAGTTAACAACACACTTGGAGAATATTCTTCAAGACTGTAGATGTAATATTTTTAAAGCTCGTGATCGTCAAGCCAAGTATGCTAATAAGCATCGTTCTTTTCGTCACTTTCATGTGGGTGATAAAGTCTATGTTCGAGTGATATTTCCTTCGACTTATAAAAGATCTTCTATTGAAGCACTACGCAAAGGTAAATGTGATAAATTGGCTCCTAGGTATGCTGGTCCATTTGAGATTATTGAGAAAATCAATAATGTTGCATATAAATTACAGCTACCTGCTGGGGTGCGTATACACCCTGTTTTTCATGTTAGCCAATTGAAAAATGCTTTAATCCGAGGTGAATATTGGATTGATATTCTTAAAGATGCCCAAGCAGTTGATCAACTTCCAGAGCAAGTTGATGATGCTCCTCCAAAACGTCGACGTGGTAATATGAGTTAATGTGTGCACACTGAAATTTGGTTCTTCGATCTTTGAGGACAAAGATCTTTGTAAAAGGGGGAGGAATGTAAGGAAGTAGACTTACGTAAAGGACTCATAACTGCTAGGTGGAATATTCAAGAATATACTAATGACATGTGTACATAGATCTGGAAGTCCCATAAAAGGTACACAGTCCATAAATAGAGAGTCCATAAATAAAAAGGATATAGGCCTATGATATAAAAGGGGACAAGAGTGTTTAGGGTGATCACGGTCCTTAGGACGAGCTGGGTACTAGCGAAAAGTACTGTACTAGTGTGTTAAGCACACGATATTGCAAGTCTGCGTATTGCTCGGGGGAGAACACCACGTGTTCTTTGGTTGGGAGGTTTGAGTTGGCAGATCTTGTGTGCGTGTCTATACACGTGTGTTAGGAGCGTTACATTGACAATGAGGGTTATAAGCTCTGGTTCTCTGGATCTGACATGGAAGAGTCTTGGCGCCATCGATTTGATTTGCCTAAGGCATTCTGTACATCATTTGTGGGCCTTATTGTCAATCATTCTGTACCACAAACGGAAAAGTGGAAAGGTGTGGGGAACCCGTTGACCAACCAGTTTAGGTTCGTGGCGTATCCATGGGTTTCTCCACTCGCTATGCCAGATCTGTGCGACGTGGATGCTGCTTCTGGTGCTTACAAGCTCGTAGGCAAAGGGCGCGTGTGTATTCGTGCCACAGATGAGAGGCTCCTGCAGCAGGGATTTGCAGGATGCGTGCAGGCTGCCTCAGACATACCATTGGCCTTCTTTGTCAATCAGTTCGAGTTCAACTACTTCTCAAGCATCTCTTCAAGTTCTATGGATAGTCAACCCCATCACCCCTAGGGTTGTATTAACTCCTTTGAGTTAAAGTGAGTTAAGTTAAAATCTCATTAAGTATATTTGTATTGGGAATGCACTTTACAAAACAGAAAAATATGAATCACATATATTAAATAAGATATGTAATGTGAGTTCTTGGGGTTTATAATTGAGCTTATTATTCTTTTATTGATATAAGTTATAGCTTATATCGTTAAGGCACAATCTTTATTATGTTGCTTCAACTTCCAGACAATACTGATACGTCCCCACCTTTAAGGTAGCCTACCATTAACAGTGTGAATCTTTGCTGCACATTTTAAAAGTCATAGGTTAAGGCATGTTTTTAACCTTATCCTCCATGTCAAGTTAGAAGTTAAATTTATAACTAAGTAGAGTACATTTGTGTCTTTGTTTAAGTAGAGTACATTTGTGTCTTTGTTCAAGTAGAGTACATTTGTGTCTTTGTCCAATTATGGGTGTGAAATCATGGCTAATAGGTTTTTTTACCAAGTTCCTGAGTGTTCACGTAGGGATTCTAGAGTTGGCATTTGAGAGCTGCATTTGTGACACATAATATAACTCTTGAATCTGAGAGGATATGGCATAATAGTCCACGTTTTGAGAAATAATGTCACATGAAGATGTGTCACTAAGTTAGATAACACATGATACAGCATGTTAGATGGCACATGGCACATGGCATGCCCTTTGGGTTATATCATGGACTTAATACCAAGAGGTTGAATACTTTAGTAAACATGCATGTTTATGCTCACATTATGGTGTTAAGACTTAAGCATTTGCTTAAAAAAGGTTAGGTTTTCTAACTAAATGTGCTATTGGCACACGCGGTTAAGGGGGGTCTTCTCTTTGGAATCAATCCAAGGGTTGAACGACCTAAGTTCTAATCCAATTGTGGTAGGTTTATTATGTTTACCCACGCCTAGGCTTAACTATTTAATAATCATTAACTTAGTTATTAACAAGAGCCCATTCACAACATTTGCAAGGTCGTGTACTTAGGGTTATCTAAACCTATCCTTTAAGAATTTACTTAATAAAACACTTGTGTTTGCTTATTAGTGCATACTCGTATCTTCACTAAGTATTAAGCCTAAGTATAGGATATGACTCGGCCACTTAAATCCTTAGGGATTAATTGTTGATCGGGGTACCCCTTGTTGCCCAAAAGGGGTTGTACTCCTAAACGAGGGTGATTCCTTAAGAGATAAGTGACAATGCCTTACCTTTGTCATGAGGGTATGTGTGACATACATCTCTTTGGTGGAGTTAGGGCATGAGCCTATTAGATAGGATCCTAAAGTCTACTTCAGGTTATCCTTTAGGTTCTAAGAGTGGCTAAGTCTCTTGCATATTTGTCAGACTTTTAAGGTTGTCTTAAAAGACTTATTATTGCTCACATAGGATGTTAATGCCAAATGGCCACTTGTGTTAGCCCTTCAAGTTAAAACCATGAAGAACTTATTCTTGCAGTTAATGGAACTACTTAAAGTGGTATTAAGGTTTAACTAATTCTAAATTCTATAAGTACTCTATCATTTTTTACTAACATGTCTGAATTTTGCGTGAAAAGTGGTCTTGAGATATATAACTTTTTAAAGAACACCTACTTGGTAAACAAGTGTGGGTTCTGAACTTTAATGTCAAGAGTAGCACTTGGAAGGCAACTTTCAAATTGCATGTCATATTATTTTACTTTATAATTGTTCAGGTTACTTTATTTTACAATTGTCCAAGTTACTTTTACTTTACATTTGCCCATGTTACTTTTGTGCTAGTTAATTTAAAAAACGCTTCCACAAGACATGGTAAGTTAGTTTATTATGACTTACAAACTAAGTTTTTTGAAGTCGATCATATAATATGTTAAGTCTGCACATTATTGAATTTATTTATTTTCTTTAAGGTGCATGAAATTAAAATAACACATGATTGAGAACGTGACAGTGACTATTGAGTTTTGGCTTAAGTTAAGATTCAATATCAAATTCAGCAATAATGTTTAAACAGGAAAAAACTTATGTTAAATGTGCATCTTTGATTTGGAAAAAAAAAGGGCACATTTAAACATAAGAATGAACATTATATTTTGACAAAATTTTAAAGTGTGAAATGAGTTCTTATTATAACACATATTTTTTTAAAATTCACTTAAGAAGTGAACTTATAGTACGACGAAAAGTCAAGTATTAACATATGATCAATATGTTAAGTGGTTAGTTTGAAAATGCAATATATTGTCTGATGATCATAGTATTTTGATGATGTTAATTACAAGTGACATTAGGTTAATTATATTGTTGAATTGAAGTCCCTTGATTTGAAAAAGTATAATATGAAGCCTTAGTTATAAGTGTGCACTCTATATTCAAGTTAACTAACTTGTCTAACTCAATTACAATTACATCTCATATGAAATTATGAGGGAGACTTGGGATAATAACTTGTCAATTTTGCATTCTTATTGATATTGTTTTGAAGCTAGATGGCATAATTTATCAAAAATAAAAACGTTGAAGACATACGTTTATATTATTTTGAATTTATTAAGTATTATGCACGATGTAATTAAAATGGGCATGTCTATAGTCCGATTTCTTAATAATTAACAATTTTTAGTTGTTTAATTAACAATTTCTAATATTAAAGAAATATTCTTTGGAATAATATATGTTTAAAGAAAGAATATTCTTTAGAGCATTTTCTTTTTGTAATTGACCCTTTAATAAATTATAGACAATTAAAGAGCATGAGAGGTACATTATATAAATATTTATGTTATTATTAAAATATTAACATTTAAATACAACAATAATTAAAAATTTGTACTAGTAATAATATATATATATATATATACAAAATCCTATATGGTTAATCTTCCATATCTTTTTATAAGAGTTGATTATATTATGAATATTAAATTTATATATTTTATAATTTTGTAATTGCTTTACCATACTATTTTTTGTGTCTTTTTTACTGGGAAACCATATTTTCTCTAATATTCATAATCTTTCACTCTATAACTTCTTTACGGTTTGAACCATGCAACTTTTACCATACTATTTTTTGTGACCTGAAGTCATCACAACCTTTACCAGAGTAGCTTGGCTGTACACATGTGATCAAGGATTTAGTTAGGCAAGGACAAGTGCGCTAACATTAGTGCCGTGAGCTTTATTCAAAGTTCATCCCATAATGAAAAAAACTCACATATGTTCACATGGTACTTAAAACAAATTTTTTCCATGGTAAATGTATTTTGAATAATGTTAAGTTCAACCTGACGTGTCATTCTACCTTACATAGATTCAAGAGTCAAAACTTCTTTAGGTGTATAAACAGTTTCTAATTATCTTACCAAAGCAAAATCTCTATTAAATTTTATAAGCAAGATGATATACCTGCATATTCATGGTACAATAACCGGTAACTTAGATGCACAGTAGCAGTGCTTATAGTACCATTGACAACCTCACCTTACAAGATACCAAACTTCATAAAAAAAGAAATATGGTACAATATATTTGTTTTGAGTCTTCAAAACTTTATTATAAAACTTTAAGGAAAGTTATCATATATAAATAAAAGACATTTTCTTTAAGTTTTCTTGCATGCCTCAATCACACGAAGGAACTCTGTTACTTTAGGTAAGCGCGTAATACCGTCTATTTGAACCCTGTAGATTCCAGTAACTCATCCCATTCATCGTTGTTCCTCCTCTCCCTCCAGTGACAACCAGCATCATCAAGTCAGGGTCAAACCCGCCAGTGTTTTTGTTTTCTAGGATCGACTATCTGGTCAACCAATAATAAGTTTACCATTGTTCATCAGGCAGTTCTCCAGCAATTTCTTGCACATATCATCGCTCCAGTTGTGTAGAACTTCCTGTCAAAGGAGATTAAATGAGAGAGAGGGAGAAAGAGAGAGACCTGCAAATATATGGCATCTCCCTTGGGGACATTCTCAAACATGTCGCCAACATGTGTCACTCCTGAACAAGGGGAGATAACTTCAGATATTATAATTTCAGAGAGAAATATAGACCTTTGTAAAGCTGGAGCATCTGCTACAGCATATGGAAGATCCAGATTGATCCCTTGGATATGTGGTAGGCCTCCAGGATCTTGAGAGGCAAGTATTATGGCCGAGGAGAGGCCAGAGAGAAACCTGAACCACATCTTGGCGAAAACTGGGTCGGAGGAGGCATATTCAAAGATCCCTTTACCGTGCGCCTTGGCAAAGGCGGAGGATGGACACGGATCAACTGCAATTTCGTGCAGTGCTGCCAGGCTGCCTGAAGTGGCTCGCGGTGGTTAAGACAAGAGTGGTGCTAGCGTGCGTCTTCTGTAACAAGCCATTTCGAGAGCTGTTGTGTGCAAAGTATCCACTCGGACTCTCTTTGAATATCCCCTTCCTGCACAGACCTTGTAACAGCCTTCTAACAATATCGGAATGTAAGTATGACCAGCTGCAGTTATTGCAGTGTAATGGACGGGCTGATCCGACTTTGCCAGGATGTCAGGGATTCCCAGTTTGGATGGCTGCCTTGATAACAAAAGGAGTGGAAAAAGACTCGGCCAGAGAGAGCATTTTGCATGTAGCTGGCAAGATCTTCCCCCTCCATAACCTATTGATTACACTTTCTCACTCAATTGTACAAACTTAGACAATTAATATTGTCACCACACCATAGAATGGCACCGTACCACACCATAAGATACACTCTGTTCTGCACTGTCACAGGCATGGCAGGCCACCCAAGCTCCGGCGGCTGTCTACAACGGCAGAACAGCAAGTCAAGCAGCTCGCGTTGGCAGGCATGACCGGCGACAAATCTTGATGGCATTGTGCCCATGAAGACCGGTGACACTGGCGACCGTTAGGACGGTGTACAATGCCAAGTCAAGTGCCGTCGCGAACTTCAGCTGGTCGTTCGCCAACTCAAGCATTGCTCGATGAGCTGAAGCAAAGCAAGTTTCGACATGCAGTGGGACTGCGATTGCAGCGGCAACGTGGAGTGTCTGTTCTTTGCACATCCCACCTCAATTGCATTGGCACTGCACAAGTCCAACCGCTTCAGGATGCCGTTGCTCAATGTCGTGGGACACACCGGCCTGAGCATAACATTTTTCATATGCTTCGTCTTTATCGGCGACAAAGACACGGCTGACCACACGGTGCATAACAGAGTGTATCTTGTGGTGTGGTGGCAATATCAAAAGTCGGTATAATATCAATTTTCCAAATTTAATATAAACTAATAAAATTTGCCAAGGACTTTTAAAGAGTCGAATCTTAGTTTACATATTAAAAGATTATATGTTTGATATTAATATATATGTTGATGTACACCCACTTTTTTAAACATAGTACGTACAGTAAGAAAATGCTGAACAAGACAGACAATGAAATGTATGAAATGATTCAGACATACTTTGCGTTTAAACATTAATCTCTATATAATAAACTAATGTATATGTAATGTGTGAACTTACTTTTTCAACACTCTCTCACGCACCATGCACGATCCATATGTACTGACTTGACACATCACGTTTATGTGTATATATGTATTGTGGGCACATAAAACCTTAACATTCTCGTAGATACACATATGTTAAACCTTATGAATGTGTATAATGTGTATGTAATATATACTCACACACCAAAAGATTACGATAACATAATGAAAGAATATTATTCTTAAGGTTTAAGTGGTAGAAGAAAGGCGGTGGCAAAGAAAACATGGCAGTTGTGGAATTTGAAAACGGTAGTGCAATAGATTTATAGACCCACTCTCACAAGGCGGCAATGCAAAAAGGCACAGTGGTGTAGTAGGGTTTGAAGTCAGAATCCACACAGGTGAAATCACTCTCGTACACACTCTTATGTATACATATACATATATACGTGTGTGTATCTGTATAATTTAATTTAATTTTTTTATTTGTATATATATACATATATATATATATATATATACACACACACACATACATATATATGTGTTCATCTATATAATTTAATTTATGTGTATTGTATGTGTATGAACCTATGTATTTGACTTTATCTCTCTCTTAAAAATTATTTATATATCTCTCTCAGACACACTCTTGAATGTATGTGTATTGTGTTTTTGTATATATAATTCTTTATTTTCTTTGTCACACACACACACAACTATATGTATATATACGTGTGTATTTGTATATTATAATTCTTATCTCTCTCTCACACACACCTTTATGTCGCCATTCCTTTGACACAGCTTCTAAGGAAATTAGTTGCTTTCGAATGGGGTTTGGCTCAATAGTAGTTTTCAACATTTGAAGCACATGTTGGCTTCCACCAATGTTGGGGATTGTTGATCTGAGTTTTCCTTATGAAATAATGTGCGATGCTAGCAGCTTGTTATTGGTGGAGTGCTTTCCAAGGACGTCCAGTGACTTACGAGAGTCAGACTTTGAATCCTGCCAAGCAAAAATATTCCATGTATGAGCAGGAGTTATTGGCGATTGTGCATGCACTTAGGCTCTAGCGACATTATCTTTTGAGGCTTAGTTGATGGTATTCATGAATCACAAGCCGTTGGTCTACTTGTTTACTCAATTAGAACTAAATATTCGACAAGCTTGGATGGTCAAGCTCAGGAATTCGGTCATTCTTCAATCGTGTACAAGGATGGAAAGAAAAACGCAATTGCGGATGCATTGTCTCTAATCCCAACAACTATTGTGGATGCGTTTCAGTTGAAAATGTGCTTGACTTTGACCCGAGTTGTTAGTGAATTTTGTCAAATGGTGTTGCAAGCCCAGACTCAAGATTCAACTGCTCAGGAGAAGAGTCTTCATGTTGAATATCCCTTCTCGCTTGAAGAGGCATGCTCTACTATAAAGGTCAAGTTTATCTTCCTCAATTGGACGTCTTGATATGGTAGTCTTGAATTACTATCATGATTGACCTGAGGTAGGACACTTTGGAGGGAGGAAGGTATGAGTTGATTAAGTAGAGGTTCTATTGGAACATGAAGTCGGACATTTTGAAATACTACAAGATGTGTGAGACTTGTCAGCAAGTGAAGGACCATGTGTTAAACTTGCAGGTTTGTTGGAGCCATTACCTATCCCTCAAAAGCAATGGAGCAACATCTCAATGGATTTTATCACCTGTTTGCCTCGAACTCAACGGCAAAATGAGCAGGTGTGGGTGCTAGTTGACTGACTAATGAAGTATTACGCCTTATCTTTTAAATTCTTCTAAGGAGGAATGTGTCGGCTATGGACCTAGTATTGATTTATTTTGGACCATGTGTTTCTAGGTTTTGGTTTGCTGACGAGATTGTCAGTGACAAGGATCCAAAGGAGAAGCTTTGCAAAGTAGATGACATCGAGTTCAAGTTAAGTAGGGTGTGATCACGCTGAGACGGATGGCCAAACTAAGAGAGTTAACCAAGTGATCGAGGATATGTTGTGTTGTAGTGTGAGTCAAGGTAGGTCAATGGGATCTATCTGCCTTTGGTCGAGTTTGATTACAACAACAGTTAACTTAGTGGCCACAAAGATGACAGTTCTACGTAATGAATTGGTCGAGTACCTAAGACAACCTTTGAGTTGGGGTTGGTGAGCAATGCTGTAGTTTAATAGACACTTATTTTTAATAATTTGATTTAAAGAATGTGAATGTAGAAGCTAAGGATCTATGCAAGCAAAATTGCATCGGCTCATATCGAGCAATTTGATTTGCAATTGAGAAGAGGAGCTTTCGAGAGTTTCAGGAGGGAGAGGACGTCTATGTGCATGTGATCTTTCCCAACATTTTGAGACATAAACGATTGACGCCTTGAAGAGCCGGAAGAGCGATAAACTTTCTCTGTGATTTTCAGGCCTATACAAGATTCTAGAACACATTGGGAGGGTTGCATACCGACTATAGTTGTCAAAAGGGGTGAAGTTCATTCTGTATTTCATGTTATCCAGTTAAAGCAAGTGTTCATATGAAATGAAATTGAGGTAGACTCGTCTTGGATTACGAGTGGGATGCTGACATGCCCGGATTTGAAGACATGGCTACTCCTCAAGAAATGTGACATTATTGAGAAAAAGCCAAACAGTCCTTGGGCCGGATTTGTTTTCTTTTAGGGGAGCAGTGGTCCCTAAACTGGAATAAGGCAATGCTGGATATATTCCCTAGGCTAATTATGGGAGGCGGCCCTAAAAGGCTGGTACAAGTAAAAGGGACGTTGCTGGGGTAAGTCTCGTGTAGGGGGTTAAAGGTTAGGGGTTAGTTGGGCCTCTGTTGGTGCAAGCAAGTTAGCAGCCTAGGAGATTAACATTTTCCAGATACGTTTATGACTATACAACAAGCAGAACAGACTGCCGTTAAGGTGTAGCGCCTGGGAATATCCGATGTTCTCAGGTCAATTCGTTGACGTTTTTTTTTCTGGTCAACAGTGGTCAGATCAATGGTGGAGGATTTGCTATTGGAGTAACATACATGGGAGTTAGCTGCTGCGGTTTATCTTTGCTGGTAATTATTGATACATAATATAAGGTTACAAGTCTTATAAGTGTACCAATATGTATGTACCACATATATTATAAATTATTAGAGTGTCAAATGTATTAATAATAGTTTTCATAAACTATTTACTATTTCAGAACATTTCATAATTATTATGAAATTAAAGACATCATCCAATAAATATATTCTATATAAAGGCAGGCAAGAAGGTTGGGCTTGAAGATAAATACCACCTTAGTCCCGGCTTTGAGTCTCTTCCAAGTGAGGTTTACAACATTGAAGATAGCTGGTGGAGGTGGACGTGGAGTGTAAATACCATCCTTCCACGCCCAAAATGCAACAAGCCCTTCAGCACATGAAATAACATAACGCATTTCTCTTGACATGCCAAAAGCTCGTAAACTTTCGTCACCATTACACATTCCTTCTCTACTACTATGACACCACTAATGCAGCGGCCATTCCAGAGGAAACATTGAATCCTGACACAAGTTTCTAGGGAAACTGGCTGGTGATGGGGTTGCCTATCCGTAGAACTTGAAGAGATGCTCGACAAGTATGAGGCAGCCTGCACGCATCCTGCAAATCCCTGCTGCAGCATCTGGGGCACGAAAATCCCATTTACCACTACTGGGTCATACACATGCACCCCTTTGCCTTCGTCCTCCTGGTTTTACCAGAACCGATGAAGCCGGCTCTATCGCCACCACGGCTGGTCGAAGCCGTTCATCTCTACACAGCCGGCGGCCGGGAAATGCATACCGCCGGTTGAGATGGGGAGGTTTAACCGGGAAAACGTAGCCAGGTTTAACGATATGTCAGGGATAGTGTTTAACGCTGGTTTCGTGGATAATGTGGTTACTACCAAGAGATGGCCCGGCAGTTTCCATCTGCCGCTCCAGGAAGCGATCATGTGTTTCCGGTTGCCAGTGGGAATCCGAGGTGTGTTTTACCGGGTCCCGGTATTCAGTGGGAAGAACCCTCAAAGTCCTTGCATCTGTGAAGTTTTCGTTTTCTTAAATATACAAATTTCTTTAGTACTTCATACAGAAACCTCAGATTTATAGATGTTTGTGTGTTCTTTTTTGCTTTTTAGAACTTTAAATATGAGAGTTTCTCGTATAATGTATATGAACTCTCATGCACACTGCACAATTTTAGTGTGTGTGTGTGTGTGTCTATATATATATATAATATATATATTATATTATAGAGAAGAGAGAGAGAGAGAGAGAGAGAGAGAGAGGAGAGAGAGAAGAGAGAGGTTAATGGCAGAATTGTGTATGGGTACGCACGCATACACAACACACGTATTATTAATGAAAGGAAACATTGGAAACCATATGAAATCGCTATCATGTACAGAGGTATAGGAAGATACATATATAACATCCGTTTGCCAGTTTTGATTCCCATGAAGAGGGTTCAGTGGTTTTATATATGCGACATTTGTGGCTTTTATAATGGGTTGAACAAGGCGGTTGTGTACAGACAAAGCTTTACTCTGACCCGCACACACCACGCACGCACGCACACGCGTTCTCCTGTGTGTGTGTGTGTAAATGATTCTTGCAGGGCAACCAAAAACCTGTGTAAGTTATGAATTGCACGACTATTCCCTGCACTTGTTGTTTAATATACATATTATATATATGTATGTATATGAAATAAAGGCTACGATCACAATGGTCAAGCTTCTGTCTGTGGTCGGTTGACATCACTTCTATCAGCGGGACAGCCAAAGCTTTCCTTTCACATATAGTTTTTTAATTGCCAAAAATTGACATATATAATTAAAAAATGCATACATATAGTATGCATATATGCATGTGTGTGATGTGTGTATATACCATATATATTTGAAGAGAAAAAACATTGTCGTTGTCGTTACGGTGTTTATCGCTGGAATGCAGCAGCGATCGCGGGCGCATGGTGTCATGATGAGCCCTAAACCTGGTTTCAATATAGGCCTGACCGTGTACGAACACGTGTCTGGTTTTGGATCTTATTTGAGAACTGCAGTAGCCCTAGATTCGCGCCGGGTACTATTTTTTCTCGTTCACGGACACGCGTCGCGATCTTGAACCGCCACATGACATGTCAGTGGGCCAAGGCCAAGTTTATTCAGTCTGATAACGGGAATATTATCTTTACTTTTTTTTAAAGTTAATCATACGTACTGTATTTTTTGAAATAAATATATATAAACATATATATAAATAATGAGTTTTATTTAATACATCTCTAAACACTTGAATATACGGTAGAAAACCTAATTTTTTAATAAAATTTACAAATAAACATTTATATTATATTCAATAATTTAATTTTTTTTAATGGTTTATAAAAACAATATTATTGAAAAGAGATTAAGAAAGAAAAATGAAACAAAAATGAAAAGATATAAGACAAAAATAACTACAATATAATAAATAATTAAGTCAAAACAACAATGAATTCATGGTGATATTTAATAAATATTATTTTTAATTCTAAATTTAAAATGTAAGTTTATAATTTTTTTTTAATTTTATAATTAAACATATTTAATATTAAATTATGTAAGATAAGATTTCGAAAATACAATCTTTAAGAAAGTGATAATAACTGGTTAATTTGTTGATAAACCTGGTTTATATATTGTTTTCAGCGTGTAGAAGTGTGTGTGTGCGTGCATTTAGAAGTACATTTATACGACGGTGTGTGCGTGCCATGTCCAAATAGAGACATACATACAAAACCAAAACTTTATATGAGAGCTCGAAATATAGAAATGTGTATATCCATTAGTTCAGAAACCCTAACTTATATACAAGAGCGAGTGGTCCAGATTGAATCCAATCCGACGGCTATCAAAATCCACTACGCTAATAATAGTATGTGCACATGCAGCCGTACACGTGGATCTTACATCATCCCCTCCTCTCGGAAGGGTGTAAGTTGGTTAGGGTTCTCTTGTAGACGGGCCCGGATCTGGAGGAACATCAGGAGGAGGCACTGGTGGATCTGTAGGCGGCACAACTTGTTCCCGTTGCACAAAATGCTTCAACCGTTGTACATGTACAATCTCCGGAGGATCGGGTTGAATGTCGTGCCGAACCTCATAAACCTGTGGCCCTACTTGCCGTAGCACTCGATACGGTCCTTTCCACTGAGGAAGGAGACTCTTAGCTAAACCACGTACCGTAAGCTTGGGAAAACGAACCAACACCAGTTCATCAACCTTGTACTCCGCAGGAGGACGATGATGCGAGTTGTACGTTGTTGTTGTCCTACTTGTACGCGGCCCAAGTGTTCTGCTGACTCCGCACGAACCAATGGAAGAATGCTCGTCAGATACCGATCCCACGACCTAGCATCAGCAGCTCGTGGTAACCGAGAAGGCAAACCCAACTCCGTTGGCAACACCGGGTCATGACCATACAAAAGCTTATATGGGGAAGTACCAATGGAACTTTGAACTCCAGTGACATAAGCATATCGGAGAGACGGCAGATAACCATCCCAATCTGAATGTTGAAAGTTCACATACTTCGCGATCATCCCCTTGAAGGTTCTAACGAGCCGTTCCACTAAACCATCTGTCTGAGGATGATAAGCACTTGTGAAAGTGTGGCGTATCCCTAATCGAGATGTCAAAACATGAAATGCCTCAGCCATAAATGCGGGACCATTATCCGAGAGAATTCGCTCCGGACAAGAATGCTGAAACACACCCGATTCAGGAAAAACTGAACCAACAGCAGAAGCAGTCGCACTAGCAAGAGCACCAACTTCTACCCAACGAGTTAGGTAATCAGAAGCAATAATAACGTACTCGTTACCAGCAGTTGACCGCGGAAAAGGTCCCATCAAATCAAATGCCACCAATTCAAACGGACGAGAAACTGCAATTGACTCCAACCGTCCTTCCGAAGCACATGGGGGAGTATTGCGAGCTTGGCACCACACACAGCTACGCACATACCGAATCACATCTCCTCGCAACTCCGGCCAATAGAAAGATCTGCGCAGCTTCTCCATCACCCGACGATGTCCCATGTGCCCGCCAAGAATAGGAGAGTCATGGTAAGCATGGAGGAAGCGTGGAATGAAGATTGAAGGCACCACCAACCGCAAAGGATCATCTGGATCAGTCCCCACAAAATAAAGAAGGTCATCCTGAAGGCGATACTGCGAATGTAAATGCCTGAAAGGCAAGTCATCAGCAAGTGATGCAGGATTCTCAAACCCATCACGAAGCCTTCGAATCCACGGCTCAACCTTTTGAGCTTCCCGAACCTCATCCAAAGACGGCAAATCTAACTCTGCATTCTGCGGACACTGAATGTCAAGCACAGCAACTGCTGATGGTACGGAATCTTCGTCCAAAAAGTCCACTGAAGCTGGAACAACTGGTTCCTCTGGGGCAACAGAAGAGAGAGAAGGTGGAAGAGGAGCCCGAGAAAGAGCATCAGCATCAGCCATGGAACTTCCTGGCGATGAACAACTTCAAAGTCGTAAATTTGAAGTTTCAAGGCCCACCGAGCAGTACGCCCAATCAAATTCTTCCGCTTCAACAACGAAGTGACTGCTGCATGATCGCCTTCCAACAACGTCCGCGAACCATGCAAGTAGGCATGGAGCTTCTCAAAACCCCAAACTGCTGCTAGACACTCCTTTTCAGTCGTGGAGTAATTCACCTCTGCTGGCTGCAATGTACGGCTGATGTACGCAATGGGATGTCGTTGGCCAGGAACACTTGTACTCTCCTGCATCAATACACCCCCGAGGCCGATGTCAGAAGCATCTACACGCAAGATGAAAGGACGGTGTAATCCGGGTACGCCAAAACTAGAGGAGTCGTCAACAACTCTTTGAGATCTGCAAATGCCTGCTTGCAATCCTTAGACCAAACAAAAGAAGTCATTGACGATTTCAACAACGCGCGCAACGGTGCAGTACGATCTGAAAGATGATCCACAAAACGACCCAGATATTGTACCTTGCCAAGAAAGCGTTGCACATCATTCACACACTTTGGCGTAGGGAACTTCAAAACTGCAACTAGTTTGTCAGGATCGACTTGCAAACCTTCACGTGAAATGCGATAACCCAGATAAGTGGTGTCCTTTGATCCAAACACACACTTAGATGGCTTCAACTTCAAACCAACTTCCCGCATCGATCCAAAACCTTACGTACATCACCGACATGCTCCTCCCACGTTCCATCCGAATGGATCAAAACATCATCGATGAAATCGGCAGTCACCTCCGGCATGTCGCAAAGAACCTCGTCCATCATACGCTGGAAAGTTGCTGGAGCATTGCTCAAACCGAAAGGCATCACCAGAACTCGTACAGGCCAAATGGTGTCCGAAAAGCAGTCTTGGGAATGTCCATGTCAGCCATCGGAACTTGCCAATATCCAGATGCGAGATCTAACTTGGTGAACCAACGGCTCCGCCCCAGTCGATCCAAAAGGTCTGCAGTATGAGGAAGTGGGTACACATCTGAGACGGTTACCTCATTTAACGGGCGATAGTCAATGCAGAATCGAACGCTCCCATCAGGCGTCACAAGGTGAGGTTCGCACGCCCAAGGACTTCGAGACTTCCGGATAACACCCTTCTCCAACATCTCTTTGACATTCGCTCGTAAGATCTTGAGCTCCTTTGGTGATCGACGCCGAACACCTTGATTGGCCTAGCTTCTCCAGTTGGAATAGGGTGGCGTGTCGCAATCTTGGCCCCAGATGACAAGTCGAAGTTGAAAAGATCAGCATACTCCTTCTTGAGTTGATCAACAACTACAGCACGACGATCATCTGATGGATCCAAAGAAGAAAAGGAAGAGCATGAAGGGAAAATGGTTGGAAATAGGGTGAGACAAAAGTGATGGAAGCAGAGGTGGAAGCAGATGGACGAAGTGGAATAGAAGTAAGAGGAATGGAAGAAAGACGAGGGAGAGTCAAACAAGGGGGAGACTTTTCAAAGTCACACTTGGCATGATTGCGAGTTAACCAATCCATACCAAGAATAAGGTGAAAAGCTTGACTCGGCACCACCCGCAAAGATTGAAGCTCAAGCTCACAATCATCCACACGAACAATGTCCACTTCATCCGCGAACAAGCATGAGTATGTCCGTTGCCGTACAGAATGAAGACTGGTTCTACCGCACGACGCAAATGAAGGCTGCAACGTGTAGCAACAGATTGAGAAACAGAGGACAAACTTGAACCTGTATCCACCAACACTGAAAGGAAAACAGGACGAGGCGTGCGATTAAAACGAGCTTGAAAAGTGAAAACCGGATGATTTGGTGCCGAGTGAACCCCTTGATGATACTCCCGAAAGAAAGATGGAGGGGTCACTAATTTATTCGCACGAGGACCCTCCTCTACTCGTGCGATTCGTCGTTTCCCGGAAGATCCACCGCATCACAACCTTCCACTGCAGCAGCACCAACCGGACGTTGTTGACGCCATGGCCTCCATCCTGGAAATGGGGGACGCCAATCGGGAAACCGTTGACAGCGCCGATACGTGTGTCCAACCTCATCACATGCCCAACAACGAACTGCACGTCCACGTCCTCGTCCACGGGCCCCACCTTGTGCTGGTACACGAGCGGCAACAGCCTCAACCTCCATCGGAGCAGGTCCATCCCCAACATGGAGTGGAACAAGAGCACGTGAAGGCAAGTGGGAGAGGTGACGACTCATATCGTTGTGCCAGCCTCAAAGCATCGTCAAGAGTCACTGGAGCTAGTGCATGCACAAGCCCCACAAGGTCTTGACGAAGTGCTGGCCACAACATACCTAACTTGATGCGTTCCGACATGTTAGGTTCTGCACGCAGTAAAAGGCTTCGAAAGCGAACACCAAACTGCATCACCGACTCAGATGGCTCCTGACGAATACGATGCAACTGCTGAAAAGCATCATCACAGTCGTCCGCATGCCCAAATGCACGTTTGAAGATCTCTGGAAAGAATATTCCAATCTCCACGAGTTGCAACGTCCAGACCATTGTACCACTGCAACGCCGTCCCTTGAAGACAAGTAGGAAACTCGCGCAAACACTGAGCACCGTCCCACGAATGATATGTGGCAACCACAGTGAAGTGGTCAAACCAATGGTACACATCATCTCCAGGATTTCCGCGAAAGAAATCCGGTCGGACACGGGGGTTTGCAACATGAGTAGGAGGAGTACCCTGGACTGTGAATGCTGCCATCAACTGAGAATGATTGTTCAGTTGCACATGCATGGCATCCAACAACTGCATGAGTACTGCTCCACAGACAAGGGATTTGCCTGTTGTGGATTCATGGACGAAGAAGAGACAAAATCCACAAGAAAGGAATAGATCTAGACAATGGAAAAGCTAGACCTAAGAAGACAAGAAAATTATAAAAAGACACAAATCCGAGCACTCCGTAGGGACAATTAGAGGCCCCTCGCCTCCACAAATGTGAGAGCTCGAAATATAGAAATGTGTATATCCATTAGTTCAGAAACCCTAACTTATATATAAGAGCGAGTGGTCCAGATTGAATCCAATCTGACGGTATCAAAATCCACTACACTAATAATAGTATGTGCACATGCAGCCGTACACGGGTATATTACAGAAAATTATTTATTTCAAACACGGAGGAATCCTTTGTCCTGCAGACTGTGTATGGTCTCCACAATTGACTGTTCATGGGGTATAAACTCTCCAATTAGAGCTTTAATCTTTTTATTCGAGATTTTCTCTGGTGGAATTCCTTCTATCTTGTCACTAGCACACCTGCACATACGTGTCGAATCAACGCACACGCACACGCACACGCACACGCACGCACACGCACACGCACGCACACACTAGTGTCCAAACTATAAACACCCTCAATGTAAAAGTCCGGAGACATGCTTTGGACTAAATATGTGTATAAGCAAACTTTCCATCGTTTGTGTAATACACACACACGCACACGCACACAACTTACTTCTCGGGGTACTTGAGCTGTGGGAAAGACTTCTTCGTGACATCAATCAAGTCCTTGAACGTTGATGATCGTTCAATACACAAATATCTCCCAGAAGCATTCTTATCCTCATACGCTCGAATGTGAGCCTTTGCAACATCACGCACGTCCACAATTCGTAGCCATGTGTTGGGGTAACTCTCCATTGAACCTATTAAGTTCAATATATAAGACAGCAGGTTTATCACACACGCACGCACGCACTCACGCACACGTACCATCTGCAATCTTCTTCCAAAACTCGATGCTAGTGTTAATTGTTGGCTGTAGCAAAGGCCCAAAAACCCACACAGGACACACCGTTATAAGTTCTAAGCCATACTCCTTTGCAAGGCTCCATGCTAGCTTCTCAGATTCCGTCTTTGCCACCATGTACCACATCTATATAATAGTTAAGTATCTACTGAGAGTTTTCTATTAACAACTTACTTGGGCCTCCTTGCAGTACTCAGAATCACTCCATGTATCATCATCTATAATCTTCTCAGCTGGGCGTTTGGGATCGTAAAACAAAGCAGCACCTGAGGACGTCATCACTATACGCTTCACATTCTCCTTGTGGCATGCTGTGAACACGTTGCGTGTGCCTTGAATAGCAGGACCAAGCACATCCTGTAAACAATATGTATGTGCGCATGTGCGTGTGTGTGTAAGAGAGAGATACAATCTATGTTCTTTCATAACATGGTAGCTGATTAAGTTGCAGTCATAATCAATCATCAACTCTAACTCTCTCTCTCTCTCTCTTGTATGTACAATGTTTGAATACATATGTTGTAAACACACACGCACACGCACACACGTACATCTGGGTTGTCGAATTTCATAGAGACGGGACAAGCCGTGTGAAAAACACCATCGCAGCCACGGATTGCAGGCAGGAGGCTTTCATAATCTAAAACATCTGATTGGAATAGAGTGAGCCCTTCTTTTGCCCCATTTAGCTCCTTCAAATGACCACACTTGTCTGCAAATATTGAAATTCTTCATAATATGTATAGATACACACACGCGCACGCACGCATGCACACACACGCGTATAATTACCTGGATTCCTGACTGTGCCATGAACTCTGTAATCATTTTCGAGGAGTTTGTGTACAAGCCATGAAGCGATATATCCATTTGCTCCAGTCACACAAAACAGTCTTGCCCATTTTTGTGTGGCTCTCAATAATCAGTTATCATCAATGTATATTATCTATATTACAGCATGCATTGTCCTTTATAAGACTTTAACTATGAGTTTTGTTTGTATGATATATACATATAAATATATTATATACATCCTCCATGAAGATAGTATCACGGTTTCTGGAATTTACAACTCTATTAAATATGTTTTTCTTTGCTTTTTATTAACTAGTTAAATTTTAATTAATTATAATTAATATAAAGGGGCCGTCTATGATAAATATCACACACACACACAATTGTGACATGTGTGTTGCGTGGTGTGCTAACACCTCGTATGGAATATGCTCCGTAATATCTCAATATGTCTAGTCAAATTATAATATGAGTGACGGGGTAACCAAGAGTATGCTAACGATCTTAACAACACACAAAATGTCTTGTAGCTTCTCAATAAAAGGCAATCTCTATACAGAATACACATCTACATACAAACTTAATAATGTGGTTCGTTCCAGTGATTAAATCTGTAGTCGAAAAATGCTACGGAAATATTTAATTACTAATTTAATTATTAATTTATTAATTATTAATTAATTTAATTATTACCGTAGCATTTACCACTGGTTCGTTCTATACGTGCTTGCGTATATCTTTGCCACAGCTTATGCTTCGCCTGGTGAAATCATGCCACCGGAATTGTTCGACAAACTTTTTAGTGATCGAAATCCTTTCTATACATATGAAACATATGAATCATTCATTAATGCAGCTGATGAGTACCAGCATTTGGAAATACTGGTACCGAGGTCGACCAGAGAAGAGAAGTCGCTGCATTCTTTGCCCACGTTGTGCAGGAATCCGGAGGTACATATACATACATGTAATGTCTATATGTGTATAATACCCTCTTTGTGAAGTATATTTAAGTAAGAAAAGATCAGTATACAAGATAAATGATCTATGTTAGTATGAATTTTACACTTGCCAGGGGCAAGGAATACTTCAGAAGAGGCCCTTTGCAGCTGTCCTGGTAAATATGTATTTCTTAAGTGTGTTACGGATGTGTATGTAATTACATGTAAGATTGTATATACACAATATATATGTCTATATGTGTATAATACCCTCTTTGTGAAGTATATTTAAGTAAGAAAAGATCAGTATACCAAGATAAATGATCTATGTTAGTATGAATTTTAACACTTAAGAGTTTATATTGGTTCAGCCCTAGCACCACCACGATGTAATCCAAGCCCCAGTGAAACCTTAGGTATTATAACGGTTTAATATGCTATAATCTTAGTATATCTAATCTTTTTTGCTATTTATTTATAATATACACTGCATGCTTAAATACTTTCATAACTACGAAGGAGCAGGAAAGGCGCTTGGACTTGACCTAATAAACTATCAGAGCTCATTGCAGAAAATGCACTATATTCATTTAGGTCATCTTTCTGGCTATGGACTGCAACTGGTTGCGAAGATGCCATGGTGAACAGCAAGGCCGGGTTTGGAGAAACCATATACAGGTTGGGTGGAAAGGCAGAGTGTGGGAAGGCAACCGAAACACCACAAGCATCCAACAGAATCCTCTACTACAAAATAATGTGGCAGGTATCTCAACGTGGAGCCCGATGAAAACCTCAGTTGTGCAGCCATGGCTGGTGCACCCAGTCCATCCAAGTATTAACTTCAGCGATTTGAGATTTGCTTGCATAATAAAAATTTAGTGTTATCATAATACACCAGTGTACAATCACGTGTGTGTCACACTCCCCTTGTATACAAGGTATGCATGGATTTGGACTCACTTAATTTTATATACATCGTGTGTATAGGACTTCTTTATAAAGTATCTATTTTGAATCCTCCATGAATTAGAGCTTTAACCTTTTTATTCAGATTTCTTGTCACCATTACACCTGCACAAATGCTTCGAATCACACACACACACACGCACACTCCTTGTTGTGACATCCTGTAAACAATGTGTGTGTGCTAATTGCATATACAATCTATGTTGTTTTCTAACATGGTAGCTGATCAAGAAAGATATTGCCTATGTAAACCAAGGAGTACAATCATTATAATCATCGACTATGATATAAGATGGATATATATGTAAAATTTTATGCACGTATATTTAAGCATGCAGATAAATAACGAAAAAGATTAGATATACTAAGATTATAGCATATAAATAGATTTATTGTTTATAGTGATTTATAAATTTTAATTTAACAAGGTTTCACTAGGGGGCTAGGGCTAAACTCTTTTAAGTGTTAAATCCATACGAACCATAGATCATTTATCTTGGTATACTGATCTTTTTTTACTCAAATAAAGAGAGTACACATATGTATTGTGTATATACAATCTTACATGTAATTACGTATGTATATACACGTAAGATACACATCAATAACACACATAACATCATGTAGCTGGCAAAATATTTCCCTCCATGACGCGTCAGCACACACTTTCTCTCTCTCGTACTGAAAAACTTAGGTTGGCAAGGACTTTTAAAGCTTACATATTAATAAAGATTTAAAACATTTAAAAATATTAGAGTCGTATCTTTTACTTAATTATATATACATTTATTAATATTTATAATATTATAGGATTTTATATATGTATTATTTAAGTGTGGCACATCAGCTTTATGCTTCACATAATATCATACTTATTAACTTCATCTTTCGTATAGAATGTAAAAAAACTTATATCAATTGAATTTCTCGTTTGTAGTACGATGATGATATAAGGGACACTTCCAATAGACACTCCCTTTATATTAATTATAATTAATTAAAATTTAATTAACTGATAAAAAAATAAAGAAAAACATATTTTAAAAAAATTTAATAGAGTTGTAAATTCCAGGAAACCGTATTAAAGTCTTATAAACACACAATGCATGTTGTAATATAGATTATTGATGATAACTGATTATCGAGAGGCACATTAAAATGGGCAGGACTGTTTGTGTGACTGGAGCAAATGGATATATCGCTTCATGGCTTGTAGAAAACTCCTCCAAAATGGTTACAGAGTCCACGGCAATCCAGGTAATTATACGCGTGTGTGTGCGTGAGTGCGCGTGTCTGTATCTATACAAATTATGAAAAATTTCAATATGTGCAGACAGGTGTGGTCATTTGAAGGAGCTAAATGGGGCAAAAGAAGGGCTCACTCTATTCCAATCAGATGTTTTAGATTATGAAAGCCTCCTGCCTGCAATCCGTGGCTGCGATGGTGTTTTTCACACGGCTTGTCCCGTCTCTATGAAATTCGACAACCCAGATGTATGTGTGTGCGTGTGCGTGTGTGTGTTTACAACATATGTATTCAAACACTAGACACACACACATGTATATACAAGAGAGAGAGAGAGTTAGAGTTGATGATTGATTACGACTGCAACTTAATCAGCTACCATGTTATGAAAGAACATAGCTCTCTCTCACACACACGCGCACGCGCACGCGCACACACACATATGGTTTACAGGATGTGCTTGGTCCTGCTATTCAAGGCACACGCAACGTGTTCACAGCATGCCACAAGGAGAATATGAAGCGTATAGTGATGACGTCCTCAGGTGCTGCTGTGGTTTATGATCCCAAACGCCCAGCTGAGAAGATTATAGATGATGATACATGGAGTGATTCTGAGTACTGCAAGGAGGCCCAAGTGTGTCCTGTGTGGGTTTTTGGGCCTTTGCTACAGCCAACAATTAACGCTAGCATCGAGTTTTGGAAGAAGATTGCAGATGGTACGTGTGCGTGCGTGCGGGCGTGTGTGTGTGATAAACTTGCTGACTCATATGTATTGAACTTAATAGGTTCAATGGAGAGCACCTGGCTACGGATTGTGGACGTGCTTGATGTTGTAAAGAAGGATAGGGAGATATTTGTGTATTGAACGATCATCAACCTCCAAGGACCTGATTGATGTCACGAAGAAGTCTTTCCCACAGCTCAAGTACCCCGAGAAGTAAGTTGTGTGTGTGTGTACGCGTGTGCGCGTGCGTGTGTATTTGTGTATTACACAAACGGGTGTATGAGATGGAGAGTTTGCTTAATATGCTTATACACATATTTAGTCCAAAGCTAGAATGGTAGATGTCTCCGGACTTTTACATTGAGGGGACGCAGGTGTTCATAGTTTGGACACTAGTGTGCGTGTGCGTGTGCGTGTGATTCAACACGTATGTGCAGGTGTGCTAGTGACAAGATAGAAGGAATTCTACCAGAGAAAATCTCGAATAAAAAGGTTAAAGCTCTACAGTCAATTGTGGAGACCATACACAGTCTGCAGGACAAAGGATTCCTCAGTGTTTGAAATAAATAATTTTCCAAATAAAAATAATTTTATCATTATTTTACTAGTGTGTATACGCTGATGTATATGAAGTTTTGGTTTTTGTATGTATGTCTCTATTTGGAGTTGGCACGCACACACACGTCGTCATATAAATGTACTTCTAAATGCACACACGCACATGCACACACTTCTACACGCTGAAAAAGTTTGTATTTTCTAAATCACATCTTACATAATTTATTTTATATATTTTATATTGTCTTAAAGTCACACTACTGATTTCAAATTAAATTAATATAAATTTAAGAGATTTTCTTTGTCAAAACTGCTGATTAAATATTAAAATAAAATAAAAATATTAAAATTTATAAACTTACATTTTAAACTTAGAATTAACAATAATATTATTAAATATCACTATGAATTCATTGTTGTTATTTGACTTAATTATTTATTATATTGTAGCTATTTTTGTCTTAATGTTTTTTCATTGTTGTTTTCATTTTTCTTTCTTAATCCTTTTCAATAATATTATATTTATAAACCTCTTTAAAATATTTAAATTATTGAATATAAAGATTCTTTAAAGTATATAAATGTTTATTTATAAATCTTATTAAAAAATTAGGCATATATTCTAAAGATCATTACTATCAAGTGTATATACTTAACATATATATGTCTATGGTATTTAGAGATGTATTAAATAGAAAACTCGTTACCTATCTATCTATCTATATATATATATTATATATATATATATATATATAATATATATATATATATATATATATATATATATAGTTTATATATAAGAGTAAGTAGTCCATATGAAAATCAATCCAACGATTATCAAATTCAGCTACTCTAATAGTATAATATAGCATTATAATCGTACACCTGCACATTACAAATTGTTATGGCACAGGCCACCGACTTTTCGAAGGTGTGTGTGTGAGAAGGGTTATGAAGCGGAATATTCATGATCTCACACACACACACCCCAACACGCAAAGATCTCTGCAAGTAACGTAATTTAATGTAAAAACGTCCATATATGTGTGTATATGTTACACATACACACAGAATATGTGAGTGTGCATTTATAGAAATGTTTTGTATATATATGCACATGCTCTTATATAAATATCTACACAAATATATGTTTACGCTCATATACAGTTTCTTTGTGTATGTAAATGCTTATATACAAATTGATATAAATTGTTAATTTTGAGAAGCAGTGTGTATTTGTTTGCATGTGTTTGTTATGCAAATGTTTATACATGTATTTATATGTATATGTGTGTATATGGATATATCTGTTTTAAAACTCAAAGAATTATTCTAAAAACTTATTCAGAAAATTAATGCCTTTCCTTAATTAATAAATAAACTGTTGATTTTCTTTCAAGAAATGTGAGTTTAATATATTCTTATAAGACATCTCAGGGGCGGGCGAGAAGGTTGGGCTTGAAAATGTATACCACCTCAGTTCCGGGCTTGAGTCTCTTCCAAGTGAAGCTTGTAAGGTTGAAGACAGCCGGTGGAATGTGAACATCACCATCGGCCGATGGCCAAATTACAAGAAGACCTTCAGCACATGAAATAACATAACGACGGAGTTCATCAGGGTGGCACCCAATACAATGGGGATCCAACACCATATGGCCCAACAACGTACAGATACTCGTAAACTTCGATCACCATTACACAGTCCTCTTCTACCATTAGGACAACACTAATGCAGCGGCCATTCCAGTTGAAAGTCTGCATCCTGATACAAGTTTGCTAGGGAACTGGCCATTGCATATACATAAAATTTGAAGAGAACTCAAATTTCTTGCCTGAGGCAGCCTCCACACTCTCATCTGGAAAATCCATTTACCAGTTGCTGGTCATACGCACGCATCCCTGAGACTTCGTAGGCAGCGAGCTTGTAAGTACCAGAAGCAGCATCCACGTCGCCCAAAGCGAGACTCAGTGGAGAAACCTGCGGATACGCCACGAACCTAAACTGGTTGGTCAACGGGTTCCCCACATAGTACCTTCCGTTTGTGGTGAATGATGGACAATAAGGCCCCCAAGTGATGTACAGAATACCTTGGGCAAATCAAATCGATGGTGCCAAGACTCCTCCTTGTCAGATGCAGAGAACCAGACCTTATAACCCTCGGCCTCGCCCTCTCCCTCGCAAAGAACCATCCACGGTTGTTCCTTGTTCCATACAGGAGACCAGTCGTGGTTTGCAATGGATACATTCCAAAACTTGGAAACCATCCGGCTCTTATAAATGGTTCTCACTGGAACAAACCCTAAAATGTTGCATAACAAATCAGCAGTCAGACGCTAAATTTCACAAGGTTTCCGAGCATCGTCACAATGCTTAATGCTTTTATGGTCATAATCACTTTGCCAACAGTGCTTTTGTCTTCTTTTCCTCGACTTCCTCGACATCCTAATGCCCTATCTGATCATTTTCCTTCTTTAAATACCCTTTCCATCTTAAAGGTGTTAGTCTCAAGTTCTCAACTAGTATCTCAGTGAAAACTATATCTTGTTACATTTAGAAAACTGTACTTATTTATATTCTGATGCAAGGATATTCAAATTAACTTTTGAGTTGCTTCTCTAGAAATTGGATAATAAGGTTTTAAAAAAAAATATTTGTATAATTTTAAAAGATATAAAAAAACTTGTATTTGTTAATGCTATGGAGGTTTAAAATATAATTTGTTATAATATTATATTAAGTATGGATGATGATTCAAATTTAATTGCAATTCAAATTCAAATATAATTACAAATTTATTAATTTTTAGTTTTTTTAATTTTAAATTAATAATAAAAACTTGTTTTGTAATTTATTGCGTGCACGACTTTAAAAAAAATTGAATATTAAATTATAATTACTTAGAATTATAGCAGTTCTTACATCGTAGTTTAAGTATTGTAATTACATAATTTTAATTAATTATATAAATAATAACTGAAATATTGTTGATATATTAAGATTTTGAGATTGTAAATTAAATTATTTTTCTTAAAATAATATATCTTTTGAATATATAACGTGTATTTACCATTTCATATGGCACACTCATTAGTAACATGATAACCAAAGAATAGACCCATTAAGTAACATGGTAACCAAAGGCTGATGATAAAGGTCACAATTAGATTTGACATGCACATGGTAATCAAACGCTGATGACGAGATCACAACTACATTAGTAAAGGACGACCAGCCTAAGCCCAAGGTACGTTATTGTTTTTTTGTTTTTTGTTTCTTTTAATTTGTATTCTATAGCTCATAAACCTCATGTAACTTATGAGATATAAAAGCACACAACACAACACAAGATTACAAGTTTATATAAATGTATCATTATGTATGTACCAGTATATATAGTTATAGTTTGCATACTTGTAATGGACAATGTTACGTGATGTATAGATAGCTGTTTAACGACATCTGTTAAACTCTTATGTTACTCTCCAGTTTCTTCCACAATGCAGTGTAGTACCTTTCTAGGCGGGTGTAAGGCTTGTCCATTCTATAAAATTATATACATAGATCTATTGATTTATTGTGTAAAATATGTGTAGATTTATTCCGCATTAATTAGAGGTTATAGGTTTCTAAGATTGTGCAATCGCCTTGTTTTCAGGAAATCGTGCAGATCTATGTCAGAATTAACATTCTTCATTGTTTAAAAGATTCGTGACATATAGGAATCGTGGTAATACATTTAATGTCGAAAAGGGTAGTTAAAGAAGGGAAAGGATCAATTAGGGCATCGGGATGCCGAGGAGAAGAAGACACAAACATTGTAAGCAACGTGAAAATGGCCATAAAAGCATTAGGCGCTATGATCATGGTCTAAAACCTTGTGAAATTGAGTGTCTCAGTGCTGATATGCTGTGCAACATTTTGGAGCGTGTTCCAGTGAGAACCAAGTTTTGGAATGCATCCATTGGAGACCATGATTGGTCTCCTATGTGGAACAAAGAACAACCGTGGATGGTTCTTCGCGAGGGTAAGGGTTATAAGGTCTGGTTCTCTGCATCTGACAAGGAAGAGTCTTGGCACCATCGATTTGATTTCTCCAAGTTATTCTGTACATCAATTGGGGGGCTTACTCTCCATCATTCACCACAAACGGAAAGGGGGTACTATGTGGGGAACCCGTTGGCTAACCAGTTTAGGTTCGTGGCGTATCCGTGGATTGCTATGGCAGATTTGTGTGACATGGATGCATCTTCTGGTACTTACAAGCTTGTTGCCTACGAAGGCAAAGAGATGCATGTGTATGACTCAGCAACTGGTAAATGGGATTTTCGTGTCACAGATGAGAGCGTGCAGGCTCCCTTTGTCAAGCAGTTTGAGTTCGAATACTTGTCGAGCATCTGTTCAAGTTTTACAGATACCCATCACCGGTCAGTTCCCCCCCATTGTGTCAAGGTACAGAGTTTCAATTGGAGTGGCCGCCGCATTAGTGGCGTCTTAGTGGTAAAAAGGAATGTGTAATGGTGATCAAACTTTACGAGTTTCTGGCAAGTAAAGAGACATGGACGTTGTTGGGCCACACGGTGTTGGATCCCCATTGTATTCAGTGCCACCCTGATGAACTTCTTCGTTATGTTATTTCATGTGCTGAAGGTCTTGTTGTAATTTGGCCATGGGCCGATGATGATGTTCAGATTTCACCGGCTGTCTTCAACCTTACAAGGCTTACCTGGAAGAGACTTAAACCCAGAACTAAGGTAGTATCCATTTTCAAGCCCAACCTTCTCGCCCGCCCGTGAGATGTCTTTATATAGAATGTATTAAACTCAAACTGCTTGATAAAGAAGGAAATTCAAAGAAAATCAGATGTAATTAAGGAAAGATATTAATTTTCTGAATAAATTTTAAGACTATTTCTTATAATTTTTGTTGCTTTTTGCATTAATATTAATTTTTGAAATATTAGTTTTCAGATGTATTACTATATACATATACATGCGTATACATATACATATATAGTAATAAAGATGCAAACATACATACATACATATACATACATATATATATATATATATATAATATAATGATTTAATACAAGAATCCCCTCTCAGTGTCTGCACCCACAGCTTCTCTATCCCCACATCCGCCTCCAGTGCCTACACATGCTCCTCGCCACTACCACGCTCTTGACATTATTATATAAGTATGTACATTGTAACTAAAATGGACATGTTTATAATTTTATTTTTAATAATTAATAATTTTAATTATTTAATTAACATTTTTTAATATTAAAAAATATTCTTTAAAATAATATATATTTAAAGAAAGAATATTTTTTTAAATATATGTTTAAATGGATTATTCTTTAAATATATATTTAAAGACATTAAAAGAAATAAAATATATATTAACTGTAAACAAATATTCTTTTATTATGTTATCGATCTTTAATTTATGTGTTATATGATGTGTAGGTATATTACATACGCCCCAAAAGTATAGATCATATAAGGTTTAACATATGTGTATCTAGCAGAATGTTAAGGTTTTACGTACATGCAGTACATATATACACAAACATATGTGAATGCGTCATGTCAGTACATATGGATGTTGTGTGTGAGAGAGAATGTTGAAAACGTAAGTTCACACATTGCATATTACATTAGTTTTATATATACGAGATTAATGTTTAAACGCAAAGTATATCTGAAGTCATTTTATACATTTCATTGTCTGTCTTGTTCAGCATTTTCTTACTGTACGTACTATGTACGTTAAAAAAGTGGGTCTACATCAACATATATATTAATATCAAAACGTATAAATCTTTATTAATATGTAAACACTAAGATTTGACTCTTTAAAAGTCCTTGGCAAATTTTATTAGTTTATATTAAATTTGGAAAATTGATATTTTCACCACACTTTTTTATATTGCCACCACACCACAAGATAATGTACCGCCGTGTCTTTGTCGCTGATGAAGACGAAGCATATGAAAAATGTTATGCTCAGGCCGGTGTGTCCCACGACATTGAGCAACCGCATCCTGAAGCGGTTGGTCTTGTGCAGGTGGGAACAGACACTCCACGTTGCCGCTGCAATCGCAGTCCACTGCATGTAGAAACTTGCTTTGCTTCAGCTCATTGAGCAATGCTTGAGTTGGCGAACGACCAACTGGAAGTTCGCGACGCACTTGGCCTTGGCATTGTACACCGTTCTAACGTCGCCAGTGTCACCGGGTCTTCATGGGCACAATGCCATCAAGATTTGTCGCTGGGTCATGCCCGCCAACGCGAGCTGCTTGACTTGTTGTTCTGCCGTTGTAAACAGCCGCCGGTAGCTTGGGTGGCCCGCCATGCCTGTGACAGTGCAGAACAGAGTGTATCTTATGGTGTGGTACGGTGCCATTATATGGTGTGGTGACAATATCAAAAGTGTGTGGTGACAATATTAATTCCTAAGTTTGTAGAAAGTGTAATCAATAGGTTATGGAGGGGGAAGATTTTGCCAGCGCTACATGCAAATGCTCTCTCTGGCCGAGTCTTTTTCCACTCCTTTTGTTATCAAGGCAGCCATCAAACTGGAATCCCTGACATCCTGGCAAAGTCGGATCAGCCCGTCCATTACACTGCAATAACTGCAGCTGGTCATGCACCTTACAATTCCGATATTGTTAGAAGGCTGTTACAAGGTCTGTGCAGGAAGGGGATATTCAAAGAGAGTCCGAGTGGATACTTTGCACACAACAAGCTCTCGAAATGGCTTGTTACAGAAGAACGACGCACGCTAGCACCACTCTTTGTCTTAGCCACCGCCGAGCCACTTCAGGCAGCCTGGCAGCACCTGCACGAGATTGCAGTTGATCCATGTCCATCCTCCGCCTTTGCCAAGGCGCACGGTAAAGGGATCTTTGAATATGCCTCCTCCGACCCAGTCTTCGCCAAGATGTGGTTCAGGTTTCTCTCTGGCCTCTCCTCGGCCATAATACTTGCAGTGCTGCAGAATTACATGGGTTTCAAGGATGTGCAGGTGCTTGTCGACGTGGGAGGCGGGACGGATTCTGCCTCTCCAAGATCGTGGAAGCCTACCCACATATCCAAGGGATCAATCTGGATCTTCCATATGCTGTAACAGATGCTCCAGCTTACAAAGGTCTATATTTCTCTCTGAAATTATATATCTGAAGTTATCTCTCCTCGTTCAGGAGTGACACATGTAGCTGGCGACATGTTTGAGAATGTCCCCAAGGGAGATGCCATATATTTGCAGGTCTCTCTCTTTCTCCTCTCTCTCATTTAATCTCCTTTGATACAGGAAGTTCTGCACAACTGGAGCGATGATATGTGCAAGAAATTGCTGAAGAACTGCTACAGTGCCCTGATGAACAATGGTAAACTTATCATTGTTGACCAGATAGTCGATCCTCAGGACAAGAACACTGGCGGGTTTGACCCTGACTTGATGATGTTGGTTATCTGGAGGGAGAGAGAGGAACAACGATGAATGGGATGAGTTACTGGAATCTGCAGGGTTCAAAATAGACGGTATTACGCGCTTACCTGGAGTAACAGAGTTCCTTTGTATGATTGAGGCATGCAAGAAAACTTAAAGAAAATGTCTTTTATATATGATAAATTTTCCTTAAAGTTTTATAATAAAGTTTCGAAGGACTCAAAAAAAAAATATTGTACCATATTTCTTTTTTATGAAGTTTGGTATCCTTGTAAGGTGAGGTTGTCAATGGTTACTCTAAGCACTGCTACTGTGCATCTAAGTTACCGGTTACTATACCATGAATATGCAGGTATATCATCTTGCTTATAAATTTAATAGAGATTTTGCTTTGGTAAGATAATTTAGAAACTGTTTATACACCTAAAGAAGTTTTGACTCTGAATCTATGTAAGGTAGAATGACACGTCAGGTTGAACTTAAATTATTCAAACACATTTACCGTGGAAAAAAATTCGTTCTACGTACCATGTGAACATATGTATGTATGTGTACATAGTGTTATAGAGTATCATCCGTGTGATTCAATGTTTAAGGAACAACGTCTCCTAAGCCTGCCCTTCAGACCTTAATAGGGAGAGGTAGTTTTCAAAATTATAAACATAAGCATTTATAACTTCAAATGCTCGATGCCAAGTAATAATATGTTTTTGTTATGAATGTAAAAATTAATGTTGTTATCGAAAGCTTTATATATGTCAGTTTTATATTATAAAGGGTTAGTGGCATTACGTGTATAATAAGCACACGTACTGTTTAAAAGTAATATATAGATAGCATTGAAATTTACAACCCTACAGTTAGGGAAATAGTTAATTTTTTATTTAAATTAAAAAGAAACATGTGGTGATGATAACTCCAAAATCTTAATCTTTGATGATTATCATCTTAATTATGAATGAGATTAACAGGTAACATTATAGAAACCTTAATTTAAAGGCAAACAAACGTGATTGCATTTATTATTTTTGATCAGCTAACCTTTTCAACTTCTTCCTCTCGAGGTTATTCTTACATGTTATGTAACAGTGAGTCAACATTGAATTGAATATTTAAAAATCAAAAGTTTTTATTGTTCAATGCTGAAAGGTAAATCATCTTCTCTTCTACCTTGTTGAGCAATCCTTCGTTGCTGAACTTAGCTGCTTTTTTCGCTACTTCTCTTTCCTTGCCTCTCTAGCACGCTCCACTTCTTGAGCTACTTTTTAAAACTCTTCTGCAGAAATAGCAAAACCAACATTAATAAAAATATGCACATCTCTCTCGAAGAATACGAGGAGTAGCACAGTGTTCTAGAGTGGAGCAAAGACATGGACGAGGGCATTGTAAGGTATATGCCTTTCTTCCACCTCAGCCCTATCATCTAACCGTGGATCTTCCATGCATATTTCAGCTTCTACATGGTTACCATCATTGTTTCTATCATTTGAAACCTCTTCCAACCCCGTTATCTCAATAAGTCTTGTGCAACTGCCATTAAGTTACTTGGCCAAAGTTCCCTTTCATCATGAATGTTAAGTAGCCACAAGCCACATTTTCTAAAGCCGTTGATGATATTTGATGCAGTCAATGCTTATTTCTAAAGAACTTGCAACCATGTGTTAGATCAATTTTTGTCACAGGTGCAAATAGAGTTTGACATTGATGCTTATTTATGAAGTGTTAGAAAACAATTTAAATAGATGAAAGCATGTTACATCAAGCGTTGCATCTTATGTGATGAGTGTGGAGGCAAGATAACAAGGTATTGCTAAATGTAATGCTTGAATATTCATATGTGATCCATGGCCATCAACAATCAGTAAGTGACAGTTTGTCGGCGACAACCCTAATGCATACTTTGCAAAGTGTTGTAACCATTGTAAATAAAGATTATTTGTCATTTATGCTTTCTTAATGATGGTCATAGTTACATTAGGTTCAGAATTAGGCAACTAATTCCCAAATGAACGTTGAATTTTTAACACATACAAAATAGGTATCCTCCCTCCAACAACATTTATAGCAATAAGATGTTCAGAATTATTTGGAACAATCCTATACATAAGTTTCATCCTCAGCAAGCCAGCACTTTAACTCCTCAGTTTAGAGTCTTGAACTCTGTGAGGAACCAAGTCGAGACAACAGAAAACAATTGTATTATAGAAATTAGAATAAGATAAGAGGCTTAACTCTTAAATTGGCATTGAACTAAAATGTTTAATCTGATCACGTCCACCCTTAATACTTAATTTATTAATTTTAGTGACACCTTATTATATCTTTATCCTTATCATGAACTTTAACAATCCTTATCCATATCTTATCTTCTATCCTTATCTATATTGTATCCTTATCCATATTCTTATCTTATATCTTATGTATATATTATCCTTATCCATGTCCTTATATGTATTCCTATCCATATCCTATTTGTGTGACAAAGTTAGATTGCCCCTTCTTCGAAAAACTGAGCTTGTTTAGATATTTACAATGAAACTGTTAATGGTGTCGTGAGCATGTTGTAGATTTGTTACGGGTTCCCAAAACAGCTACTTGGAGGGTAGCCAACCTAGTTGATCAAGTAATAGAGTTGGCAGTTAAGAAACTTAGAGTTTAAGATTTTATTGACTTCATATTCCAAATCATTGTCAATTGTAACCAGAGCTAGAGGTGGTAAAGTTCAACCAAGGAGCGTGTTTGGATAGTATATATCTCAAGAAGAGAAACATGGAATACCGGATGAATGTGCATCGAAGAAGGAAGCTTCAATTGATAAGCCACAATGTTGATACTGTCAAGCCACAATCCAAGAACCAGGAAAAGAACAGGGGGTTCTAAGAACAAGAAGGCTTGATTCAGGAGCAGGAGAAGGAGCGGGACAAGAAGTAGGAACTCAAGAGCAAGACAAAGCGCATGACAGGATCAAGAGCAAGACAGGATAGGATAGGATCCGGGAGCAAGACAGGAGCAGGAAGGAAGGCACAGGACAAGATCCAGAGCAAGATAGGAACAGGAGAAGACAAGAACAAGAATGATTGTAGAAGACTGGTGTTGATAGTAACTGATTGTACAACAATTAGGTCGGAGCTTTTATGCTCACAACTCCAAGCTAATCTAGGCATGAGTGCTAAAAGTGGTTGCATGCATCTAAAAGTGCTATCATGCAGAGGCTAAAGAGTCCACATGTCCCTTATCCTCTAGGCATATCCTGTATATATCCTGTAGGAATATCCTGTAGAATATCCTGTAGGCATATCCTGTAGGAATATCCTGTAGGCATATCCTGTAGGAATATCCTGTAGGAATCCTGCAGGCATCCTGTATCCGTGTATCCTGTATCCGGAATCCTGTATCCTGTATCGGGTTGTGACAGCACCTCCTCCCTAAGGACGAGTTCCACGAGTCTTGGGACCTGGTTTAGCAGGATAATGCCGATGGAAGGCAGCAACTTTGGAAGAAGCATGGAGTAAGTTGGATGCAGGTTCCCAAGTGCGATCGGTAGGCAAATAACCTTTCCAATCCACCAAGTATTGAAGTTGGCGATGAAGACGAGAATCAAGGATGGCTGCAACTTCGTACTCAGGTTCACGTAATGACCACAGGAGGGGGAGGAGAAGAAGCACGACCAGGAAGAGAAGAAGGATGATACGGCTCCAACAAGAGGTGTGAAACACAGGATGAAGTTTCACCGTGGATGGTAACTCGAGTCGGAAAGCTACAGGATTTACCTCCGCCACATCCTGTAAGGGCCCAATCGTTGAAAATCCAACTTAGAAGAAGGCCTGTTGGTGCGAATGTGTCGACGAAGAAGCCACACGAGATCACCAATCTTGTATGCAGGTGCCGGCTGACGGTGAGCATCAGCATGATGCTTGTATCGTTCCTGTGCCTGCTGAAGATGAACCTGGAGATCATCCTGTACCTGACGAAGATGCTGGAGACGATCCTGTACTGCAGGAGCGGAAGAAGGAGAAGCAGGAGGAGCAAAGTCAAAACGTGGATGGTGGCCTGTAAGAGCAAAGAAAGGTGTCTGGCCTGTAGATGCGTGAACGGAGTTGTTGTAGGCAAACTCCGCCATTGGAAGAAGGTCCAACCAGTTGTCCTGTTGGTAACTGATGAAGCAACGAAGATACTGTTCCAAGGTCTGAATTGTGCGTTCTGACTGCCCATCAGTTTGCGGTGATATCCTGAAGAAAGATCCGCTTTAACCTGTAGACTCCGAAGAAGCTCTCGCCAAAACTTGGACATGAATTGTGGACCTCGATCGGAAACAATGCTCTCAGGAAGACCATGATGTCGGAACACTCACGGATCACCAACTCAGCAGTTGTCTGACCTGTAGCTGTCTTGTTAAGGAAATGAGCCTGCTTGGTGAAACGGTCAACCACCACAAGAACTGCGAATCCACGAGGAGGAAGATCTGTGAGGAAATCCATAGAAATGGATCTCCAAGGAGCAGAAGGAACAGGAAGAGGACGAAGAAGACCAGAGGGTGCATGATGAGGCATCTTCGACCTGTTGCAGTGTCACAACTCCGTACAAACCTTTCCACAAAACCTCGCAACCCAGGCCACCAATAGTTGCGAGTCACCAACTCACTGTCTTGGCCACACCAAAATGTCCTGTAGCCGGGTATCATGACAATCCTGTACCACACGAGTCCTGAAACACCAACAGGAACGTACAGGAGACCTTCCCGGTACAGGAGTCCATCCTGTATGAACAGGTTAGTCTGGACGGGAACTGGAGGAAGAGGAACTTGCAACGTCAGGATGAATGTGTGAGAACACATTCTTTGCCAAGTCGTCTGTAGCCAACTGCGAACGGATGTCCTGTAGGAGTGTTGAATTTGCTGGAGCCTGATGAACCTGCAGTGCCGCAAGCCGGAATCGATCAGGACCCAACAACACTTGCCTTTGACAGTCAATGCAGGATCGCCCGGGTTGGTGCAAGGTAAGAGCGCCTAGACAATGCGTCCGCCTTGCCATTCCGAAAACCGGGCCTGTAGACGATGACGAAATCAAAACGTGATAGGAACTCTGCCCACCTAGCCTGTCGCCGACTGAGAACTCGAGCCGTTTGAAAACTCCAGGTTCTTGTGATCCGTAAGAACTTGTACAGGATGCAGCACCTTCCAGGAAATGCCGCCACTCCTCAACGAATCCACAATGGCCTTGAGTTCCTTGTCATGAATCTCGTAATTGATCTCCGCCGAAAGGAACTTACGAGAGTGAAAAGCTACAGGATGAAGCAACTTGTCTTCTCCAACTTGTGATAGGATCCTACTGCAAAATCCGAGGCATCTGCTTCAACGAAGAAAGGACGAGAAGGATCAGGATGTGCTAAAATCGGAGCTGTCGTGAAGGTCCTTGAGTGTTGTGAATGCATGTTCCGCCTTGTCGGACCAAGAGAAAACCCTGTGCGCTTGGTGAGTTCCGTGAGTGGAAGTACACGCTTGGAGAAGTCCTGTATGAACCGCCTGTAGAAGTTTGCAAAGCCAAGGAAACATTGTACATCTCGTACAGACTTGGGCCTCTCCCACTCCACGATGGTCTTCACCTTGTGCATGTCCATGGAAACGCCAGCAGGAGAGACGATGTAGCCCAAGAACTCCACAGAATCCCTATCGAAAAAACACTTCTCCAACTTCGCATACAGGCCATGCTCGCGAAGCCGCTGTAGAACTAATCGTACATGCTTGTCATGTGCCGCCTGGTCCTTGGAGAAAATCAAAATGTCGTCGAGGTAGATCACCACAAACTGGTCCAAGAAGTCACGAAAGATGTCGTTCACCATGTGTTGGAACACGGCTGGGGCATTGGTAAGGCCGAAAGGCATCACCGTGTACTCGAAGTGTCCATACCTTGTACGAAAGGCAGTCTTCCACTCATCGCCTGGACGAATCCGTACAAGGTTGTAGGCCCCTCGTAAGTCGATCTTCGTGAACACCTTTGCTCCTCGCAGCCGATCGAGAAGTTCCGGGATCAATGGCAACGGGTACCGATTCCGAATGGTGACTTGATTCAAACCCCTGTAGTCCACAACCAAACGTAAACTCCCATCCTTCTTCTTGACAAAGAAGATAGGCGCTCCTGCAGGGGACTTTGAGTGACGAATGAAGCCGGATGCCAAGTTGTCCTCGATGTACTGACGAAGAACCTCCAACTCTGTGGGTGACAATGCATAAATCGGTCCGAACGGTGGAGTCTTTCCTTCCGCAAGATCAATAGGACAGTCGTAGGACCTGTGAACAGGAAGAACTGCAGCCTTGTGCTTGTCAAAAACGTCCTTAAAGTGATACTTGGATGGTAGGGAAGAAGGAGGAGAAGGAGAAGGAGAGGAAGGAGATTGAAAAACAGGAGAGTCAGATACAGGAAAGGTAGAAGAGGACGTAGGAGTTACTTGAAAGGCAAAAAGGTGGAAAGGAGCAGGATCAGTGGCAAGTTCATGCATGGTAGTGGTAAGAACTCGGAGAGGAGAAGGAGGGAGCTGTGACTGAAAAAGAGGAAGGATCTTGGGGGTGGAACAGAAGCAGAGTAACAAAAGAGGCAGGATTGGGAAAACCTGTGTGGATGTTGACGAGTGTACAGGATTGGAAGAATCCTGTACAGAAGTCCGTGGTTGCACAGGAGTGAGGAAGCCTGCGAGTGCTGACGAACCAACAGGAGGTGGATCCTGTTGAGGAGGAACCTTCGACACTGATACAGGATTGGAAGAACCCTGTACAGGAATCCGCAAACTTACAGGAGTGGAGAGAGCCTGCGGATGTGCTGAGGAACTGACATGAGGTGAATCCTGTCGAGGAGGAGTCTTCAACACTGGTACAGGAACAGGCACGGTCAATCCTGTAGCTTGTACTGCCTCAGATACTAAGGATGTATCCTGCACACAGGAAGGTACAGGATTGATCCTAGCTGCGGAGAGGAAAACGTGAGCGTCCTAGACCTCCAGTCGATCTGCGGATTTGCAACAACGAACCATGGCATGCCCAAAATGATGGGAGTCGACCGAGTCTTGATCAAGTTGAAGGAAATTGAACAGTTGAATGTGCCATGACTGCAAGAGAGAGGTTGGTAGCATGGGTAACTGCGCCAGAAGCAATCAACGACCATCGGCCACCTCTACAGGAACTGCACGCTTCAACTTCACCACCGAATGCCATGTTGAGTTGCAAAAGTGTCATCCATGAAGCATGCATTTGCACCAGTGTCTAACAGGGCAAACTCCTTGAGCTCTCGATTATTAAGATGAATGTGTACAGGAAACTTGAGTGATGGAATGGTATGAGCAGCACCAATGGAGCCTGCACCTACGTCCAACTTCGCGGCTCCTAGACGAAGTGGACATTGAAGTTTTCCGACTGAACTTCAGCTTCAACTTCACGCGTCTTGAACTTCCTGGCTTTAATAGGACATTCTGCCACCTTGTGTCCTGCTTCACCACAATACAAGCATAGGTTCTCACTGCGACGACGTTGCTTCTCAGCAGCGGAAAGAGAGCCACGCTTGGATTTCTCAACCTCCATAGGAACTACTCCAGAAGGTGTGCAGGAACATGTACCACAGCTGTAGAATTGGTTTGCAGGAAAGATCCCGTTATAAAGAAACCTTGGAAGTTGAAAGAACTTTTCCAGAAAGGACGTTTAGGTTCATAAAAATTCATAAACAACGCACATTAACATTCCACACTCACCACACTAAAAACATGTCGAAAGAAAATCACTCAAGGATTCATATGTTCAAAACTTGATGGCTTTAATGATATAGCATCATAGTAGTCTTTATTAATGATCACACATGTGAAGAAAAGAAAGGAAAAAACATGAAATGAAATTCATAACATAAAAGATACACTAACTAACTTTTATATTTCATCATAAGAGCACACATAAAACAATATAGTCTCATCACACCTATTTATAAAGTAGGAAAAAAAAAACTTGAGATAATTATCTATCTATATTTCTTTTCATTTATATATTTATATCCCCAAACCCTTGAGCCTTGGTTCCTTATATACCCAAAATAATATAAAGATTGATAGGGTAGGGGTGCAAGATGGGGGTTACATAAAATAATGATAAGGGGTTATGAAATAAAGTGGGTTTGACCTATAAATGGTGGGGGTTATAGAAGAAGGTTAACTTGACTCATAAATGGTGGGGTTGGTGACTTGACTTTGACTTGGGAAGGTAATAAGAAAGGCATGGAAAAGACAAAGAAAATGTGCATAATCAAAGCAAGCACTAACTATATGCATTAATATAATAATGTTGACTAGTTTGACCATGTAAGAAAAGACAAAAAAAGGGAATAGTAAAGTGAAATAGAGATGTATAAATATGAGTAGAAGACTAGTCCACTACATGCATAACAAGGGTTACCAAGGTGATGGTCCATATTTTCCCGTGACAATGGCTCTAACAACAATTTATCCCATAACATTCCACTTGCACAAGTTCATGGTTGCGGAGATCAATTATGAGATTCATGACAAGGCAAGGTTTCTTGAAGGCTCCCCCACACAAGGTAACCAATTTACTTCTCTCAAGCTCAAGTTTTAAATCAACATCAAGCTCGTTGGACCAATAAGATCTTCTCTCAATTCGATTTTGAGATCAAGTATTGATCAAGTTCAATCCAACGCGCTTTCATGACGAGCATATTTGCCATCACATGCTGGTGATGTCGAATTCAACCAACAAAAGCAAGTGGTACTTGGTCCCGAACGCCTTCAAGCACTCACTATTCATGTTGCACCTTACGACTCTGGCCTTCTTGACACCATCTGCTCTAAACTCATCTTCGATCTGTTAGTCCAGGATATCTTGAGTCATGTCGCATGTAACATTTCATTCGTCTCATGACCCAACTACAATCTGTTCTGATTTGCCAATAATTTTGTTCCAATTTGCCAACGATTTGCTTCTTTGTAATGACATGGTTTATGTTCCATTAGGTAATGCTCAAGTTCAAGTGTTGCAGTCTCATCACGACACTCTGCTTGCTGGTCATTTTGGCATTTGAAAATAATGGAACTAATCAGTAGTAACTATTTGACTATGTCAATCAATGAAAGAGTTTATTTGTACATGTGATATATGTGCTTGTTCTAATTTCCTCATCATCGCATGTATAGTTTCCTCCAACCGCTTTCAACTCTAATAAGACCTTGGTCTTGCATCTCAAAGATTTGACATTGTTCTCGTCATCATGGACTATTTTAAAACGGCTCACTTCATACCATGTACAAAGACTATCTCCAGTGAAAAGACAACTGACTTAATTATGAAGGACGTTTTACAACTACATAGACTCCTTAACAACATTGTCAGTGATTGTGGTCTACAATTTTACCAAGTTCTAATAATGACTTCTCAAGCTACTGAAGATCAAGAAGTCATTATTTTTGGGTTATCATCTAGAATCTGATGGTCAATCGAAATGCATTATTCAGACCCTCGAACAGTATTTACAATGCTTCATCAATTACCAACATGATAATTAGTTATTGCTACTGCCCTTAGCTGAGTTCTCCTACAACAACTTTAAGCATGCATCAACTAGTATGTCACCCTTCTATGCCTTGACAGGTCAAAATCCATGATGGAGTTTTAATACGCTTGAGAGTTCAGTAAATCCGTATGTCAAAGGTCAACTTGATCATTTTTAGTTTGTCATCAACATCTTCTGGAGGCATAGAAACGTCAAAAGATAGCTATCATCAGAAGATAGCTACCGATCATAAAGACAATCGAATTTATCAAGCTGGTCAGTAGGTCTAGCTTCTTCAATACAATATAAACTATGTAGCTTTGTGAAAAGTTTCATTATCAACACCTCGGTCCTTTTTTTGGTGGCATCTCGTATCTGTCACGACCCGATACAGGATACAAGATTTCGGATACAGGATTCCGGATACAAGATACGGGATACAGGATATGCCTATAGGATATTCTTACAAGATATACCTACAGGATATTCCTAAAGGATATGCCTATAGGATATTCCTACAGGATATACTACAGGATATACCTAGAGGATAAGGGACATGTGGACTCGTTTTAGCCTCTGCTGGCATATAGCCACTTTTAGATGCATGCAACCACTTTTAGCACTCATGCCTAAATTAGCTCTTGGAGTTGTGAGCATAAAAGCTTCGACCTAATTGTTGTAACAATCAGTTACTATCAACACCAGTCATTCTATGATCATTTTTGTTCTTGTCTTGTTCGTGTCTTTCTCCTTGCCTCCTGTTCCTATCTTGCTCCTGGATTCTGTCCTGTACCTTATTGTCCTACTCCTGTCTTGCTCCCGGATCCTATCCTGTTCCTGTCTTGCTCCTAGATCCTGTCTTGCGCATTGTCTTACTCCTGAGTTCCTACTTCCTGTCCCGCTCCCTGTCCTGCTCTTGAGTCAAGCCTTCTTGTTCTTAGAACCATGCTCTCTTCCTGATTCCTGAATCGTGGCTTGACAGTTTGATAGTAATTGCTTTCATAGCTCTTCAATTCTCAGTTACTTTTTTGTCCTTGGTTTTTCTCCTTCATTTTCCTCTTTTTGTTTTTTCTTTCATAGATCATGGCCGATTTTGAGCATTTTCAACGCGAGCACCAAATGTTGCTTCATGAGCTGGCCACTTTGCACCAAGTGGTCACAGATTTGCAAGGTTCCACCAACGCGGCACATGCAGCTATTGATGCATCCTCCAAGGCTGCTGCGCAAGCTCTCTCTCAAGCATCGGTGGTTTCTTCCCCATCGAACTTTTCTTCGGAGCCGAAGATTGCATGCCAGAAAAGTTCAGTGGCAATCGCACCGATTTCCAAGGTTTCCTAAATCAGATCCGGCTCTTGATCCACATGCAACCACGCCGCTACTCGATTGATGCATTAAAGGTTGGCTTTTGGCATCTTTACTAATTGGATCTCCACGAGCTTGGGTTCCCCCTTGCTGGATCGTGATGACCCATTGATGGAAGACTTTAAGGTTTCGTGGCTGCCTTTGAAGCCTGCTTTGGAAATCTTGATAAGTACCGTTCCACATGCACGAAGTTACGAAAGCTCACCCAAGGATCCCGACCAGCTTCTGTCTATGCATCTGAATTTCAACATTGTCAAATATTGAAGTGTTGTTTTGAGCATCCACATATGTTCGCTTTAAATAACAAGTTGATGATTATTCAAGCATGGAGATTTAAAAAATTCAAGTTTGCAAATGTGCTTTTGAAGAGGTAAGACGTAAATCGAGTATGGACCAAGATTTGGCAACAATGCGATAGTGGTGATATCGATGAGGCACATCGTTTGTGTATGGATCTTTTATACATTGATCCTCACATTGCAGTCATATTAGTATCTCATTGGATTCATTTAAGTCTTTGGGAATCTTATGAAGTGTGGAGTTTGGTGAAGCAAGAGTATTGTGCTAGTTGTGAAAGGTTCAGTTGTGCTTGTTAAGGTGACAAGTTAATTTTGATGGAGCATACAAGCCAACAAAGCAAGTTGTGAGTGTAGGGGTCGTGTTAATTGATCAAATAGGAAAGTGAATCAAAATTTATGAGCCAACTTTTAGTGCTAATTCTTACAATCAAGTAGAGTTTTCTGCATTGTTTCAAGGATTAAAGGAGGCAAGGAGATAAGGAGTGAAGAATATGGTTGTGATTGGTGACTCTAAGTTGGTGGTGAATCAAGTGCAAGGTCAATAGAAGGTGAGAAAGCCTGAGTTGTTGCTGCTTTCTAAGCATCAAAAGGGGTCTAACACTTTTAAGATAAAGCACATTCCTCGAAGAGAATCTAGAGGCTAACAAGCTTGCATAGAGGGAGGCATTGCCTTGTCAAAGTGACATGTAATCAGGTGAAACCTTTATCATTTTTACACTTGTAAAGATGGTGTCTAATCTAGTATATCATGGTTTGCAAAATAATAATACAAATCAGTATTTACGTTTATTTAAGCAAGCATGCATTTTGAATGAAGATAGAAGTTCTACCCACTTGAGTAAAACTTCTACCATCCTTTTTAAAGAATGGATCATTGAAGTGGTTTGAACATCAGACTAATGATGTTAAGGCTAGTTAGGAAAAGTTGAGTGAGACTTTTCTAGGAAAGTATGGAAAGCCAAAGACATTGGATAAGGTCATAAAGCAATTGGATCAATTAAGGCAAAAGTGAAGAAGAGCATGTATTGGAGCTCCAATGTAAATTATGAAGCAGTTTGAGAGTGGAGGCCTCTGAAGGACTAGAGGATGTATCCAAGGAGTTCAAGCCGGCTGTCAAGATAGATGCGTTAGTGTTCAACAAGTTTATTATTGGATTGAAGCCGATATTATGCCAAAAGATAAAGAACAAATAGCTTAGTAACTTGTAAGAAGCTATGAAGATTGCTATGAAAAAGGAGGCACTTCTCATGAATTTGATGAAGCCTTAATTTCAACGATAACACCACAATCAAGGTTGGCACCAATTCTATAACACCTCAAATTGTAATTTCTACAACCATTCTAGTCAAATCATTTGAGTTAAAGAGTAGTATTGCCAAATTGATCTTAAATCTCAACAAGCTCAAGTTGCATTGCTTCAAGTTACATTTGTTTTAAGCAAAGCCGATGGGACCAAAACCTTCAAGGCCACTGTTAGGGACCAAAACTAGAGCATGTAGGAATTGCATATATTAAACTTTTCTATGGTGGAGGAAAGTTTGTAGGAAATGAGTAGTAGGAAAAATCCTATAGTGACAGAGAAAATCCTATGGCAGTAGGAAGATCCTACGCATGCAGGAAAAAATGGTTATGATGGTTGGAGGAGGACATGATTCGGTTAGGGCAAGTAGGGCAAGAGAGGCATGAATGGGGATAGGAAGGTTATGAAGGCTATAAAGACTATGAAGAGTAATGCATGAGATAGAATATGTAGGAGAGAAGTAATCTCCACACTTGTTATTTCTTGTAATTATTTAATAATGCAAGTGCATGATTATTATATATAATATATTTAACATAGTCTTGTCTTATAAGCAAGCTATCTTATAAGTGTTAACATGGCAATGGCCAAAGCAAATCATATCCTCTACTTTAGAGATGAAATAAGTGGTATATAGAGCTATTCTAGGACGAAATCCCATAACCTTTAATTGGGAAAGCTTTTCTTACACTGTGAATAGTGATTTCTGCGTACATAAAAATTTTCGCCATGTTAACATATGTCGACCATGGAGGAATTTTGGCATAGAGGAGAGAGTATGCTTGCCATGTGCTCGATGCTCTAACGGCACCTATGAATCTTCTCTATGTGTTCGTCATTGTTGTGCATTTAAGCTCTATTTTTATAGCTATATCACATATCACTTTTCACTTAGGAATTTCACGAATTCCTATCAAGTTTAATATTTAAACATATTTAATAGTTTCTATTTGCATAAAATTTGGTCACATGACATTATTACTTCCAAAATCAGAAAAAGAAGTGTATGTATGTGATAATTGATGAAGCCTTGGAGGTATCATAATCATAATTCATCTTTAGCAAGAGAGAGAGATAATAGGGTTGAGAAAGAGGTTTGCTCATGCTAAGCAAATAAATCTTGATAATAGGTAAGAAGCTCTTATATATTCATTGATCAAATAAAAAAAAGTGCCACTAAAGATGTAAAGGATATACAATATGATGAAACTGCAGAAGAAGAGGAGTTGGAAGGAACTCCTTAGAGAACAAGATTTCATAGTAGACTAGGAGGAGGATCTCCTGAAAGTTCCCGTCTTAGTGTGGAGGAAGATAATAGAGAAAGCCCACCGAGAATGTTTAATATAACACTTTCCCTAAAATGTTGAAAGGAATTTAATATACCTAATATTTTTCACATGAAAGAATTCCTAATTGACACTTATTACAGTTGGAGGAAGTTGTAAAGTTGTGTAAAGTAAGCAATGCAGATAAGTTGCTTATATTTCTTCACATATTACAAAGAAATGCATCTAATTAGTATTATGAGTTAGAAAAAGATGTGAAAGAAAATTATGAGAAAGTGACATAAGCTTTCATAAAATACTTTAAAAAGAAAGAGTTGCCAGAAGAGCACTTAGAAAAGCTCATAAATATTCTACAAGGAAAAACAAAAACTATAGAAGAATATACACACTGTTTTAAGAAGCATGAAAAAATGCATACTATATATTAAAAAAGATGTTTGCTTTAATGGTATAAGCAAGGATTGTAAAAGCCATATAGGCATTATGTAATGACCATTCATGAAGTAAACAGAAAAAGATCTTGTAAAGTATATAAAAGATGAGAAGAAGAGGAGACAAATAAAGAATATAACTGAAGGAAAAATAAAAGTTCTCAAAAAGAAGAAGGGATAATTTAGATAATGAGGAAGAACCTATTAAGGTTCGCGACTATAAAGCTGATGAGAAAATGCTATTATTAATTAAAAGTTCTTAAAAAACAGTCCTACATATAAGGAATTGGATGCTAGGATATTTGACATTTTAGCAACTTTAGTCTACATTCATCTATAATATGCCCAGGATTTTTACACTTGGTACACCATATCCGATAAAGAAGGACATTTGTAAGTATTTTCTTAATCAAAATGTAGCACGTGTGGAAAGAGAGAGGAGAAATGAAGAAAGAAAGAAAGGCTGGTATGGACAAAGGTGCATCCAATGAGACAACTCTTGTTAACACATTTCCATTTCATAATAGGAAGCTCTATTATGGAGCAAATACTAAGAATTGATAAGAAGGAAGAAACAGAAATCCTTTCAATAATGGAAGGGATGCTCCTTATACAGAGGAAATAAGAAGCTGTATAAAAGGAATCTAATTAATTATGTTCCACCATACAAGCTTAATATGGGAAGAAAAAAGACTTCCTACAGAGGACCAAAAAGGTCCTATCCAAGAAAAGAAAGTTATAAAAATCAAAATGATTATAAATAAAGAGAAGTGCAAAGAAGAAATTCCATTAATCTTACGTGTATACATGTGGAGAGAAAGGATATATTCTCCAAATTGTCATATGAATCAACTTTCTCTTCAAACAATGCTCCTAAAAGACAACATGGAGCTAGATTAATTGATGTAGAGGAGGATGAGGTAGAAAATCATCATACCGTGAGAGTAGTAACATGTATAAAAGAAAAAAAAATCAGAAATAGGAATACCTTTACTGCAGAAGAAGGAAATTCTGTATATATGTCATAGGATAGTATGCAGACAGGAGAAGAGATGAACATTCATCTCCAAAGAACAAGATTTCCCTAAGTATATCTCAGATGATGAGAAACAACTCATAAATATACCTAAACAATTTTATTGATTCTGTTTTAGGAAGGAATATTTAAGAGAAAAGAAATTCTTATAAAACAGAGTATCTCTAGAAAATAGAGAAATCTTATGAAGCAGATTCATGATGACATGGCAAAATCAATGGTTGAAAGTGCATTAAACCAAGAAATCACAATCACATCGAGACAATTAATACATATATCCCATATATTAAAAATCAAATTCTACAAATATTGAACATTGTCCCAAAATCTCTACCTACTTATATAGGACATGAAATTCACCGAGTAAAGAAATATTATAAAAAAGAAGGTGATTATGATGCATATGTACCAAGTATCATAGTATATATCGGTAAAAATAAGATAAAAAGAGCATTTATATATGGTGGTTCAAGAGTTAATTTTATTGAAGAATATGCTTATAAAAAATGAGTTTAAGACCCATTGAACCCATTGAACCTACTCTTAATAATGGCATATCAAGAAGTGTTAAGTTTTTAGGTATAGTGAGAAGAGTGATTATATCCATAAAAGGTCTTAAGTATAAAGTATCACTCATTGTTCTCCAAATAGAAGAAAAAGATATTGTATATACCATGTTATTAGTAAGACCTTAGTTGAAATCTGTAAAAGTTATACATGATTGGAGAACAAGAAAGATGATGTTGGGAGAAGGAGAAGGAAAATTAGTGATTTATAATCGTACATTAAAAGATATGTTAAAAAGGAAAATCAACCTCTTATTTTAAAAGGATATGACTTGTTTAATGGGTTAGATGATCAAAAAGAGGGGGTTTTCATGTAAATCAATCTTATATAGGATTGTTTTATAGAACTTTTCATGTAATCCAGGCCTGTTATTTTCCTTCTGTTGAACAATTTTCTTTCTTTTCAACACTATATGAAGGTCAATATCTGTCAAGACCTTCAAATCAGGATATGCTTTCAGGATTTCTATGCAAAGTATACATATATGTATACCACGTAACCTTTAGAGCAAGTGAATATAAACATAGAAAATGAGCCTAAAATCTTACTCATTGCTCAGGAATTAAATAAAGAATTCCAGGAAAAAAGATTGAATTTACTTCAAAAGTATTAGGATGTTTTTTCTTGGTCTTATAAAGATCTTAAAGGCATACCTCTTGAATTGTGTACACACCACAATACAATTATTATTAGGATGTGAACATATGAAACAAAGAGCATACATGATGAATCATAATTATTCACAACTTGTTAAGGAGGAGATAGATAAGCTGTTAAATGTCAGCTTCATTTATTCTATATAAGATGCACAATGGTTATCACCACTTATGATAGTTCCTAAAAAGAATGGAAAATGGAGAGTATGTGTAAACTATATGAAATTAAATGATGGCACAAAGAAGGATGTTTTTCCTATCCCATTTACAAAGGAAATGTTGGATAGTGTGGTTGGACATAAAATGTATTCTTTTATAGATGGATTCTCAGGATATAATCAGATTCTAGTGGCTCCTGAGGATCAACATAAAACAGCTTTTATAAGCCCATGGGGTGCATATGCATATAAGGTTATGCCATTTGGCATTTGTAATGCACCTTTTACTTTTCAAAGGATTATAACAAACACTTTCCGAGAATATTTACTAGATTTTATGAAAGTTTTTATGAATGAGTGTTTACAGTAAAAGGAAAATCATCTTTATTGTTAGAAAGATGTTTTTAAAAGTGTAAGCAACATCAGGTTGCTCTAAATCCTGAGAAATGTAATTTTCTTATGAAATCAGAAGTTCTCTTAGGGCATGTGGTATGTAATGAGGAAATCTTGGTTGATTAGGATAAGGTTAAAGTTATACTTACCTTACAACCACTGTAGAATTTAAAAGAATTAAAATAGTTTTTAGGAAAAATCGGCTGTTAAACAAGAAAACAGGAAAACCTCACTGTTTCCTATCTAACCGTTTCCTTTTTATAAATCGTCAAGAAAGGCTATACACTTTCTTTTTATCAACTCTCAACATATATATATCAAATCACCTTTCTTAGTGCCACAATGACTGGTCTATGAAGTCAAGGGCAAGAACGGATTTTGGCTATTGCCTTGTTAGATCCATTCATTAAGAGTATACATATCACACACACAAGATCTTACAATATGCACCTTCATTTCTAACATGAATACAAGAGAACAAAGCGTGGAGACTCTCTCTCTCCTGCTGGAACTTCTTGTGGAGACCCCTTCTCCCTTGCCCTAATTACCTCTTAACTACCCTTGCTCTCACCACGTCATCCTTTTCCTTTCGAGACTTTCTTTTCCTTTTCCTTACTTTTCTTTTTCTTACTCACCTTTTTCCTTAACATGTTATTTGGCTTCTTCAAACTTTTAAAAATTAATAACTTATCATCCAACCGGTAAACTAGAAAAAAAACTATAAATTAATTCAACTTTAGTTTTAAAATTATAGAACCAAACATAAATGTTTTTAATTATTTTGTGTTAAACCTATATTCGACGGTTCAGCTTCATTAACTTTATATTTCAATGCATTACTTTCTAATAACTTGTATGGCAATGTTATATATATATACTCATCGAGAATGTTAATGGTAAAACACTAAAATTTAATTCTTTAATTTTTTTATTTTTTATTTAAAAAATTCCCATATACATTTTACTTATTAACATATTATTTATTATTATTTTTCCAAGGCCAACCTGATTTTCTCTTCGGAAGAACCATATCTTAAAAACTAACTTCCGTGTTCAAAACGACACAACATTTTGAAACCCTAATTTTATTTTTATTTTTTTTAAAATTTTATTTAATTTAGGTTAGGGCTTGGTTGACCTAATAATTATTTATTTTTTTATCAGATTTGGTGACTATTTCTTTAGGTAAGGATTTTCCTCCTTCACAACCTTTCTTTCCATACTTATTATATACCTTCCTACCCTTATTCTCTCCACAGTAGGATGTCTTATGCTCCTAATATTTTATCTTTAACATTGCCCCCTTCTTATTCGTTATTGTGTCCTCATGGCAACACATCCTGAGTATCCTCCTAATACTTTGCCTCTTCATGGTCCTTGTACTTCTGAAACTTTGCCTTCTCCTTGTCAAGTTCCTACTATACCATTGCGACCTGAAGACGAAACGCCTGCATCTCCTTCTTGAGTTGCTCATTTCCTCTTGAAGATGCTGGAACTCATCCACCACCACTAATAGTATGGTAGCAATCTGTTGGCTCTCATCTCGTGCTCACACCAGCCTCTGAAATAAGGTCATCGGCTCTTGCACTATCAGTGGAGGCTTGAGCTCCACCACCGGACTCGAGGTGTCCTCTCTTTGGTTGGTCAATGAATACCCTTGTTCATCATCCCTTGAATGGCAATCATCTTGGGCGCCATAACACTCTCCACCGCTTACACAATCAATCACTGGATATCCGCTCTATCCTTGACTGTATACCCTGCATTGACCAGATGGTTGGAAAGGCTTGCTGCCAATTGCACTGCATCCTGCATCTCATTCCCACCTCCAACCACATGTTCTACCATCTCAAATTGTAACTGTGCCAGAACCTGTGCAATTGCATTTGCATTTTTTTGGTCTACACATCCTTCTGTGTGAATGCTCTTCGATGCTTGAAAGACATATCCACTTGTACATTTCACTCCTGCTGCTGCTGACACGGATCTTCCTCATCCAAGCGGAAATCAGGATCGACATGTTCTGCGATCCATTACCACGATACACACCCCTACCACACATACCTCCGTGTGATCTTGGTGACGACTAGAACGGTGGTGGGTTGAATTGGTGCCTTAGAAACTTTGATCCGCACCATCTTCTTCAACTTTTCTTGCAATTTCCACAACTCCGTCGTCGGTTATATCCACAGTTGTAGGCGTAACTGTTGAAAACAAAATATCTGGAGATGCTTTGGGTACCTTCCACTTTCCTTCTTGCTCATCCGTTTGTTCATCCACTACTGCCTTACCCTTCTCACGTATCTTCTCCTCAAAAGGGTCCACTATCTCTAACAGAACTATCATCATTGGCCGCCCCTCACGTAACGGCTCTGGGGTAATCTCATGTTCTATTATCACCTGTGTTTGGGAATCCAGCTTAAGTTTTCCGCTACTCTTCTGCCTTGCCTTTGTCATGTGCTCCTTTTTTACTTCACGCGGCTCATCTTCCGTTTGCTGCTCCTCCATAGGTTCATCTTTCTCCCCCTGCTCCAGTAGTTCCTCCTCCAGCGTCATGCTTCCTGAATATTCGTCTTCCTCTTCCTCAAGGTCAGCCACCAACTTTTGTTCAAAACAGTCCTGTGCTCCAGACTTCGGCTTCCCACTTCTTCCTCCATATCTCATGGTTCTCTTTGCTAACATTGACCTCTCCACCTTAAGCTTCTTCTTCTTGTGAGTCTTCTCCACCTGTTTCTCCTCTTCTCCTTGTAGGTCGCCACTTGATTCTTTCCCTTTTTGTTTCTGGTTCTTTACGCTTTGTCTCCTTCCGCACCTGTTTTATCCGAGCCACTATCTCCAGCCCTCCTAGCTCTCCATGTTGGCGCACATAATCCGCAATCACTTGCACCCATGTGAACGCCATCATCGATGAAGGCTCTCCTCTCTTCTCTAGTTCTTGCATTGCGCAGAGGTGCTCCCTCAACCTCTTTAACAGGTATTGAGCCACTCCCACTGGCTTCTTCGCCTTTAATCCATCTTACAAAGACATAACTAGATTTGATACTGTGATGTGTGATGTTCGGAACTCAAACACATTAACAATGAAATTCACTGCCAACTGCATCTCCTCCACGAGATCGGAGAGCTTTAATCCAACCTTACTTACGTACTATTTTCCTTCCTTTAGATAATCTATGAGGTGAGCCTTATTCCTCATGTACTTTATGCGAAGTAATAAGGCAAATTAGCCTACAAGAATCTACAATGACAATAAGAGTTGCTTGAAGCTATTGAAGAATTCAATTTTTCACGAGATGGTGAAGCACATGAAGCTGAAGCATCATTTTGTGATGGAGGAACCAGGATTGCTAAATTTAAGTTCTTGAGATCCAAGTGAATGATCATTAACGTGCTCACGAAAACACTTCTAGAGAAGGCACATAAGGATTTCATGAAAAAGCTTGGGTGCAACTAATTTAGCTGGAAGTGTTAAAGAAAAATATTCTAGAATATGGAATTAAGGAATATTTTAATTAGTAAGTGACCTTGTATATATGTGATAGAATCGAAAATAGAAAGATATAGCATAGAGTAGAGTTGAGTCATCTTCTTCTTGTTGTTGCACTATTCAATTCCTAATATGTATCCCAGGTATATATACCCCTATGTATATATATACATGTATATAGAATTATTACTAACTAATTCTCCAGGTTTAATATACATCGATGAGATCAATGAGCCCAGTAAATGCGATGGCCATTTTCCATGTACATCGGAACAGGCCCTTTGCAGCTGTCCTGGTAAATATGTATCTACATATTATATTAAGTGTGTTATCGATGTGTATCTTACGTGTACATATCAGTATATCGTATGGTAGTGAAACCTTGTTAAATTAAAATTTATAAATCAAGTTTGCTTGTGTGTCAGGTGAAAAATTCCAAGTCATAAATTTATTATTCTTAAGTATTATAAACATGTAAAACTACAAACACTAATCTATTGATAGTGTATATGCTATATTTAGTAATTATATATCTATATTTATTTTATTTATTTATAATATAACACTGCATGCTTAAATACTTATTTCATGTTTAGGAATTATAACTATGGAGCAGCATGAAAAGCACTTGGGCTATTTTACATTATTAAATAAATGATATATTTATATATTTTTTTGACCTGCTAAACAAACCACAACTCATTGCAGAAAATGCATTAAATTCATTTAGGTCATCTTTCTGGTATGGACTTGCAACTGGTTGGGAGTGCCACAAGGCCAGTTTTGGAGAAACCATATACAAGTTGGTGGAGAGGCAGAGTATGGGAAGGCAACCGAAACCCAACAAGCATTGAACAGAATTCTACTACGAAATGATATGCAACTATCTCAACGTGAAGCATAGTGAAAACCTCAGTTGTGCAAACATGGCTGGTGCAGCGATTTGAAATTTGCTTACATAATAAAATTTAGTGTTATCATATATACACCAAGGTACAATTACGTGTGTGTCACGCTGCCCTTATATACAATGCGTGCATGTACTTTCTGTGTGTGGATTTGAACTCACTTAGTGACATACCAAATGCTAGACTTTATATACATCATGTATTCAAAAAAGTATTTATTTGAATCCTTGTCCACAATGGACTGCTCATGGGTACAAACTCTCCAATTAGAACTTTAACCTTTTTATTGGAGATTTCTTGTCACCATTAATCACTAGCGTCCAAGTTTATAGTACAAACACTCCATTGCATCTTATATCAACATAAACATATATATAGCGGGATGATTATAATGATTGTACTGCTTGGTTTGCATAGGCAATATCTTTGGAAAACATAGATTGTATATGCAATTAACACACTCACACACGTTGTTTACAGGATGTCACAACAAGGAGTGTGCGTGTGTGTGTGTGATTCTAAGCATTTGTGCAGGTGTAATGGTGACAAGAAATCTGAATAAAAAGGTTAAAGCTCTAATTAGAGAGTTTATATCCCATGTGTGATCAGGAGGATTCAAAATAAAAACTTTTATAAAATAAGTCTTATACACATGATGTATAGGTGTGCACGACTCTATTTGCAAAACATACGTGCCCGTGTCCAAATCCACACATAGAAAGTACATGCATACCTTGTATACAAGGGCAGCGTGACAAACACGTGATTGTACACTAGTGTATTATGATAACACTAAATTTTATTATGCAAGCAAATCTCAAATCGCTGAAGTTAATACTTGGATGGACTGGGTGCACCAGCCATGGCTGCACAACTGAGGTTTTCATCGGGCTCCACGTTGAGATACATGCACAGTAGTTTGTAGTAGAGGATTCTGTTGGATGCTTGTGGTGTTTCGGTTGCCTTCCCACACTCTGCCTCTCCACCCAACCTGTATATGGTTTCTCCAAACCCGGCCTTGCTGTTCACCATGGCATCTTCGCAACCAGTTGCAGTCCATAACCAGAAAGATGACATAAATGAATATAGTGCATTTTCTCCAATGAACTCTGGATAGTTTTATTAGTCTAGTCCAAGTGTCATTCCTGCTCGTTCGTAGTTATAATTCCTAAAAATGAAAGTATTTAAGCATGCAGTGTATATTATAATAAATAGTAAAAGGATTAGATATACTAAGACTATATCATATACCATAGTTTTACATGTGATTTATAGGTTTCACTAGGCTCTGGATTGGTGCTAGGGCTGAACCAACATAGAACTCCTAGGGCTGAACCAATATAAACTTTTAAGTGCTAAAATCCATACGAACATAGATCGTTTATCTTGGTGTACTTACTTAATATACTTAACAAAGAGGGTATTATACACATATATATTGTGTATATACAATCTTACATGTAATTACATATGTATATATACATAAGATACACATCAGTAACACACTTAAGAGATACATATTTACCAGGACAGTTGCAAAGGGCCTCTTCCGAAGTATTCCTTGCCCTGGCACATGGAAAATGGTAATCGCAGTTCCTGGTCTTGTTGATCTCCTCGATGTATGTTAAAGCTGGAGAATTAGTTAGTAATTAATTCTATATACATGTATTTATATGTACCTCCAGATTCCTGCATAACGTGGGCAAAGAATGCAGCGACTTCTCTTCTCTGGTCGATCTGGGAGCCAATATTTCCAAACGTTGGGTACTCGTAAGCTGCATAAATGAATGATTCATATGTATAGAAAGGATTTCGTTCACTAAAAAGTTTGTCGAACAATTCCGGTGGCATGATTTCACCAGGCGAAGCACAAGCTGTGGCAAAGATACACGCGAGCACGTATAAACCGAACACCATTGTTAAGTTTGTATGTAGATGTGTATTCTTGCCTTTTTATTGAGAAGCTACAAGACATTTTTGGTGTTGTTAAGATCGTTAGCATACTCTTGGTTACCCCGTCAATCATATTATATTTGACTTTACATTTTGTCACTATCATATTGAGATATTATTCCATACGAGGTCCACGCAGCACACATGTCACAATTGTGTGTGTGTGATATTTTATCGTAGAAAGTCCCTAAGTTGTGCTTCCTATAGATTTAAAAAATATTTTATAAAATTTAAAATAAGCTCTTATATTCTACAATTTAAATACGGCAAACAAAAAGAGATCGATCCAAAAAAAATATATTACAATTTATCAAAATCAAACAAAAGGGATTAATCCAATGAAAATATACTTGATATTCAGAAATAATATTATTATTAATTTCAAGTTTAAAATATAAATTTATAAATATTAAATCAGTAGTGACATTTAGGAAAATGAAAATCCTAAAATTACAATTTATAACTTTAATTTTAAAATCAATAATGTGATTTTGATTAATATCATAGAAATAATACACTCTTTTTTAAATTGAAATTACATGTGTAAAACTAACCATTGGATCATTATATTAATATTATTTCTGTAAGTGTGGGCACAATAGTCTAGAAAATAAAATGTATATACTTATTATATATATAATTTTAGTAATATAGTTACTAAGAGCAAAAACGTTATTTTGCTTGCATCGACTTTATGTTTCACATAATATCACTACTTATTAAATTCATCTTTTGTATAAAATGTAAAAGAATACTTATATCAATTAAATTTCTCATTTGTAGTATGTGACAAAAATCATGATGATAATAAGGGACACTTCCGATAGACAGCCCCTTTATATTAATTATAATTAATTAAAATTTAATTAATTGATAAAAAAAAGAAAAACATATTTAGAAAAATTTAATAGAGTTGTAAATCCACGAAACCGTGATAGTATCTTCAGAGGATGTATATAATGTATTTATATGTATATCATATTGCGTAACAAACAAAACTCATAGTTAAAGTCTTATAAAGGACAATGCATGCTGTAATATAGATTATATTATTGATGAGAACTGATTATTGAGAGCACACAAAAATGGGCAAGACTGTTTGTGTGACTGGAGCAAATGGATATCGCTTCATGGCTTGTACAAAAACTCCTCGAAAATGGTTACAGAGTCCACGGCACAGTCAGGAATCCAGGTAATTATACGCGCGCGCGCGCGTGTGTGTGCGTGCGTGCGTGCGCGTGTGTATCTATACATATTATGAAGAATTTCAATATGTGCAGACAAGTGTGGTCATTTGAAGGAGCTAAATGGGGCAAAAGAAGGGCTCACTCTATTCCAATCAGATGTTTTAGATTATGAAAGCCTCCTGCCTGCAATCCGTGGCTGCGATGGTGTTTTTCACACGGCTTGTCCCGTCTCTATGAAATTCGACCCAGATGTACGTGTGTGCGTGTGCGTGTGTGTTTACAACATATGTATTCAAACACTGTACATACAAGAGAGAGAGAGAGAGAGTTAGAGTTGATGATTGATTATGACTGCAACTTAATCAGCTACCATGTTATGAAAGAACATAGATTGTATCTCTCTTTCACACACACGCACGCGCGCACACACATATGTTTACAGGATGTGCTTGGTCCTGCTATTCAAGGCACACGCAACGTGTTCACAGCATGCCACAAGGAGAATGTGAAGCGTATAGTGATGACGTCCTCAGGTGCTGCTTTGTTTACGATCCCAAACGCCCAGCTGAGAAGATTATAGATGATGATACATGGAGTGATTCTGAGTACTGCAAGGAGGCCCAAGTAAGTTGTTAATAGAAAACTATCAGTAGATACTTAACTATTATATAGATGTGGTACATGGTGGCAAAGACGGAATCTGAGAAGCTAGCATGGAGCCTTGCAAAGGAGTATGGCTTAGAACTTATAACGGTGTGTCCTGTGTGGGTTTTTGGGCCTTTGCTACAGCCAACAATTAACACTAGCATCGAGTTTTTGAAGAAGATTGCAGATGGTACGTGTGCGTGGTGCGTGCGTGCGTGTGTGATAAACTTGCTGTCTTATATATTGAACTTAATAGGTTCAATGGAGAGTTACCCAACACATGGCTACGAATTGTGGACGTGCGTGATGTTGCAAAGGCTCACATTCGAGCGTATGAGGATAAGAATGCTTCTGGGAGATATTTGTGTATTGAACGATCATCAACGTTCAAGGACTTGATTGATGTCATGAAGAAGTCTTTCCCACAGCTCAAGTACCCCGAGAAGTAAGTTGTGTGTGTGCGTGTGTGTGTGTATGTGTGTATTACACAAACGGGTGTATGAGATGGATTTAATCCAAAGCTAGAATGGTATGTCTCCGGACTTTTACATTGAGGGATGCAGTGTTTATTGTTTGGACACTAGCGTGCGTGTGCGTGTGTGTGTGATTCGACACGTATGTGCAGGTGTGCTAGTGACAAGATAGAAGGAATTCCACCAGAGAAAATCTCGAATAAAAAGATTAAAGCTCTAATTGGAGAGTTTACCCCATGAACAGTCAATTGTGGAGACCATACACAGTCTGCAGGACAAAGGATTCCTCCGTGTTTGAAATAAATATTTTCAAATAAAAATAATATTTATCATTATTTTTCTAGTGTGTGTACGCTCCCATACACATGATGCATGTAAAGTTTTGGTTTTTGTATGTATGTTCTATTTGGAGATGACACGCACACACGTCGTATAAATGTATTTCTAAATGCCACACACGCACACGCACACACTTCTACACGCTCAAAACAATATATAAACCAGGTTTATCATCAAATTAACCAGTTAATGTCTCTTTCTTAAACTTAGAAAAGATTGTATTCTCTAAATCATATTTTACATAATTTAATATTAAATATATTCTATATTGTCTTAAAGTCACATTACTGATTTCAAATCAATGTATAAATTTAAGTATTTTAATTTTAATTTTTAAAATTAACAAACTAATGTCATCGCTGATGTAAATATTTATTAGCAAGAAATATTAAAAATTTATAAACTTACATCTTAAACTTGGAATTAATAATAATATTATTAATATCACCCATTGTTGTTGTTTTGACTTAATTTTTTTATTATTGTAGTTATTTTTATCTTAATTTTTTTCATTTTGTTTTACTTTTTTAAAAATTTCTTTTTAATAAAATTGTATTTATCATCCATAAAAATATATTTAAGTTGTTGAATATAAAGATTCTTTAAAAAAATATATTAAATATTTATTTATAAATCTTATAAAAAATTAGGTTTCTACCATATATTATAAAAGATCATTATCAAGTGTATTACAATACACACACACACACACGTGTAAACCTACGTGCATATGTATTATCAAAACTATTTAAAAAATATATAATTTATCTACGGTATTTAGAGACGTTATTAAACAGAAAACTCATTACTTATATCTCAAATAAGATCCAAGCCAGACACGTGTACGTACACGTGTCAGCCCTATATTGAAACCAGGTCTGACACCATGCAACGACAATGTTTTTCTCTTCATATATGTGTGTTGTGTGTCTATGTATACATACACACACACACATGCATATATGCGTACTATATGTATACATTTATTTAATTATATATGTCAATTTTTCGCAATTAAAAACTATATGTAGAAAGGCAAGCTTTGGCTGTCCCCGCATGATAGAAGTGATTGTCAACCGACCACAGACAGGCAGCTTGTACATTGTGATAGTAGCCTTTTATTTCATATACATACATACATATATATATTAAACAACAAGTGCAGGAATCAGTCGTGCAATTCATAACTTACACAGGTTTTTGGTTGTCCTGCAAGAATCATTTACACACACACCCAGAGGAGAACGCGTGTGCGTGCGTGTGTGTATGCGGGTCAGAGTAAAGCTTTGTCTGTACACAACCGCCTTGTTCAACCCATTTATAAAGCCACAAATGTCGCAGATATAAAACCACTGACCTCGTCATGGGAATCAAAACTGGCAAACGGATGTTATAATGTATCTTCCTATACCTCTGTACGGTTTCCAACTGTTTCCTTTCATTAATATACGTGTGTTGTGTATGCGTGCGTACCCATACACATTTCTGCCATTAACCACCCAACGGACTTATCCACAAACCCCGTCTCTCTCTCTCTCTCTCTCTCTCTCTCTCTCTCTCTCTCTCTCTCTATATATTAGACACACACACACACTAACAATTGTGCAGTATGCGTGAGAGTTCATATAGATTACATGAGAAACTCTCATATTAAGTTCTAAAAGAGCAAAAAAGAACACACAAACATCTATAAATCTGAGGTTTCTGTATGAAGTACTAAAGAAAAATTGTATATTTAAGAAAACGAAAACTTCACAGATGCAAGGACTTTGAGGGTTCTTCCCACTGAATACGGGACCCGGTAAAACACACCTCGGATTCCACTGGCAACCGAAACACATGATCGCTTCCTGGAGCCGGCAGATGGAAACTGCCGGGCCATCTCTTGGTAGTAACCACGAAACCAGCGTTAAACACTATCCCGGACATATCGTTAAACCTGGCTACGTTTCCCGGTTAAACCTCCCCATCTCAACCGGCGGTATGCATTTCCCGACCGCCGGCTGTGTAGAGATGAACGGCTTCGAGCAGCCGTGGTGGCCCTGTGTGATAGAGCCGGCTGTCATCGGTTCTGGTAAGACCACGGAGGACGAAGGCAAAGGGGTGCATGTGTATGACCCAGTAAGTGGTAAATGGGACTTTCGTGCCCCAGATGAGAGGTTCCTGCAGCAGGGATTTGCAGGATGCGTGCAGGCTGCCTCAGACATACCGTTGGCTTCTTTGTCAATCAGTTTGAGTTCCAACTACTTGTCGAGCATCTCTTCAAGTTCTACGGATAGGCAACCCCATCACCAACCAGTTTCCCTAGAAACTTGTGTCAGGATTCAATGTTTCTTCTGGAATGGCCGCTGCATTAGTGGTGTCATAGTGGTAGAGAAGGAATGTGTAATGGTGACGAAAGTTTTGCATTTTGGGCGTGGAAGGATGGTATTTACACTTGTCTTCAATCTTGTAAACCTCACTTGGAAGAGACTCAAAGCCGGGACTAAGGTGGTATTTATCTTCAAGCCCAGCCTTCTTGCTGCCTTTATATAGAATATATTACTATTGGATCATGTCTTTAATTTCATAATAATTATGAAATGTTCTGAAATAGTAAATAGTTTATGAAAACTATTATTAATAATTTACAATATATGTGGTACATACATATTGGTACACTTATATATTATGATAAGTATGTCCATATATATCATAAACCAATTAGCTTACTCAGCAAGATAAAACCGCAGCAGCTAACTCCGATAAGTAACCATGTATGCTACTCCAATAGCAAATCTTGAATCGTCTCCACCATTGATCTGACCACTGTTGACCAGAATAAAAACAAAACGTCAACGCATTGACCTGAGAATATTCCCAGGCGCTACACCCTTAACGTAATCCGCAGTCTTTATTAGCTGTTCTGCTTGTTGTATAGTCATAGAACGTATCTGCTCCTAGTCTGCTAACTTGCTTAGAGAAATCACCAATAGAGGCCCAACTAACCCCCAACCTTTAAGCCCCTTACACAAGACTTACCCCGAGCAACCTCTGCTGCCGTCCCTTGGTTACTTGTACCAGCCGCCTACCATAATTGGCCTAGGGGAATATATCGAGCATCACCTTATTCAACCCTAAACCAGTTTAGGACCATGGCTCCTAACACTCCTCCCCCAAAAGAAACAAGGACTGTTTGGCTTTTTCTTAGCGATGTCAAGTGGGCCGCTGACATGGGCAGATATGAAGACGAAGAAATGTAAAGCCAAGACAAGTCTACCTTAGTTTCATTTCACATGAACACTTGCTTTACCTGGTTGACATGAAACACATGAGGAACCTTCACCCCTTCTGCAACTACAGTTGGTACACAACCCTCCCGATGTGTTCCAGAATCTTGTACAGGCCTAAAAATCACGGAGAAAGTTTATCACTCTTCCAGCTTCAAGGCGTCAATTAGTTTACGTCTCAAAACGCTGGGAAAGATCACATGCACATAGACATTCTCTCCCTCCTGAAACTCTCGAAAGCTCCTCTTTTCATTTGCAAATCGAGCTGTTCAATCCTGAGCTGATTGCAAATTCTGCTTGCACAATGCAAGTATCTCATCCAACTCACTTGCTAGATTCTTACCTTCCGCATTCACATTCTTTAATGCAGCATTGTTCACCAACCCCAACTTGAAAGTTGTCTTAGGTACTCATCACATAAAATGGTGTCATCTTCATGCCACTGTGTTGACTGTTGTTGTAAGCAAACTCAATCGAAGGCAAATACCAATCCCACCTTTGACTCACACTATAGTGCAACATTCCTCGACCACTTGGTTAACTCTCACAGTTTGGCCATTTGTCTCAGGGTGATCACCACTGCTTCACTTGAGCTCCTCTCCACACATCAGCAGTGAACTTCAGATCCCTGTTGCTGACAATCTCGTCCGGCAAACCAAAACCTAGAAACACATGGTCCAGATAAACCAATACCAGGTCCATAGCCAACACATTCCTCCTTAGAGGAGTAAGGCGTACATACTTTGTCAGTCGATTGACTAGCACCCACACTGCTCATTTTTGCTGTTGAGTCCAAGGCAAACAGGTGATAAAATCCATTGAGATGTTGTTCCATCGCTTCTAATGGATAGTAATGGCTCCAACAAACCCGCATGTTTCACACGAAGTGCCTTCACTTGTTGACAAGTCCCACACATCTTGCAATATTCCAAAATGTCTGACTTCATGGTATCTTAATGGAATCTTTGCTTGACCAACTCATACATCTTCCTCCCCAAAGTGTCCTACCTCGAGCCGATCGTGATAGTAATTCAAGACCTACCGTATCAAGACATCCAACTGAGGAAGATAAACTCGACCTTTATAGTAGAGCACTCCATCTTCAAGCGAGAAGGGATATTCAACATGAAGACTCTTCTCCTGAGTAGTCAAATCTTGAGCATGGGATTGCAGCACCATTTGACAGAATTTACTGACAACTCAAGTCAAGTCAAGCACATCTTTGACTAACAACACAATAGTTGTTGGAATTAGAGATAATGCATCCGCAACCACGTTTTCCTTTCCATCCTTGTACACGATTGGAAATGACAGCTTGACCATCCATTGAGCTTGTCAAATATTTAGTTCTAATTGAGTAAACAAGTAGACTAGCAGCTTGTGATTGATGAATACCATAAACTAAGCCCCAAAAGATAGTGTCGCTAGAGCCTAAGTGCATGCACAATCGCCAACAACTCCTGCTCATATGTGGAATATTTTTGCTTGGCAGGATTCAAAGTCTGACTCTCGTAAGCCACTGGATGTTTCCTGGAAAAGCACTTCGCCAATAGTGAGCTTGCTAGCATCGCACATTACTTCATAAGAAAGACTCAGATCAGCAATCCCCAACACTGGTGCCGAAGCCAACGCATGCTTCAAATGCTAAAAATTGCTATCTTGAGCCAAACCCCATTCAAAAGCTTCCTCAGAAGCCATGTCAAAGGAATGGCGACATCTCAAAATCCTTGACAAACTTGTGGAAATACTTGGCCATACCTAGAAACGTCTACAACTCAGACACGTTCGTAGGGACATGCCATTGCTAGATCACTACCACCTTCTTAGGGTCCAATTTGATGCCTTAAGACGTCACAATATGCCCCAAATATTCCACTCCTTTTAAGCAAAGATGCACTTGCTTTTCTTAGCATACAACTTGTGATTGAGCAATAGTTTCAGCACCTTTCACAAATGCACTTGATACTCGGCTAACTTTGCACTATAGATGAGAATATCATCCAAGAAGATGACCACGAAGTCATTTAGATACTTGCCGAAGACTTGCATCATCAACCTCGTAAACTTGGTAGGAGCATTTATGAGCCCAAATGGCATCGCAGTAAACTTAAAATGCTTCAAGCTAATACTAAACACTGTCTTTGATATATCTGCCTTGGCCATAGTGATCTAATGGTAGCCACTCCTCAGATCGATCTTCGTGAAGATTTGTGCCTTTTCAAGCATCCAAGCACGTCATTCACTAAAGGCATTGGCATCTTGTCCTTCACCATTTTTTTGTTCAGCACCTGATAGTCTATGCACATTCGCATAGTTCCATCCTTCTTGTGAACAAGCAAAACGGGTGCACCAAAAGGACTCTTGCTAGGTTGGATTGGCCAAACTCCAGAAGCTCTAGCACTTGCCGCTTCACCTATGTCTCCTCAACATGATTGAGATGATATGGCCACTGATATATGCTTTAGTACCAAGCTCCAACTAAATCTCATGCTCCACTCTTTGTCGTAGAGGCAACCCTCGTGGTAGTTTTTCAGAGAACACATCCGCAAATTCCTCCAGCTCGACTTCTACAAAATGTTCACCACAAAGTGTAGAATTGTTATTTAACACCTGGTTCCAATGGACGCATTCCAAAACTTGGAAACCATCCGGCTCCTGTAAATGGTTCTCACTGGAACAAGCTCCACAGCAAATCAGCAGTCAGACGCTCAATTTCACAAGGTTTCTGAGCATCATCACAACGCTTAATACTTTTATGTCCATAATCACGTCGCCTACAATAATTTGCAATCCTCGGAATCCCGATGCCTAGTACTTAATCCTTTTCCTTCTTTAAATACGCTTTCTATCTTAAAGTTACATCCTAATCCTATACGACACCTGTCTTTCAGACGAAGAATGTTGATTCTAACATAGCAACTCTAGAAACCCTAAACCTTTAACTAACGTATCTCAAAAAGTCGATATATTCTATACATATTCTGCATAATAAATCCATAGATCTATATATGCAATCTACAGATAGATTTATATAACGCACACGGGGTCATGCGCGTGTATAACGCGCGCATTCATCTGTATATATAGATACACTACTTATACATCACGTAACATTATCAAATGCAAGTATGCGTATGTAGCAACTATAACTATTATACTGGACTTATAACCTTATATTATGATACGTATGTGTGTGTCCTATATGTCATATTAACGTATAACCTTATATTGATACGTATGTGTATCTCCATATATTTCATATTAACACTTTGCATAAATCGCAGCAGCTAACTCCGATAAGTAACCATGTATGCTACTCTGTCGCTCCATTCCACCAATATTAAATCCTGAATCATTTCCACCGTCGTGAATCTCAACCCATTGATCTGACCACTGTTGACCAGGAGAAAACCGTCAACGAGTTGACCTGAATTAACTGCGAGAACATCGGATATTCCCAGGCTCTTTACGAGCTACACCAATCCCAGCTATATAACTCTGGCTTACACGTTTCTTTATTAGCTGTTCTGCTTGTTGTATAGTCATAAAACGTATCTGGAAACTGGCCCGCTGAGTACACATAATAGCTTGTCTGCTTGTAACGCCACTGCACATGCTGTCGCTACTGCATATGTGCTGCAACAAGGTGTGTGTGTGTTACAGTAAGACTGCAATTTAATCTTCAGTAAAGCTTGGATATCTAGAGTATGAATAAAGGTTAACTCTTTGGTATATGTGGAATATAGGAAGAAATGCATACATATTACAGTAATTGTTGGTGACGTGAACATCTATACGTATCTCGATATGTAACATACTCTACATGTATGTAGTTATCTATAATACCATTATAGTGCATTACTGGTGTCACACAATATATGTGCAAAGCTAGCGCGTGCGCACACGCACACATATAATGTATATCGTATATAATCTTCGTAAAGAGACGAGGATTTTAGTAACTTGAAATATGATTAGAATTGAGCAAGGTAGATATGCACTTACATATAGCATTCATATACTAATGTGCTACACAACAACATAGAAACTTGTAAATGCTTTGCACATGTTCAATTCCGTTTCTACCAGTCAGTAACAAATGTATCTAATAAAACATGTAACTAAGATATATATACCTTATGTAATTGGTGTGAATATATTTTTCTTAGAGGTATAACTTGATTATTGAATTGGAAAAAGAACATTACAAATTCACCAACGGACACACACACACACATACACATGTATATGAATAGATGCTATGAAGGCTATTGTGATTGACGAGTGTTTCACCAGGAATAGCTATGACAAAAGTACTTTCTATTTGACCCTGAATGTAAGGACAAGCTTCCCCAAACCAATTATGGTGCCTCTCGGACAGTGTCTACTACAAAATGCTTGATCTCGGCCACCTATCTATAAGGTCCTTAGATGATGGAGGGTCCTGTTAAAATGGGTGACAGATAGACTGCCAGGTTGCTAATTACTTATGTACTCACTAAATATAATAAATAGTACTAAGTTGTACAATAGGGTAATTGCTATAGTAACGGACCTCCCTTCCCGTACATGCCCAGCTGAAACAAACATTGACAAGATTAGTATTAATTTATATACCATGTATGTATTAGTTTATGGCCATGTATTTGATGTAGTTCACACAATATATTAATTTATGGGCCATATTTTTAAATAAGTATAAACATATGAAACAAAGAGCATACATGATGAATCATAATTATTCACAGCTTGTTAAGGAGGAGATAGATAAGCTGTTAAATGTCAGCTTCATTTATCCTATACAAGATGCACAATGGTTATCACCACTTGTGATAGTTCTTAAAAAGAATAAAAATTGAGAGTCTGTATAAACTATATGAAATTAAATGATGTCACAAAGAAGGATGTTTTTCCTATCTCGTTTACAGAGGAAATGTTGGATAGTGTGGTTGGACATAAAATATATTCTTTTATAGATGGATTCTCAGGATATAACCATATTCTAGTGGCTCCTAAGGATCAACATAAAATAGCTTTTAAATCCCATAGGGTGCATATGCATACAAGGTTATGTCATTTGGCCTTTGTAATGCACCTTTTACTTTTCAAAGGATTATAACAGACACTTTCCGAGAATATTTATTAGATTTTATAAAAGTTTTTATGGATGATTTTAGTGTTTACAATAATAAAGAAAAATCATCTTTATTGTTAGAAAGATGTTTTTAAAAGTGTAAGCAACATCAGGTTGCTCTAAATCCTGAGAAATGTAATTTTCTTATGAAATCAGAAGTTCTCTTAGGGCATATGGTATGTAATGAGGAAATCCTAGTTGATCAGGATAAGGTTAAAGTTATACTTACCTTACAACCACTGTAAAATTTAAAAGAATTAAAATAGTTTTTAGGAAAATCGGTTGTTAAACAGGAAAACAGGAAAACCTCATTGTTTCTTATCTAACCGTTTCCTTTCTCTTAACCGTTAAGAAAGGCTATACACTTTCTTTTCATCAACTCTCAACATATATATATATCAAATCACCTTTTCTTAGTGCCATAATGACTGGTCTCCAAAGTCAAGGGCAAGAACGGATTTTGGCTATTGCCTTGCTAGATTTATTCATTGAGAATATACATATCACACACACAAGATCTTATAATATGCACCTTCATTTTTAACATGAATACAAGAGAACAAAGCGTGGAGACTCTCTCTCATGATGGAACTTCTTATGGAGAACTCTTAACTACCCTTTCTCTCGCCACGTCATCCTTTTCCTTACTCACCTTTTCCTCTAGGTAAGGATTTTCCTCATTCACAACCTTTCCTTCCATGCTTACTATATACCTTCCTACCCTTATTCTCTCCATAGTAGGATGTCCTATGCTCCTAAATTTTACCTTTAACACTACCCCCTCCTTATTCGTTATTGTGTGCTCACAGCAACACATCCTGAGTATCCTCCTGATACTCCGCCTCTTCATGGTCCTTGTACTTCTGAAACTTTGCCTTCTCCTTGTCAAGTTCCTGCTACACCATTGCGACCTGAAGATGAAACGCCTGCACCTCCTTTCTGAGTTGCTCATTCTCCTCTTGAAGACACTGGAACTCATCCACCACCACTAATAGTGTGGTAGCAGTCTGCTGGCTCTCATCTCGTGCTCGCACCAGCCTCTGAAATAAGGTCATCAGCTCTTGCACTATCAGTGGAGGCTTGAGCTCCACCACCGGACTCGGGGTCCTCTGTTTGGTTGGTCACTGAATACCCTTGTTCATCATCTCTTGAATGGCAATCATCTTGGGCGCCATAACACTCTCCACTGCTTACACAATCAGTCGCTATATATCCGCTCTATCCTTGACTGTATACCCCTGCGTTAACCAAATGGCTGAAAAGGCTTGCTGCCAATTGCGCTGCATCCTGCATCTCATTCCCACCTCCAACCACATGTTCTACCATCTCAGATTGTAACTGTGCTAGAACTTGTGCAAACTGCATTTGCATTGTTTTGGTCTACACATCCTTCCGCGTGAATGCTCTTCGATGCTTGAAAGACATATCCACTTGTACGTTTCACTCATGCTGCTGCTGACACGGATCTTCCTCATCCAAGCGGAAATCAAGAATCGGCATGTTCTGCGATCCATTACCACGATACACACCCCTACCACACATACCTCCGTGTGATCTTGGTGATGACTGGAACGATGGTGGGTTGAAATGGTGCCTCAGAAACTTTGATCCTCGCACCATCTCTTCAACTTTTCTTGCAATTTCCACAACTCCATCATTGGTTATATCCACAGTTGTAGGCGTAACTGTTGAAAACAAAATATTTGGAGATGCTTCAGGTACCTTTCGCTTTCCTTCTTGCTCATCCGTTCGTTCATCCACTACTGCCTTACCCTTCTCACGTATCTTCTCCTCAAAAGGGTCCATTGTCTCTAATGGAACTATCATCATTGGCTGCCCCTCACGTAATGGCTCCGAGGTAATCTCATATTCTGTTACCACATGTGTTTGGGAATCCAGCTTAAGTTTTCCGCTACTCTTCTGCCTTGCCTTTGTTCTGCGCTCCTTTTCTACTTCACACGGCTCATCTTCTAGTTGCTGGTCCTCTACAGGTTCATCTTTCTCCCCCTGCTCCAGTAGTTCCTCCTCCAGCGTCGTGCCTCCTGAATATTCGTCTTCCTCTTCCTCAAGGTCAACCACCAACTTTTGTTTGGAACAATCATGTGCTCCAGACTTCGGCTTCCCACTTCTTCCTCTAGATCTCGTGGTTCTCTTTGCTAACATTGACCTCTCCACCTTAAGCTTCTTCTTCTTGTGAGTCTTCTTCACATGTTTCTCCTCTTCTCCTTGCAGGTTGCCACTTGATTCCTTCCCTTTTTGTTTCTGGTCCTTTATGCTTTGTCTCCTTCCGCACCTGTTTCATGCGAGCCACTATCTCCGGCTCTGCTCCTCTCTTCTCTAGTTCCTACATTGCGCAGAGGTGCTCCCTCAACCTCTTCAGCAGGCATTGAGCCACTCCCATCGGCTTCTTCGCCTTTAATCCGTCATACAAAGACATAACTGGATTTGATGCTATGATGTGTGATGTTTGGGACTCAAACACGTTGACAATGAAATTCACCGCCAACTGCATCTCCTCCACGAGATCGTAGAGCTTCAATCCGACCTTACTTACATACTGCTTTCCTTCCTTTAGATAATTCATGAGGTGAGCCTTATCGGCCTTCACCTTACCCTCCGATTGGGCAACTGGAAAACCTTCTCCACCAGCTTCTCTGTAAAGAGAAGCTTTCCTCTCTTCCAAATATGCCACAAACCCTACCTCAAGCTTCTCTACATTTTCCATCAACATGACCAATGTAAAACACTGCTCGTCATGGGGCTCCCCATCTCTCAAAATCTGTGCATAATCCCATAAGCCAAGCTCCTTCAGCACCTTCTCCATATCAATGGAGAAATCCCACTTCGTGTGCACCAACTGTACTTGCCCCAATTGCTCCCCATGGGGAGGATTGATAAGCTCTTGACAATTCCAGGTAGCCAAACAACCTTTCTTCGCCAACATTTCTCTCTCGTTGCACACTCTGTAATACCCTAATCTACAACCTCGTTTCTTGTGCACTATCAGGAAGAGAATATACTCTTCAAATCAGTATAAATAACATTTCTCACAACGTTCTCTTGTGATATATACTTCCTTACCTTATTGATATTCACCATTCCCTTAATTTCCTCTCCTTCCAACGTTTTTAACTGCACCATTCCTTCTTCCTTTACAGATTTAACTCGAAAAGGGCCTATCCAGTTAAAATCTAACTTTTAACTCATTTCTCTACCTTACCTCTATACCACAGGACCAAGTCCCTTTCCTTATTCCTTTTCTCTTTTCTTTCTATCGAGCCAGGCCTTCCTTCTCCTTTGAATTGCATGTATTGTCCATAAGGCATACATCCTTAGCTCGTCCAACTTCTCTAACTCTATTAAATGAGTTGCCAAAGAGTCCTTCTTTCCCATATTATATTGTACGGCTATTAGCAAGGATAGCACAATATACTCCATCGGAGTTATGGCTTTTAATCCATATGCGAGCTTAAAAGGTGTCATGCATGTAGTCACTTTATAAACTGTCTTATAAGCCCAGAGAACTTCTGGTAACCTTTCGTCCCAATCCTTCCGATTATCCTGAACCACCTTCCTTAAAATATTTTTAAGGACTTTATTTGTCGACTCAGCCTGTCCATTACCCTGTGGGTAATATGGTGTAGACTTCTTATGTTTTATCACAAATTCCTTCATAAGCATTTCTATTATTTCATTAACGAAATGCTTTCCTCTATCGCTCACAATTTCCTTAGAAACACCATAGTGTACTATTATGGTATTATATATAATCTTTACTGTATTATATGCATCAGCCCTTCTCATAGGCTCTTCCTCTACCCATTTAATCATATAATCTGTTAAAACTAGTATATATTGATTCCTTTTTGAGCTCACAGGATTAATTGGTCCTATAAAGTTCATTCCCCATTTCTGAAAAGGTTCTAGTGGGAGGACTAGATTATAAGGTTGTATCTGTTTCTTTGGAGGTAATTGTGCATGTTGGCATTTATCACATGCTTACAATAGCTACCTACATCTCTCCATAAGGTAGGCCACCATAGTCCCGCTTGAAGGATTTTCTTTCCTGTTATTTCCTCTGCAAAATGACCTCCTACAAGGCCTGAATGAGCTTTTTAAGAACCTCTGGAACCTCTAAAGGTTCTACACATCTTTGTAACACTCCATCGGATCCTAATTTATATAACTTTCCTCCCATGAGAGAAAAGTGTCGTGTCCTCACGACAAATAACTTCCTTTTATCTGTTGTCTTATAAATAGGTGGTACTGTTCCTATGGCTAGATATTGTTTTATATGATCTAACCACCTTAATGGAACATCTACATGAAATAGATTTGCATCAGGAAAATCATCTATAGCGCGAATAAGAACTTCGCCTGTTTTAATACGACTTAAATGGTCAGCTTGTTCATGCTATCTTCCTGGTTTATGAATTATCTCAAAATTATATTCCTGCAGAAGTAAAAACCACCTGGCTAACCTTCCAGTAAGTACATGTTTTTAAGTAAATATAGTAAAGCCTTATGATCCACAAATTTTAACTTTATTAGCCAAAAGGTCGTGTCTAAACTTATGGATAGCATATACCATCCCCAATGCTTCCTTTTCTGTAGTGGTGTAATTTACTTTTGCAGGTGTTAGCCTATGGCTAGCATAATAAATAGGACGATCCTTTCCATCCTCCTGCATTTACGTAAGGATGACTCCTATAGCAATATTAGAGGCGTCTACTTGTACATGGAATTCTTGATCCTATTTAGGATTAACCAATATTGGGGCCTTAGTAAGAGCCTTCCGAAGCTGGTCAAATGCCTCTTGACACTCTGATGTCCACTCATATGGTACATCTTCCTTTAATAAGTCTGTTAATGGTTTTGCGATGTCATAGTTCATCATGACTAGGGGCCTTTTCATAAACACCAATTGGCCCTTTGCCTAGTTGGCATAAGGGGAGAGGGAAAGGTTCTGACAATTGGTATCAGAGCGGTTTCGGGTTCGATTCTCATCAGGGGATGAACTTTGAGTAAAGCTCACGCCATTAAGGTTGGCGCACTTGTCCTTGCCTAACTACTAAACCCCTCGATCACATGTGTACAGCCAAGCGGCTCTATGATCACCTCTGGCCCAATTGTCACCTTTGGCTGCACCTTCTGGAGGAAGGCATAGTACTCAAGGGCATCCACCTTCCTCGGCTCTATGATCACCTCTGGCCCAATTGTCACCTTTGGCTGCACCTTCTGGAGGAAGGCATAGTACTCAAGGGCATCCACTTTCTGGAGGAAGGCATAGTACTCAAGGGCATCCACTTTCTCAAATGGGTCGAGAGTGTCATAGTTCTAACCTGGTGAGTTGACTACCTGGGTAAAGATTGTCGGATATGTGGGATATGTGGGCAAAAAGACCCAAGCGGACCTGGGTCATCATAATCATGGGCCCTCTTATAAACACCAATTGGCCCTTTGCCTAGTTTGCATAAGGGAGAGGGAAAGATTGTGACATGCGATCTCAGCATAATGCTTTATAAATTGCCTATGATAACTTATTTTGCCTAAAAACCTTCGTAACTCTTTTATATCCTATGGTGGTTGTAAATTCAAAATAACTTTAACCTTATCCTAGTCCATTAATATACCTTCCTTACAAACAACATGTCCCAAAAGGATTCCTGATTTAATAAAGAAGTTCCACTTTACTGGATTTAAGCAACCAAATTCTGCCGAAACATTTTTCCAGACAATGTAAATGTTCCTCTTTTGTGCTATAAACATTAAAATCGTTTATAAAGACTTTCATAAAGTCTAAAAGGTATTCCCGAAAGGTATCTGTTATAATCCTTTGAAATGTAAAGGGTGCGTTACATATGACCCTATAGGCATATACACCCCACGGACTTATAAAAGCTGTCTTATGTTGACCTTCAGGAGCGACCATCACTTGATTATATCCTAAAAAGCCATCCATGAAGGAATACATTTCATGTCCAACATTATCCAGCATTTCTTCTATAAAGGAATAGGAAAAATATCCTTCGCTGTAACATTATTTAACTTTACACATACTCTTAACTTTCCATTTTTCTTAGGAACAATTACAAGTGGTGATAACCATTGTGCTCCTTGTATAGGATATATAAAACCAACCTGTAACAACTTATTAATTTCTCTTTAACAACTTTGCATAATTAGGATTCATCCTATATGCATTTTGTTTAGCAGTTGGCATCCCGACAAGAGTTGAATAGTGTGCATACACAATTCTGGGGTATTCCTTTTAGATCCTGGTAGGACCATGCAAATACGTCCTTATATTTACTAACAATGTTAATCCTTTATCTTTAAAATCAGGATCTAGTCCTTGAGCTATAGTCAACACCTTAGGTTCTTATATTGACTTGCTCTAAGGATCATTAGTATAGATATAAGTATAATGCAGGTTGTTCCTGTAGTTCATTTCATAAGAAACAGACTTATAAAATTTTCTTGCAACCCCAACTGATCCCTTCCTGTCCTTTTGAGATTTTCTTTTCTCTTTCACGATTGCATATAAATCAATCTCTGCAAGGGCTTTCAGATCAGGATATGTCTTTAAAATTTCCTTCTTCTCCTTGATCATCCAAGCCCTGCATCCAATCATATCCTTCAATGCAATTGGTCTATCCTTTTTGCTAATATCTCTTAGCATGAGTATAGATATCCACCTTCATATCACCTTGTCCTATTGTCATTTTTCCTGAGCCCCAATCTTGCACAACGGCAATCTTAAGCCAAGGTCGGCCCAACAATAGTTGTCATGTCCTTCCATTCGTAGGACTATTAAGGATATTTTAAATTTAAGTCCTTTAAGATATAGTAACTGCTCTTACTATACCTAATGGCCTTACACTTCGTTGATCAGCCATTTTAAGGTTAAATGGGCAGGTTGGATTGGTCCTAAACCCATCCTTTTACATTCACCTTCTTCAATAAAATTCACACCTGAACCTCCATCTATTAACACTTTTTAACTTATTCCTGCACATATACTGTGATGCAAGGAACTTGTCCATCATAATCACCTTCATACAGTACTTCCTTATCCATTATAAACTGTATATCCTTCACTCGAAGGTGATGTTTGTTAAACTAGACTTAATGCATTAATATCTGATTTCTTATGTAAAGGAGCTATGTATCAACTGTCCAAGCGTAACTTTTATCTCCTGATTTATAGCTTGGTGATACATGGAGTCCATTGTTTTATTGTAATGGTAATAATGAAAAACCTTGTTTACCTTTGTCTATACACCTTTGTCTATGCCTTTGATTCGTTATTAGTCGACCTTTTGATCAGGATTCTGCTCCTGCTCGTTTACATTTTCCTGTAACAAGCTCTCCTTCTTGTTAGGAATAGTAACTACCTCTCCTTCTCCATAACAAGAATTCCTTCTTCTTCTCTTGAAGAGCTATAACTGCCCTTGCAACGGGTGGATACTCATCCTTTTCCTCCTCTATTTGAATAAGCCGTGTTGTAGGCTGCACATTAGTCATTCTGGTGGAAGTAGGAGGTTGTACATTCCGCCTAGGACATTCCCTAGAGATATGTCCTGTTTCACCACATGTATAACAAACCTGGGAAGGAAAATTCCTACCCTGTGGTCCTTGTCTATCATTGACCTGATTATATTGCTCATTTCTGCCTCTTTGACCTTGATAAGGTCTTTCTTCTCCTCTATATTTTATCATTTCTTTCTGTATAGGATCTATCTTCTGTGTCCATTGTATGGACCATTTTTTCTCCATAATACCTATCCTCTCTTTTTTCGTAAGGAACATCATTCCTTTCTCATAATATCCAGTTCCTATTCTGATAAGGAACTTCATTCCTTCTGCCATATATATTATTCCTGTTCTCATAAGGAATACATTATCATTCCTATCATTCCCACGATTCCTGTTAGGTGGGAACCTTCTAGGAGGTGGACGTTCATCCATTCTCCTTTCTCTCTCTATAAGCCACATTCTGGTTCAGGAAATGTCTGCATTCGGGCTACATGTCCTTCCTTTCCACAGATTTGGCATGTAGGCAGTTGCAGCCTACATTCCTCCACTGTATGGCCAGGATTGTTACATTTAGTACACCATACTTTTGCCTTTATCTCCTCTTAACTGTCATTCCTTTTAAAGTTTTCATCATTTGAGCCAATGCTTTCTCATCTATTAGGATATTTTCGAACCTTTACTACATCAGCTTCCTCTTCCTCTTCATCAGAGGATTCTTTTTCTTCCATATACTTTCAACTTTCCTTCTGCAATCTTTTCTATTTGCCTTCTCTTCTTCTCATATATTTTTAATTGATAATGAGATCCTCTCTATCCTTTTCATTGATAGTAAGTGCTAGATCTCTATATGGTTTTAGCAACCCTTGCTTATACCATTGCAATAAGGCATCCATCTTTACATATGCCTTACACTTTTTCTCATGTTTCTTAAAACGGTGTGTATATTCATCTATCTTTTCTGTTTTGCCTTGAAGGATAGTCCTTAACTTCTCTAAATGTTCCTCCGGCAATTCCTTTTCTGAAATATTCCTTAAAAGCATCAGTAACCTTCTGATAATCCTCTCTGACTTCCTTTTCTAAATCATAATACCAATCAGAGGCATTTCCTTTCAATGTATGTGGAAATATAAGCAGCCTTTCTGCATTCATCACCTTATACAATTTTACTACCTCTTCAAACTGTTGTAAATGTCTTTTTGGATTCTCCTTTTTTCTTGTAGAGAATATGGGATACATCACTATAGCCCCAAACATTCCCGGAAAAGTGCCACATTTGTAATAATCCTTTGCTTTAGTGTACTTCTTCTTAGGGAGTTCTCAGGAGATCCTTCTCCTTGCAATCTCGGTAATGAATAGGCACTCCTTCCGTTCCTTTCACAATCTCCTCTAGACCAATTGTTTGATACTACCTCCAATTCTCTAGATTATGCTCAGATTTCTGTATTGTTTTTGCAATATCCTATATTAATCTTCCCAAGGATATTTTTACGTTTATTTTCGTTAGATTCAGGTTGCTGTTGGGCAACCATTTTATTGGCCTGCCTTTGGTTTCTTTGATCAACTAATGTGATGGTTTCTCCATGGCTCCATTCATTCCTTCTCCTATACACATCCGGCTCTACACCTTATGAGCCATTTTCAGAATGAAAATTCTGTCACTTTAACCTCTTTTTTCAATGACTGCTAACACTGCAATGGCGAAATCCCATTGTGGTTACCAAATATTAAATAGAAAAATAGGAAAACCTCACCGTTTCCTGTCTAACCATTTCCTTTCTTTCAACCGTCAAGAAAGGCTATACACTTTCTTTTTATCAACTCTCAACATATATATATATATATATATATATATATATATATATATATATATATATATATATATATATATATATATATATATATATATATATCAAATCACCTTTTTTTAGTGCCACATTGATTAGTCTCCAAAGTCAAGGGCAAGAACAGATTTTGGCTATTGCCTTACTAGATCCATTCATTGAGTGTATACATATCACACACACAAGATCTTATAATATGCACCTTTATTTTAAACATAAATACAAGAGAACAAAGATGGAGACTCTCTCTCTCATGCTAAAACTTCTTGTCGAGACCCCTTCTCCCTTGCCCTAACTACCTTAACTACCCTTTCTTCTTGCCATGTCATCATTTTCCTTTCGAGACTTCCTTTTCCTTTTCCTTACTCTCCTTTTTTAACTCACCTTTTTCTTATTCACCTTTTTCTCTCGGTAAAGATTTTCTTCCTTCACAACCTTTCCTTCCATGCTTTACTACAAACCTTCCTACCCTTATTCTCTCCACAGTAAGATGTCCTATGCTCCTAATATTTTACCTTTAACATCGACTATCATAGTAGATTTATTAAGGATTACGCTCAGTTAGCTAGACCTTTAACCGACCTTTTAAAGGCAAGAATATCCTATATTTGAACTCCTGATTGTCAGGAATCCTTCAATAAATTAAGGAAGTCCTTGGTGACAGCACTTATATTAGTAAACCCTAAATAGGATAGAAAATTTCATATGCAGATAGATGCCTCAGATATTGCGATAGGAGCAATCCTGACACAAACATAGAAAGATAGAAAGGACCATCCTATCTATAATTATGCAAGTCACAAGTTAACACCAACAAAGGTAAATTATACTACCACAGAAAAAGAAGTTTTAGGAATGGTATATGCATTTCATAAAATTAGACATTATTTATTAGTTAATAAAGTCAAAATCTTTGTAAATCATAAAGCTTTATTGGACCTTCTAAATAAGCCTGTCCTAACAGGACAATTGGCTAAATGGTTCCTCTTATTATAGAAATATAATTTTCAGATAATACATAAGCCAGGAAGGCAGCATCAACAAGCTGACCACCTGAGTAGTATTAAAACAAAAGAAGTTCCAATCCAGTATATGAATGACTTTCATGATGCATATTTATTTCATGTGCAAATTCCTCTTACATGGATGGATGACATAAAAGTATATTTGTTAACAGGACTAGCTCAACCATCCTATGAGACAAATGACAAAAAAAATTATTTGTCATGGGACACGATTTTTTCTTTGATAGGAGGAAAGTTATATAAAATTAGTTAGGATAAAGTGTTGAGACAATATGTAAAACTTTTAAGGTTTTCGATATCCTAAGAGAAACCCATTTAGGTCTGGCAAGAGGACACTTAGCAGAGGAAATAACTATCATGAAAACATTATAGGCCAGATTGTGGTGGCCTACATTATGGAAGGATGTAAGAGATTTTTATAGGAAATTGATAAATGCCAAAGAGCACAATTACCGCCTAAAAAATAAACATATCTTTAAAATCCGATCCTACCACTTGAACATTTCCAAAGGGGGAATGGATTTTATAGAACTTATAAATCCTATAAGTACAAGAAAGAATCAATAGATTTTAGTACTCACGGATTATATGACTAAATGAGTAGAAGTAAAACCTATGAGGAAAGCGGATATAATACAGCTTGTGCTATATATAATATAATTATAGTGCACTATGGAATACCTAAGAAGATAATAAGTGATAGAGGAAAACACTTTATTAATGAAACAATTCAAGCACTCATGGAGGAGTTTGTTATAAACATAAGAAATTTACACTTTGTTACTCTTAAGGAAATGGATAAGCTGAATTCACAAATAAAGTCCTTAAAAATATTTTAAGAAAAATGATTTAGGAAAATGGAAAAGATTGAGATAAAAGACTTTCTGAAATCCTATGGACTTACATGACAGCTTATAAAGTTGTAACAAGAATAACACCTTTTAAGTTAACTTATGGACTTGAGGCAATAACTCCTGTCAAATAAATTGTGCCATCTTTAAGAATTGTTGTTAAGCACAATTTGAGTGAGCAAGAATCCTTGTAGAGTAGGCTACATGAATTAGAAAAACTGGATTAGATAAGATTACATACTTTATGGACTGTACAAGCAATCCAAAAAAGAAGGAAAGCTTGGTATGTATGATAGGAAAAAGAAGAAGCATGACATACAAGAAGAGACTTGGTATTGTGGTATAGAAGAAGTGTTGATAAACTACATGACAAGTTAAGAATGAAATGGCTAGGCCTATTTAAAGTTAAAGAGATAATGAAGGAGTGGTAGTGTAAAAACCCTAAAAGGAGACATGATGCAGAAAAGAGTTAATATAAATAAAGGAAGTATAAAGTGTTGTATATAGACATTTGAGATATATTCCATTAGAATATTCTCTTACATTTGGAAATCAGTGCAAAACCTAGATTTAGGGTTTCTATTTCCCATGTACAGCAGCTATGGCAGGAGGAAGAACACGTTGGTGGTGAGAAATTGTCAATCTTTGCACATGGCAGAGGAAAATCTAGCATGTGGGTAGTTCATAGTAATGTTGACGAGCTGGGAGATAAGCCCCGAGCTTGAGAAAGTTTTGAAAGATTTCTCATTGGAGAGGTATGCCAATATTTTGGTTCATGTAAATCCGGATGTATTACAATGCTATCACTTTATTATGATGGTGGAGAAGTTAGTAGGAGACAATTTTATGGCATACGCAGAGGGTAGGAGGAATGACCATCAATTGCCATTGGAAAGGGGAGAGTTGGAAATTGACAAAAAGAACTTGGATCTATATTTGAAGGAGGGCTGACAATACAATAGCAAACTTGGCTTGCGTTTGGTAGATCTAGAAAAGAAAGTGGAGCTTCTAGTCAACTTCCTCATGAACTCGTTTGAGTTCTGTCTGTCTTTGACTACAGCATCAAAGACAATGATGTCTTTATATGGGGCGTTGAAGGAAGGAGACTCGCAGGAGTGGCGAGGTATCTCCTTAGGAAACTGGGAGAATACATTTTTATTGCGCAAGAGAAGGAGAAGCAGCAGAAGGAGAAGCAGCAGAAGGAGACTTCAATGATTGCACTAGTGTGGGTGCAAGCGCTTGTCAAAAATGTCGTGGAGTTTGGTGAGGAAGTAGATGAGGTGTGGAGTATGCTAGTAGGTTGCAAAAGGTGCTTACCCCACAAGAGAAGCTGGAAATAAGGGTCAGGAAGGGATGTGATAGGAAAGTGCCAACAAGATGGAGAAGGCACACCAGCAAAGAAACAGAAGACTGCTTGGGTGATGCCCATGAGAACGTCAACCAAAAACCGTGGTGGAAAGTATACAATTGGACAATGAGGATTCAAGTGGAACAGGAAAAGAAGAGGAAGAGCAAACCGGACAAGCCTTGTTCGTGAAACCACTTAGGACTAAGGAGCCACATAAGGAAATGCAAAATTTGATGCAGAAAACGTTGGAGGAAGTGATACAAAAGACAATGGTGAAGCCACAGGAACAAGTACCAGTAAGATTGATGGTAAGTTGCAGAAGCAGCAACAATAGGAACTTGTAGGAACAACAGATGGAGCAGTCGTAGGAAAGGCTACATGAGGTGCATAGTAGGAAGGAGACAACACCGAAGGTGCAGAAATTGCAAGAGAAGGTGTCAGAGACACCCTTGGAGAAGTCGACTGAGCATGGGGGAGCTGCATGGTACTCGACGCGGGGAAGAGGTACGTATGCGCATGGAGGGCATCCTACACATCATGCAGGTGTGGTGGCGAGCCAGTGCTATGAGTCCAGAGTAGAGGAAATTCCAATGGAGTTCATGGAGCCGGGAATGTCCACGAAGAGGGACAAGCGTCAAAAACCTTTTCGACATAAAGAGGTGCTGGGGAGGTAGAACTTCAACTGGTGCAGATTTTGTCTCAAATGCAGCAGGAGATACTGGATAAATCAACTAAGGTGAGTTCAACATCACAAGATGTGCCACATTTAGCTTCAGCATTGTACAACTAGTTTAGGAACATGGGGTACACGGTGAAGGATAGGGGAGGCTAATTGCAAAAGTAGTGGAGGCGGTGATAATGCCAAAGAACACCATGTAGGCTACAATTAGTAGGATTGTAGCTTGACCAATGAAGACAAGGACTCCTAGTCCTCCAGTTCTAGAGGAGTGTTTCCAAGCCATTGTCGATGGCTAGAAGATTCAACAGGATGCATGAAGAGCTCCGACAAGTAGGTGGAGAACAAAGTCTTTGACTGTAGATGGCTTCTATGGCACAAGAAATAGAGAAGTTGAAGGCTGAGTTTGCCAGGTACAAGGAGGAGTGTGAGACAGAATAAATTGAAGATCCGCAGGAGAATGAAGGAATAAGACATGTAGTGAGGACACTACAAGATTCAAGGTAGGGAATAGTGTTAGGGACCAAAACTATAGCATGTAGGAATTGCAACATTGAACTTTCCTACAGTAGAAGAAAGCTAGTAGGAAAGGTGTAATAAGAAAGGTGCAGTAGAGAAAATCCTACGATGGTAGGAAAATCCTATGCATGCAAGAAACATACAATTATGACAGTTGGAGCAGGATAGGATTTAGTTAGGGTGTGTTGTTAAGACACAACCCTTTGTTGTGCCACCTCAACTTCCAGACAATATGAATACATCCCACTACATGGGAAGTCTTGTTGGATTAGTGTGTACATTATTAACAATTAAATTAACAATGTGCACACTGATTTAAGTTGTAGGATTCTTTTAAACTCACTAGGGTAACAACAACTAAGGGTCTAACTTAAAAAGAATAATAACTTAGTTAAGGTCATTAAATAATTATGCCATGAAAAAGCATAAAGCACTGAAATGCCTGTTAGAGGCCAAAAATATAGCATGTAGGAACTGCATACATAGGACTTTCCTACGGTGGAGAAATAACTTGTAGGAAAGTAGTAGTAGGAAATATCCTGTGTACAGGAAAAATCCTACAGCAGTAGGATAAATCCTACGGGTAGGAAGGATCCTACAGTTGCAGGAAGCAAACAGTTATGACGGTTGGAGGAGGACAGGATTCGGTTAGGGCAAGGAAGGGCAGGAAGAGAGAGACTATGAGAGCTATGGAGAGCAATGCATGAGAGAGAGAGTATCTTAGGGAGAGAAGTAAGTCTCCACACTTGCTATCTCTTTGTATTCATATAGTAATGCAAGTGCATGTTTATGGTGTATTGTGAATGCTTATACATGGCAATGGCCAAAGCAAAATCCTATCCTTGACCTTAGAGACGAAATAAGTGTATATCTAGAGCTCTCTATTGACGAAATCCCTACACTTTAACTTGCAAAGCTTTTCCTGCGCTGTGAACAGTGTTTTCTGCACACAGGAAAGTTTTGGATGTTAACAATGCCCAAGGATGGGAGCCAAGGATAAACCACCAAGTTGTTATGCTATACAAACTCACATGTTAGAGTGTTAAGAATGTAAACAAGCTCATCATCAGAAGATTTGGAACCTCAAACAGCATTGGTTGCCCTCGTAGCCATTATACCTGAATATATTTATATTTAATAAATTTAATGAATAAATTCATCAAAAAGAATAACATTAAATTAAGGATTCAACTTAAAGGTTAAAGATTAAATAACATGGGTAAATATAAATCATTAAGTTAAGGATCCAATATAAAAATAAATGTACCAGATTAAGAATAATAACTATGTTAAGGATTCAATTTAATTAGGTTAAGAGTTCATTAAATAATTAAGTCCACCAATGGTGGGCATGTGTACTAGTATATGTATAAGTTAAACTAAAATAAGTAAAATATGTCAAAATATGAAACTTTTAACAAGCTTGTATGGTACACCTAAAGAATTATATTTTTAAAAGTTAACTATGAAATTTAGGATGCCTTAAATAAACTTCAATAAAAATAATAATCATAAATAATAATGAAGTATAAGACAATCTGAACTAATTTCTAATTTGAGCCATTCTAATTATAGATAATGTAATTGTTAACATCATTATTACATATATTATTTACATACATATATATAATATTTTTGACATTTAATAAAGTATGTTTGAATGTCATTTCATACTACACATATATACATACACACATGTATACACATAGATATAATATACATATTACATGTGTGAATATGTTACATACACACAGACTAAGTACATATAGATCATACATGCTCACAATTGAATATTTTTAACACGCGTGTTGAGTCTAAACATACTTTGTAATTTTCATGTGTGTATATGCAAGCCCCAGTGTAGAGTGTGTGTAACTATAAATGCTTAGTTTGGGGTTTAAACCCTAAACCCTAAACATAAAGTTAAATGTTAGACCCCTAAACAAATCTCATTATAAACAAATGTAAAATAATTACTCGAATAATTAAGAAAATAATATTAATATACACACTATGAATATATTTTAAATGATACATAATAATATATCATTTATTTATTATATAATTATATATAGTTATAATAATATATACTAGAATAATAAGAATGTAGAATAATTACTAAAATTTTTATAAATATACATCTTGAATCACTTACTAATGTTAAATGCATTAAATGCAACTTATAAAAAACATTGGAATCAGAGTGTATATATGTTAAAGAGTTAGTCATTTGCGTCAATTTATCTTAAATTTCTTTATTATATCAAAAATTTAAAATTCTGATATAAATAATGTTAGTCTGACATGTAAATTTAAAAATGTTTTTAATTTCTCAAATTTGGTTCTCTTTCTCATAAGGGTTTTTTTACTTTTATAATTTTCTTTTTTCAGATCTTTTATATCCTAAATAGTGATTACATCAGAAGTAATATTAAATTGAGTACTATTGTTTATAAAAAATCACGGCACCCTCTGTGTCGTTTACAAGTATTATAAACAAATTTAGAACTACTTATAAAAACTCACTTTCTTACACTCTCTAGAATTTAGGGTTTAAGAATCCATTTAGGATTACATTAGAATCCGTTAAGGATTTATTCCATTTACACATCCCTTTTACTCAATTCTTGGTTAGTTTAGATCTTAAACAGTTCTTGATGGAGTGGCATGATTAATCCGGCCAATCCTTTTCGACCTCTTAAAATGGTCAACAAAATTAATTCTACTACAACTCTTTAAAACGAGGAAGGGGTGACATGATTAATTCGGCCACTACTTTCCCACCTCTTAAAATGGGTGACGGAATTAATCCCGCCGCAACTCTTTAAAATAATGAAAAGGTAGCAAGATTAATTTCAAATAGTTATAGGTAGGATTAATCCTGCCCACCATTCTCCTGCCCCCTTTCCTGTTTTAAAGAGTTGTGAGTGGTATTTATCCCACCCACTAATTTAGGAGGTAGGAAAGCATTGGCGGGATTAATCTTGCCACCCCATTGAGAACTTTCTGAAATCTCGACTAATTAAGAAAACTAAATAAAGAAGATATGTGAACGGGACAAATACTTAATGGATTCTAATGCAATCTTAATGAATCCTAAACCCCTGAAGTAATTTCACTAAATGGCACATCACAACAAGCTAATATGTAATCATGTCCATCATTTTAAAAGGTGGATTAATCTCACCAATGCTTCTATGTTTTTTAAATGGTGGGTGAGATTAATCCCACCAATGCTTTCTTGCCTCTTAAATGGTGGCGAGATTAATCTCGCCCCCAATTCTAAGAGGCGAAAAAGCATTAGTAGGATTAATCCTATTGCCACTTCCACGCCTCTTAAAATGGTGAGCGGGATTAATTCTTCCGACCTCTTCCCCCGTCAAAGAGCATTGTGGGCAGGATTAATCTTGTCCACCTCTTCCCCATCTGAGAGAGTTGTGAACAGGATTAATCCCACCACCTCTTCCCCATTGGAGAGAGTTATGGACAAGATTAATCCCGCCTACCATTTTATAAGACGAGCAAGTGGTGGCGAGATTAATCTCGCCATCCCTTGTATTAATCAAGCATGAGATTTATCCTATACCATCGAATCTACAATTGCCATCGTAATTACGCTCGTAATTAATGTGTTTATCATGTCCTTATTTGTAAAGAGACACATATATATTAAGCACCCTCAATTCATATTTTATTGCATATTGCATAAACATATATCATAAATGACATAATTATTTAAGTGCATAATAATATATTTAATATTGAAGATAAAGTATATCTTCTTTGGAACAATGAGATAGTTGACATTGAAACTGTGAAAGTTCGAGATGATAATGCACCATGTCACAATATTGCCCAAAGGTTTTTCTGTATGTGTGGGTGAACACCATTTGCAAGCACATTGAGGTTCTTGGAATGGAATTTTTTAAAATTTCCTTCTTTATCAAGACATTAATTTTTTGAATAATTTTTAAGACTAATTCTTATAATTTGTTACATTAATTCTAATTTTTTAAATATTAGTTTTCAGATGTATTACTATATATACATATTATATTATGCACATATATGCATATATCTGTCTATGCGTTATACATATACAAATAGAAACAGCCTCTTATGAATGCAAGTACATTGGTCATATATACATGTATACTTGTTAATTATGATATGTCGTTAACAATATTGTTCAATTTTAAAATATAAGTTTAAATTTTAGTATCTAATAAGTAATGAGATTTATGTTGATTTTAAAGTTAAACTTATAATATTAAATTATAATTTATAAATTTAATTATAAAATCAGTAATGAGATTTGAACATATAATATTTAGCTATGTAATATATGATTTAAAAGTAGAGATTATATGTATAAAATAACTGTATGAAAGTGTAATATACTAATATTATTTCTTATGTATGTAAATTTGAATAATTGAAAGGCACATATCAACTTTGGAACTCTTTCACATTAATGATAATTAATTAAAACTTGATTAATAACAATACTAAAAACCAGGAGAAAACATATATTTAAAATAATTATATATATTAAAACATCTATATAGATGAAATGCATTAACTTTGAAAGTTTTTTTTTAATTTATATCCTTTAAATACATATAAATCATTAAAATAATTAACTTAATTAATTATAATTAAGGAAGGGGGCTGGATTGTGAAATCCAGCTTCAACTTTAATATCATTACTTATTAAACTCATCTATCATAAAATGTAAAAAAGAACCTTATACCATTTAAACATTTTATTTTTAGCATGTGGCAATGTAAAAGAACATGATGGTGATAATATACAACCCTTTTAAATTAATTATAATTAATTAATAAACACTATATGTATATATAAAAAATTAATAACATATATAGATGAATTGTTGATTATTAAAGTTTATATATACTAATGCCTTATTGAATTGATGTATATGTGGTATAAAATCCTCACCGTCTAATCTATAAATAATGTTGGGTCACCTTCTTCCAATCCTTGTAAAAGCTTTTGTCATAGTTAAAGCTGTTAATGTTGTTTTGTAGTCCTCCAATCCATTTTGTCATTCCTTTATATTCAAATCACTCCTTAAAATTCACAAAACTCTCTATCTCCTTTGTAATTATTGGTAATTACCTTTATTTTTTTTTCATTACAAATATGTCATAGTAACCAAGAGGGACTAATGTGCACATGGGTTCGTACATGCTCTAATGTATGAATATTCAAAGAATATTTCTTTTAAAATCCTTGATGTTGAGGATTTCTAGACTTCGACACACGAGTGGACAAATGATGTCAGAAAAGGAATACATGTTCATTTACTTAGTGACTAATTAGTTTGTCATTTATTAAAATATAACAACTAACATTCTTGTTCTCCTTATTTAAGACTTTTTTGCTTACTTTTAATTTATTTTCTTCCTTATTCTTGGATGTCTTAAAAAGGGGCATAATCAACTTGGTGCTTGTGAGGGTGGTTATAGTAAGTGTTTGAGCAAAGAATCAAACACTATACATGAAGAACCTACTCTAAACAATTCAATCTCCTATGGTGTTAAATTTGTATTTTTCAAAACAGACAAAGGGTTGAACAAATTCTTAAGAATTTTTTTTATATGTTTTCCAAACCATTATGTTAGATGACATTACTTGCAAAAAAATATTTGTATTGAACTAAGCATCATACAAATGAAGAACCCTCTCCTGTTAAAAAATTTAATTTTCTTTAATATTAAATTTGTACCTTTCACAACAGGCCAAGGGATAGATAAATTCTCGTTTTCCACACGTTTTTTAAACCATTATTCATGAATAATATTACTTACAAAAAAATATGCTTGTATTGAACAAGTCCACATTCACACAATGAATATCATAATAAGGTAGTTAGAATAACATTTTTATATTACATAACCGTATTAAAATATGGGACTTATATCTTGGGGTGTTCTTATAAATATTGAAATCTCGAATATTTTATACAATATTATGTAGAAAGACCAAGGAATATATGTTACACAATGGAAATTCCAAAGTCATAAAGTTTTTCTCAATCTGCAATACCAAATATCTTACATAAATCGAATATAGAAAATCTCCCCATCCAATGGCCATCTTAAATATTCAACCCATGTCACTTGTTCAACAGATGATCACCTCAATCTTAACCCATGTGGATCTATCCAATGGTTATCTTAAACTTTATTTATAATTCACCTCAATTAATTATGAACCCATGTGGTTCTATCCAACAGTTATTTTAAATTTTCTTTATAATCCACCGTAGAAATGTATTTTTTTTTAAAACCATAGGCATTGAAGTATTTAAAATAACCTAGGCACTAAATCTTATATAAACACCTCTATCTAACGACACTTAAATTTTGAAATGTTGTAACTCATCTGACCATTATTCTAAACTCCCTTTATAATTCGCCATAGGACGTATTTTTTTATAAATAAGTTTAATTAGTAATTAGTCTATGTTTATTTTATATATTATAGGGTTACTAAGATACTTATATGACAAGAAAGATGTTAGGTTGTCAACATACAAAGTTGTACACTAATTAATAATGTTAAAGAGGTTATGGAAACAAGTGATCATCCTATGGTGGATAAACTACTGGAATATGTGTGCGTGCGTGCATGTGATATACATATAAGAAGGTATACATATACATTTGTCATTGCAATAACTCTTAATTATATAGGTTAAATGATGTATTATCTAGTGAGACAGTAATAACTTATGATAATATACATATATATTTATATATGCACATGTTATATAATACATAATCTATGTTTTGTTAATATGTAGAACATTTTCTAAAGCTGATTGTGGCTGAAGTCTAGGGCATATTAAATCAATTTTGAAAGTGTATTTTAATGTCAGCACATCACACACACATGTTTAGCTTATATATTTATTTATATCTATATTATAAATTGTTTTCAGGCCAAAACCTTAGAATTTACAAGTTATTGGTAAGTAACTTAGAATAAGTAATATACACATATTACTTATTTTGAAGTTGATTGTGTACAACTTTTATATGTTTAAGTGAGAGAATACAAACATGTTGGAAATGAATCCATAATTATTATATTGTAAGTGAAATTATATACTTTAGATTTAATTTAAGAATATACTTTATATTTACAATTTCAATGTACTCATAATGAATTGGACATATATTTTTTTTAAATCTTTTTTAGGTCTTTTAAAATAAATGTTTCATCCAACAACTATTCTAAATATTAAACTCATGTAACCCCATCCAATAGCTACCTAAATCTTGAATTCACATGGCTCTATTCCACAGTTATCTTAAATACTTTTGTAATCCATCATCATAATGTATTTGTTTTTAAAAATCTTTTAAAATAATCTTGGCACATGAGGATCTTATATAAGGGCATCCACAACAGTGGCTTATAAATCAATTATGATAAGAATTTTTGGTTAAAATTAGATTTTTTGCATGCAACAGTACATCATAAATTACTAATAAATTTCTGAAAGCGTTTATAGTCACCTTAACATCCATAAATTTTTGGGTTCTTTATGGTAAATATAGTGCCCCCTATCCATTCCTCCACATAAGCAACACCAATGTTCCTGGGATTCTATGCATTGTCGTTGATTAAGTTGTGCCTCCCATTTCAAATGATTATGTCATTGCAACCAACCGCTCGCTGCTCCTCGCCAACGTCTACAATAATTTTTCTTTTTGCTGAGGATTGGTAGCTTTATTTGAGCTAGCTAAAAGTATCCAAGACCCATCGTGGGCCCATTGGGCAAAAGGGCACCAACTTCTGGATGTGTGTGACCACCAAGCACAAAACTCGACGGTGTAGGTGCAAAGGCATTGTTGAGTCGGTTTGCTGGGCCATCCAACCCAAAGTTAACAAATTTTGTGGGGAGTATTGCTTAGGTTTGTGCCTTTGTGCAATATTACAAATCTACACAATCATAAACATATTGTTGCTTTGCTTATGTAGGAGGCATAAAATGAGTCAGGCAAAATGCCCAAATAATAAGCTAAATGATGAGTGAAGTCTCCCTTCACCATGGTGGCACTATGGTCTATGTTGTGTGGAAGATCGAAATGGCAGCAACAGCTCGATGCTATCATTGTTACAAAGCCCACCACAAAGAAGCGCAAGGCTAACAAACCTATTATCAACAAGGAGAATGTTGTCTTATAAATATAGAAGCCACCGAGACCTTCCTCTTGGCTAGAAGACAACCAAGAGGGTGGCTAAGAATAATAAAGACAATGGCCACCCTCGCAAGTAGCTCAGCCATCATGGCCAAGGCAATAGTTGATGCCAAGTGCAAGGCAGACATGTTGGAGTTGATCTCGGAGGAGAGGATAATGTGTATTAACATGAACAAGCTCAACACCATCTTACATGCTGAAACAACATCCAATTCTACAAGCAACAAAGGCCCAAGACATGGAGGAGTAAAGTGGGGAAGGGTGGTTTATCTTTTGAAGCTTGAATAAACTAGTTTGCATCTCCCTATGTTATTGCAAAGATGTTCTATAAGATCGTTGCATAGCTAGACGTGTGGAGCATCATTGTGCACTACACGAAAACGATCCACAAACTCATCAAGTCGCACATGTCATGAACTAACAAGCTCTCCACATCCGGTTGTTCCTCCAATTGTCTTTAGGTTCTCCAAATGCCACATGCGTGCCAACCCACAAATGATGGCAAATCGAGCTTGCAATACGCCAAATGCATGCCAACCCACAGATGATGGTAAATCGAGATTGCAATACGCCAAATGCGCACTCCACATCTTTATGCACTGCATCTTGCTTTCACGCAAAATGCTATGTAGAGTAAAGGTTTGATATCAGTATTATCTAGCATGTACATGTGTATAGATGTACAATATTTACCTCTTTTTTGGCACTTTGTGGGAGTGAAATGGTCTCAATGAGGGTGGCAGAGTTGGTCAGCCAGATAATAATAATCATGGCCCATTAATGACAACTTTGACGGGTGTTGCTCATCCATTACAAAGCTCATGGAACAACTTCACAATCGAGCACATTCATGTCATCATGTGCTCTTGGCATGCCAAAAAGGCATGCCTGATGTGAAGGTCATGTGATGCAATGCAACAGCTCCAGGATTAGTGTGGGCTTCTTTGCCTTGCCAATGTACTGGCCAGCCCACACAACAAGACAGTATTTCCAAAACCAATCCATAGAATCGAGTGAGCCAATTCTTGAGAACCCATGAGCCACATTCTTCACTAATAAACGTTGCACATCTTGCTCATTTAGTTTCAGTTGGCGTAGATAATGCTCACTAAATGCTTGCACAATTGTTATAACAAAGTGATGCAGGCATTCATGACCAATACTCTTCTACCATGCATAGGACTCATCCAATGAATATGGTGAGACGCTATAATCCAACTGAGCATTGCTGAGCTGCACTTCTATAGTGTTGAGAAGCTTATTTGCCCTATTGCATCTAACTTTTGCACAAATTAGCTATCAACATGTTATAGACTATTCACAATGCAGAGAAATAATGGATGAGAGATACAGAATTGGCAATGGAAATCGAAATCCATAGCTGGGTTCTCTACAAAATAATTTTTCATCAAATATTTTATCCATGTGTGCAATTGCAAACCTTGTTGATGAAACGACTTTGTGTAGATCCACTGAGTCTCGTGTGCCCACCAATGTGCACATGTATAATAATAAGATTGCTGCTGAGCAATGGTTGATAGAAACATTGCATTGTCCTCATTGTCTCCAAAATATATTACACTATCAGTACTCTCTTGCAAGAGATCCACAATGGGATCCTCCATTGTGAATTTGTAGAGTGTGGACGAGGAAAAAAATTAGACCATGTGTCACATGTTATAGTGAGTTTATGGTGCATCCACTGCAGACTCCATTCAAAAATTCTATAAATATATCTATAAAGGTCTATATTCCATATATTTATTTATGGTGAATTTACGGTTCGCCGCTGGGTAACATTTATACAACCTATAGAATCAATGCAAGTGAGGAGCTTATAAAATGTATAATAGGAATTCTTAAATAATATATAATTTTTATTGTATACGTTCTGTCATATTATATATATATATATATATATATATATATATACTTCATTTTGAAAGATTTATTCCATTTTAGTTAAGTCTTACTTGTTTTTTATATATTATACTTATTGAATACATTTTATACTTACATTTATCTGCAGTTTAAAATTTTAAGTAAAGTTATCACATGGCTCGATGTTTACTATAATAATTCACTTGGAGAATAACAATTTTCTTAGAAAATTTATTTGTATAATTACGTGTTTAATTGCAAAATGTTGCCAACTCATAAAGCAAAGGTGAGCATCTTTGTTCCGAGGATGAAGATAGAAGGCATGAGCAGCATCTTTTTTACATGAACATCATTCCCTTGTAATGCTTTAGCATATTCTATCTGCCGGTCACGTAACAAGTCTTTCCCACCCACAACCACCAAAGTCCTTGGTAAACCGTCAGTAAAACCTGTTCTAAGTAGGTTATACGCATGTGTGTGTGTGTGTGTATTAAGTTTACAGGGTTGCAAAACTCATGGCTCTGTCAGCACCATCAGGAAGTGCCATTCTCCAGCAAAATCACAACCATCAGTTGTAATTACTGGACCTGAAGCAAACTTCAATTCAGATTCTGTTTGGGTTCTCCTCCAAAGAATGGCTGCAGAAGAACTTGCCCTGCCAGCTTGAGATTTCCTTGGCGTGCAGCACACACAGTTGCATGGTGCGTGAGGTTTCCACCTGCACATATACGTGGGTGTATATATGTATTACGATACTTGCAACTTGTATATATGAATGTGTATACCATCTTTGTGTAAGTTCACATGTGTATGTATGACAAAACTAAGACATTATACAGCGATATATACGAGTGAGAGAGAGACCTGCACTATCACCCATGATGAAGATTCTCGAGGAATCTACACAGCTGAACAACTCTGTATGAGGCAAGTTATGCCTGAGAAGAGTATATCCTGCAGCCATCTTCTTAGTACATGCAGGCCATCTTCATATGCTGCTGGGAGCCGAAACTCTGGTGCAAGCCTGTTACAGTACACATTTTATATATTATGTACACAAACATATACATTACACACACGCACGCACGCACGCACGCACTGTAATTAACAGAGATGACGATTGCTCCAAGTTTCTTAGGATTTGCTGGCACCAGTTATGGAAGATTATTGTAGCAGGGCTCATCACTATGAAGCATCCACCATGGAAGTAAACGATAACTGGGGTACACTCTTGTACGCTCTTTCTGGGATGAACATTCTTACCCATAAGTTGGTGTTTGATCTAGAACACTGTCTTTGGAGGCTACCCATTGATGGAATTGGGATTCGATGGGATTTCTGGGATAAGTGGGGAACGATTTGATACTCTTGTGACTGAACCCTCTTCGTTGAGAACGAATTCCTTAATCTCCGGTGGAATTGCTTTCATGATAGGAGTGTGTGGACTTGGCAAACTGAAGAACTGACGTTTAAATAAAAGAATATTCGGAGTGAGAAGCATATAACGTGTAAGTAGCGTGTTTTACATGAAGATATCCAGTGCAAGATCGTGACTCGGATTCTATTCAGTTTCATATACATTTGCATCCGCTCTCTCTCTCACCACACGTACACACGTGCACATACACAGCCTTCATTTACATATAATATGTATAGAGATTTCTTTTTCTTTTACATATATTGCGCACACACACATATATGTATATTAATAATTATATATAATGTATCTTACAGAGATACATGCATAGGACGTTTCGAAACGAATGTCAACTTTACGTCAAACACTTCTAACTTAATTAATTATAGGTTAGATATTTTTATGAAATTAAGGCGAGAGATGATTCACGTGATTTTTCTAAAGTTTATAAACTTAGAAAAAGTCTTTCTATTTATAACTATATATTATATGGTTTTTGTTTTAAATTATATAAGTTAATAATTATTATTTTATACATGCACGTCACATTTGTGTACACTTCTAAATATATTATAAATTGAATATTATATTATTATATTAGCAAATTATAGTTTATATATTAAAATCATATTGCTGATTTTATTTTCAAACATAAATCTCATTCTGGAAATTAGAAATTATTAAAATTTATAAATTTGCACTTTAAATTAAAAATTAAATTAATGAAATGTCATTAATGTCGTACTGAATTGATTGATATTGTATTTTTGCATGATTAATTTATTATTTTTGTTTCACCCTAATCTATATATTCTTGTTTGTTATTGTTACTCCATTCTAAGTTATATATATAAATTAGATTTTATATATATTAATAATAATAAAGAACCATAATTAAAATAAATTATAAAACAATAATTCTTTAATAATAATGTATGAATATTTATGTTTAAACATTACAAAAACAATAACTAAATTCAATAAAAGTAATATAAAATTCAACCTAGAAACTTTCTTATTGATAATATGTTTCGTGAATGAACGGTATTAGACTTTAAAACTTCAGGAGCCATTAATGAGAATTATTAACAACACTTTTTCTAAATCACTTTGATATATTGAATAAACACAGCTAACTATATACACACTCTGAAGTGAACATGACAATATGTACACACACACATAAATATGTATGTGCTGTTTCCTTGTTTTTCATGAACCACAATTCGACAAGAACCGTGGATCACGCCAAGGATCAGCTTTGATCTCTTTATCTCTCCACATTTATAACAAAAGGCAGCTCCACACCTGATAAATACACATGGTCAATCACATATAAGCAATATGTAATGGTCACTCTAGTTTTCTGTGCTTATAACACATGTTATATGGCTTATATAAATATGAATAGTTACATACACATACCTGCAGACCACATGTTCACATCCATCGCTGAGTTCAATCATGTTTTTACACTCTGGGCACTCCCTCCATTGCATCCACAACTTGTTCATCAGGATCTATTTGCACATTCCTGAAGAACCTAGAACAGATTGTGCATTGAACCAGTGAGGCTCCCAACTCTAATTCACGTGAGTCCATCAACACCCAGCAGTCAACATATGTGCAGTAGACTCTATTCGCCACAGGGATTTCTGACTCTTTGATGCGATTCTGCAGGATATTCATACTTTCTTCACACAGAAGTTCTTCACACTCCTTGTAAAGGAGAGATTTTTCACATCCAACCCATGGACAAGGAACGTGGATTCTTCCTAGTCTTACTTGAACTTCTGCATGTTGAGATGCACAGTCCCGGCAGATCCTGTGATTGCAGCTACCCAGTTCATATTCTTCTGTCTTTGACTTCTTTTCCATGCATATGATGCATTTAAATGTCATCAACAAGCTGAGCAAGTAGCAGCAGCAAGATTTTCCCTTATTCATGTAATTACAATCGGTGGGACCCTTGCCGGGCTGTAAACTGGAACTACCTTGGCTTCCTCCACTGCAGACTTGCACACATGACACTCCTTACTGGCAGATCTGGATGATACAGACGCGGCCAACATAACGAGTGTCCTAGACAAACACAGATGACCTAATATACTATTTATGGGGATTCCATGGTTCATGTCCAATTTAGAGGAGAACCGTGGGATTATGTAATGAATATACACAGACATGTACAGGTCATATACGAGAACATGGATCTGTTCCGTGGATACAACAGGGTACATCTTGAATTCTTTGTGGGAGTTTTACAGGACTATGTGATGACTATAGGATGATTGCAAGGACTCTACAGATGAATACAATGTTAGCATTCTAATCAACATTGCATATAATTTCTATCCATAATTTCTATCCAGTACGCAATGTTAAACACATGGCTTATATTTGCACCCCTAAAAATAGGTTCAAATTGTGTCATCTCTCGAACAAACAACAAAGACTATTGGAATGACCATAATCCTCTGTAAGAGCGCCGTGACATGGATGCTTGTGACTGGGAGCAGCACTTTGCCAATTGTGATGCTACATGAAAGAGCGCATGTGTTATCACCGTAAAACACGGAGGGTTAGGACTGTACATGGAATATGCAGAGGGACACGGAGTTGGGTTCTTATGACAAGGTTACAAAGAAGGAACCCTTACAGTAGGAAGGCATACAATAGTTGCATTTAGAATAACCCAAAAGTTCCAGAAACCTCTTGGATAAACTCTATTAACCTAATAAAATTAGACAAAAACAACCATTTGATGAGTTTCAATGTATTAGAGAAATAATAATTATTGATACTATCAATAACGTGATTAAATATTATATTAATAACAATCGGTTTCTCACCACCCACTTTAAAACCTATTGTTTCTTTTTATTTTAAAAGATAAAAATAATAACCTTCCTCGGTAATACTGTTATCAAATTTAAAAACTAACCATTTCACTAACTATAGGGTTGTAAAATTCAATGCTATTTTATATTACTTTCAAAGTACAGTATTTATGCTTAAATATTGCCAATTAAAAAGAACAAATCCAAAACTTGGATATTAACATTTTACTTACATAACAAAAAATATATTATTTGTCATCAAACTTTTAAGTTATAAATGCTTTTCTAAAATAATTTGTAAGTTTTGGAAATTTCCCCTCCCTTTAAAGGTTTGAGAGGCAGGCTTAGGTAAACGAATCTTAATCTTCACCGTATAAACAATTTATAAATCATCTATAACTTAGAAAAAAACAGTAAGGATTGGAACTTTTAACAAACAGTACAAGGACAATACATATATAATATTGACAAAGATACAAATTTCACATTAGTGCCTCACACCTTATACAATTTGTTTTCTTGAGCCCTTCAAAATTTTATTAAAAAAGGGAAATTACATACATATCATATAATATACATTCTTTAAAATTTCTTACATGCCTCAATCACACAAACAACTTTTTCCATTCTTAAAAAGTGTGTAATATCATCAATTTTGAACCCTATAGATTGGAGCAACTCATTCCATTCATCCTTGGTCCTCTCTTACCACTACAACATCTCATGTGAAGGTCCACGCAATGGCATTCGTTGGTCATGTCTAATATGCTCAGGTGTTAAAGGTCTTTGAGAAGGAATTAGTAGTGACATTGATGTTGATGGAAGAAACAAATAACAAACTTTATTACTTCTACGTGAAGAAAACAAAGACAATGTTAAACATGTTTAGTAATACATTCAGAGGTTTGGATTTATTGAGTAAAACGTTTGAATGGTCAACGTATCCAAAAAATAATTGTTATACTATAGATAAATATATGTATAAGACTTTAATGTCAATAATGCCATTGAAAAAATAAAACATATAGAAAGAAAATACATTATAAACTTATAATGTTTAAAATGAAAAAAAATAATTAAAGTTCCGTAATACAAACTTGATCAAAATTTACAACACATAAATTCAATAAATAAATACACACGGAGGGTATAAGGAATAATTGTATATAAAATATACATGTATTATATAAATATATAAAGGCTAAAAATACAAAATTATATCTTATTTTTTATTTAAAAAGAACAAAAAAACAGAGTCCTTGTGAAAAATTAAGCAAAGCAACTATTTGATGGGTTTTTAATGTATTAGAGAAAATAAATTATTAATGATACTATCAATAATGTGATTAAAAATTATATTATTAATACCACCCTTTAAAACCTATTATCGTATGTTTTTTTTTAATTTAAAAGATAAAAATATAAAATTAACCATTATAAAATTCAATGCTATTTATATAGTACTCTCGAACAGTATGTGCTTATATAAAGCTTTCGATAATAACATTAATTTTACATTATAACAAAAACAATATTATTATTTGCCATCAAACATTTAAAGTTATAAATGCTTATGTTTTTTAAAAGTTTTGAAAACTTCCTCTCCCTATTAAGGTCTCAAGGGCAGGCTTAGGAGACGGTGTTCCTTAAACATTGAAGCACACGGATGATAACTCTAGAAATATACATACATATGTTTCCATGGAAATGTCTTTTGAATGATGTTAAGTTCAACCTGACGGGTCATTCTACCTTACATAGATGCAGAATAAACAGTTTATAAATTATCTTACTAAAGCAAAATCTCTATTAATTTCATAAGCAAGATGATATAAATGATATACCTGCATATTCATGGTATAGTAACCGTAACTTAGATGCACAGTAACAATGCCTAGAGTAACCATTGACAAACTCAACTTACAAGGATGTACAATATATTTTTTTTTAGTCCTCGAAAACTTTATTATAAAACTTTAAGGAAAATTTATCATATATAAAACATTTTCTTTAAGTTTTCTTGCATGCCTCAATCACACAAAGGAACTCTGTTACTCCAGGTAAGCGCTAATACCGTCTATTTTGAACCCTGTAGATTCCAGTAACTCATCCCATTCATCGTTGTTCCTCTCTTCCCTCCAGTGACAACCAGCATCATCAAGTCAGGGTCAAACCCGCCAGTGTTCTTGTCCTGAGGATCGACTATCTGGTCAACAATGATAAGTTTACCATTGTTCATCAGGGCACTGTAGCAGTTCTTCAGCAATTTCTTGCACATATCATCGCTCCAGTTGTGCAGAACTTCCTGTATCAAAGGAGATTAAATGAGAGAGAGGGAGAAAGAGAGAGACCTGCAAATATATGGCATCTCCCTTGGGGACATTCTCAAACATGTCGCCAGCTACATGTGTCACTCCTGAACAAGGAGAGAGAACTTTAGATATATAATTCAGAGAGAAATATAGACCTTTGTAAGCTGGAGCATCTGCTACAGCATATGGAAGATCCAGATTGATCCCTTGGATATGTGGGTAGGCCTCCAGGATCTTGGAGAGGCAGAATCCTGTCCCGCCTCCCACGTCGACAAGCACCTGCACATCCTTGAAACCCATGTAATTCTGCAGCACTGCAAGTATTATGGCCGAGGAGAGGCCAGAGAGAAACCTGAACCACATCTTGGCGAAGACTGGGTCGGAGGAGGCATATTCAAAGATCCCTTACCGTGCGCCTTGGCAAAGGCGGAGGATGGACACGGATCAACTGCAATCTCGTGCAGGTGCTGCCAGGCTGCCTGAAGTGGCTCGGCGGTGGTTAAGACAAAGAGTGGTGCTAGCGTGCGTCGTTCTTCTGTAACAAGCCATTTCGAGAGCTTGTTGTGTGCAAAGTATCCACTCGGACTCTCTTTGAATATCCCCTTCCTGCACAGACCTTGTAACAGCCTTCTAACAATATCGGAATTGTAAGGTGTGACCAGCTGCAGTTATTGCAGTGTAATGGACGGGCTGATCCGACTTTGCCAGGATGTCAGGGATTCCAGTTTGATGGCTGCCTTGATAACAAAAGGAGTGGAAAAAGACTCGGCCAGAGAGAGCATTTGCATGAGCTGGCAAATCTTCCCCCTCCATAACCTATTGAGTTACACTTTCTACAAACTTAGTTACACCACACTTTTGATATTGTCACACATATGGCACCGTACCACACCATAAGATACACTCTGTTCTGCACTGTCACAGGCATGGCGGGCCACCCAAGCTACCGCGGCTGTTTACAACGGCAGAACAACAAGTCAAGCAGCTCGCGTTGGCGGGCATGACCCAGCGACAAATCTTGATGGCATTGTGCCCATGAAGACCCGTGACACTGGCGACCGTTAGAACGGTGTACAATGCCAAGGCCAAGTGCCGTCGCGAACTTCCAGTTGGTCGTTCGCCAACTCAAGCATTGCTCAATGAGCTGAAGCAAAGCAAGTTTCGACATGCAGTGGACTGCGATTGCAGCGGCAACGTGGAGTGTCTGTTCTTTGCACATCCCACCTGCACACTGCACCTACAAAACCAATCGCCTGAGCATAACATTTTTCATATGCTTCGTCTTCATCAGCGACAAAGACACGGCTGACCACACGGTGCATAACTTGTGGTGTGGTGGCAATATGGTAAAATATCAATTTTCCAAATTTAATATAAACTAATAAAATTTGCCAAGGACTTTTAAAGAGTCAAATCTTAGTGTTTACATATTAATAAAGATTTATACGTTTTGATATGATATATATGTTCATGTACACCCACTTTTTAACGCACATAGTACGTACAATAAGAAAATGCTGAACAAGACAAACAATGAAATGTATGAAATGACTTCAGATATACTTTGCGTTTAAACATAATCATATATATATGTACGTATGTATGTATGTATGTATGTGGTCATTTTCATATGTACGTTACAAAATAATTAAAGTCACTAGTGTTGAACGACATTCAAACTTACTTTATTAAATGTCAGAAATATTATATATATGTATGTAAATAGTATATGTAATAATGATGTTAACAATTACATATTTATATTAGAATGGCTCAGATTAGAAATTAGTTCAGATTGTCTTATACTTCAGTATTATTTTATGATTATTATTTTTATTAAATAAAATGAAGTTTATTTAAGGCTCCCTCCAAATACTAATTTCCATAGTTAACTTTTAAATATAATATTCTTTAGGTGCATTTTATTTACTTTAGTTTAAACTTATACATACACTAGTACACATGTCCACCGTCGGTGGACTTAATTATTTAAGAATAATTTATTATTAATAAACTTTTAATCCAATGAAATTTAAATCCTTAACACAATTATTATTCTTAATCTGATACATTTATTTTTAAGTTTGGATCCTTTAACTTAATGATTTTATATTTACCCATGTTATTTAGTTTTTTAACCTTTTAAGTTAAATCCTTAATTTAATTATTATTTTTAATTTAATAAATTTATCTTGACTTTTTAACTTAGTAACAACTTGGTGCCATCTTGGGCTTTTCAATGCTTTATGCTTTCTTATAACATAATTATTTAATGACCCTTGAGTAAGTTGTTATTCTTTTTAAGTTAGACCCTTAATTGTTGTTACTTTAATGAAATTAAACAATCTTATAACTTAAAATTAGTGTGTACATTGTTAATTTAATTGTTAATAATGTACATACTAATCCAACAAGACTTCCCATGCATGAATTTAGCAACATTAAGGATAAGTTACTTCGAAGGTGGAACGTATCCATATTGTATAAAAGTTGAGATGGCATAATAAAGGGTTGTACCTTAATGACACAAGATAGAATTTGCATTGGTATAAAAATAATAAGTTCTGAATTTAAAAACTCTTACTACATATCTTAATTAATATATGTGATAAAGTGGCTAACACGGAATATCATTCTCAATACAAATATACTTGATGAGTTTTTAACCTAATGACCCATTGACCCTTAAACCCTAACTTAAGGGGTTTAGGGCATGGGGTTAAGTCAACCCTAGAGGTGTTTCTACCCATATTCAACATGTTGAACTCATTGAAATTAATTAATAACCCAATCAAGACATGAAAAATGAGGGTAAGAATTTTTTTAAAGGTAAGTGTTACCTTATTTCTTGAAGTATTTAGGGACAACGATTGAGCTACCCCTAAACACCTAAGTGCATATACCGTAGTAAAAAAATGCTACGAATTAATAATTAAACTAGATTAGTAATTAGTAAACTAGTAATTAGATTAGTAATTAAACATTTCCGTAGCATTTTTTAACTACGGATTTAATCATTGAAGTGCACTAAATAGGGCTGTTTTTCATTATATATAGGGCTTGTCAATATAATTTAGTAGGTAATAATAATCAACTCCAAAATAAAGTAAAAGTCATAGTTAAACTATGACACTCTTTCTACCTTTAAAAATGTTAATGTCCTCATTAATGGATAATGCTAACTCCAAAACTAAATCATGTTAAAAAAAATTAACCAAAACTAATATCACAATATGTCATAGTTTTTATTATTACTTTAGACGTTAACTATTGTTACTTACTAAGTTATGTGATGAACCCTAGATGTAGTGAGAAACAGCTTCACTTAGTGCACTTAAGTGTTCAATGGCAATCTAGTTAGCTATCATTAGATACCTCGAGAAACTCTAGGTGAAGGTAGAACTTATCTTCTAAAAAACTTTCCCTCGATTTTGATGTCCTAGTTAGGTTTATCAGTTAATGCAGATGAGTTCGGCATGTTAAATAAAGTTAGGAACACCCCTAGGGTTGCCCTAACCCACATCCTAAAATCCCCACCTGCTCAGGTAGGGTTTAGGGGTAGGAATTAGGTTAGGTTGAAAACTCATTTTGTTAACTAAGGGATTGGCATTTCGTGCCAGCCCACTTACAAATATGGGGGAGGGGGGGGTCCGTCACATAAATAAGGTAGGGTATATGTAGGAAAGTTCTTATGTTCATGACAGAACTCATTATTCTTCTATTAGTGTAAACTTTAGCTTGTGTCGTCAAGGCATAACCCTCTGTTGTACCGTTTTAACTTCCTGACAATAAGGGTATGTCCCACTTTTGGGGTAGCTTACCGTTAATGTTGATGAATCCATGCTTGGGAGGTCTTATTAGACAACACGTTCCAAAGGTTACAGATTGAAGCTTGTCTCTAACCTCCTCCTCCACGTCAACTTAAGAGTAGCACTCACAGTTAAGTAGGGCACACTTGTGTCCTCATCCAATTGTGAGTGTGGGATCTTGGTTGATAAGTTTTTTTTATCAAGTTTCTGAGCGATCATAAAGGGGTTCTAGAGTTGGCATTGGAGAGCCACTAGTGCAACTATTGAATCTAAGGGGCTATGGCATGATAGCCCACATTTAAGAATAGTGTCACATGAAAATGTGATACTAGGCTAGATGACACACGGTACAATGCTTTAGGCACACCCTTTGGAGTTGTCTCATGGGCTTAATGCCGAGGGGTTGGATACTCTAGCAAGCATGCATGCTTGTGTTCACATTAAGGTGCTAAGCCTTGGGCATCGATTCAAGGGAGGTTAGGTCTCCTAATTGGATATGCTATTGGCACACTCGGCTAAGGAGGGAGTCTTCTCCTTGGGGTCCAAGGGTTGAATAACTTAAGCTCGTTAACAAGAGCCCTTTCATGAGGCTCTCGCAAGGTTGTGTGCTTAGAGTTATCTACACCTAACTTTAAGGAGTTTGCTTAGTAAAACACTCATATTGTCCACTTATGGCACACCCTCATTAACTACTAACCTTAAGTCTAGGACCCTTATGGATTAGTTGTGGGTTAGGTACCCCTTAAAGGGGTTGTACTCCTAGACGAGGGTGATTCCTCAAGGGATAAATGACGATGCCTCAACTTTGTCCCAGAAGTATGTGTGGTACACAACTCCTTGGCGGGGTTAAGGCATAAACATGTCTAGGTCTACTGGGGTGGAATCCTAAAGTCTACTCAAGTTATCCTATAAAGTTCGGAGGGTAGTCATTTTAGGCACATAAAGTGTTGATGCTGAATGGCCACTTAATAGCCACGTGTTGTCATGTGCTAGTCCTTCGGGTTAAAACTCTAACACTCTATGCAGAGTTAACAAAATTTCATATAATTTTCATAACATTACATAAAGCCAAGTACTTCAGAACCATCGTTCATTAAGTCATCAATTCAGTTACCAGAGGCAATAACCTACGACATGAAATCACCTGGAGACTTTTACATGTTTACAAAGTTTGTCACATGATGCAGACAACATAATGGTTAATTTGTTTACTTAACTAGAATTTATATTAAAGGTTTTTAATTAATGTTAACTATCAACCCCTAGGTTAACAAGAAATATAGCTTTGCTTTATTCCTTAATTTTTAAACACACTTGATATACTTTGTTGTCAAGCTCACAACAAGCAAATTAAGTTTATTGGGAGACTGTTGTTCGAGAGTTGGAAGCACTTTTTTATTTTTCCAATAATTCCACATCTCCACATGTTACAGTATTATAGCCTCACCGATTTTGCATCCCTTGGTGTTTCTCATTATCCATTGCATAAGGGTTTGCTACTATATCTATCCCCTGTTAAAATATAGCTACACTAGACTAGGTATAAGACTTTTATCAGAATCAAGCTCTTTTCCAATACAATAGTACTATTCTCAAAACCATGTTCTTTGTAGATATGTCCTTTGCTGTACACATGTATACAATAAGATCCCATCAACTCTTAGCCCATCCACTCTGGTGTGTCATTGATATAAATTCATTCTCGATGGTAATTAAATATAGGTCAAATCTGTTATCAAGTGGTCATAGCATTACCATTTGCCTTTTGCAACCGGCTTTGTACTCTTTCATAACACCGACCAGTTCAAAGTAAATATAAGTTAACATACCTTTCTAACAAACCGATATGAAAACTAGGAAACTAACCTATATCTAGTGCCTTAACCAATAATCTCTAGATATCACGTGTCAACTAACCTGTTCCTATTGTACTCATTTCCCAAAGAGCATAACAACTAGGTTCATTTAATAATTCTTAACTCTATATCTTACTAAGTGTAAATATTAAATTTTAAAACATAGTTCCCACAATAAGAGTCTCTAAACTCATAATATTGCACCTATGTAACATTATATCCATTTTTAACTCTCAAATTGATTATGTAAACATTTTTCTGAAGTTATGAATATAACCTCTTCATTAATTCCAAAATATTGTTTTACAAGCACCTTTAAACTAATTCCTATTTCATAAATAGTTGCAATTTCGATATTGATACTCTCAAACTAATAATGATCACCTAACATTTAAATCTAGAATTTACTGACAAGTTGTTACATTAGCAGATATGACTTTATAATTGTATTAATTTATCGAAATGTAAAACTATAATGTGAATATTAACTTAATTGATATGAATTAAACTTAGCTTGAGATGAAAACATAATGCTAGTTTTAGTATTTTGAGGTGCCGTTCAAATTAAAGGAATCATGAATCAGCGTTTGATTCATTTAATTGATTTAGTAAGATATCAACCTCCACATTAATATTATCATGACACTAAAGTGTTATACTAACTTCACGTTTCAGTTATATCTTATAATTTAGTTAAACTCCCAAACATAATAAGATATGTAATTTAGTACATCGAACTAAGATATGCCATTCATTTTGAACACCTAGCAATCTCACAAAGTATTACATTGCTCCCAAGCAATATATTGAGAAACTCTTTCTCAATTATCAACTAATTTGAAGATCGCATTTTAAGCTACAACATTAAAGTATTATTTTACTAAAGTGTTAAAATCAAATTTTTCCTTTAAGACTTTTTATCTCATGATTATGACCATCCCATGTGATCATAACCACCAATTTCAATATAATAGATATTATACCACACTTTGCTAAATCATTTATAACTAATTTTATAAAGATTATCACAAATATGTCCAAAGTCTAGAGTATAAATATCATAATAGATAAGGTGATAAAAACCTCATATTTTCAAATCGAATATCAGATTATATGTTAGGGATCTTAAATCATGATTATAAGAAAAGAGACCATCTTCTTGAGCTAATTTAACAATTCATTATGTACTTCACAGATATTGAATCGAACTCAAAGAAACACTATCAATCCTTAAGATTGAATCGATAACGAACCTAAGAAACACCATCAAACCTTAAGTTAAGAAAAGTCTTACTTTTTGATATTCCAAAGGATTGAGAATACATACTTTGAATGCCCACATTTGCAACCATGATGCAAGAGTTAAGAAACTAGCTTTTTGAATAACCGTATTTGACTTCAAGATGAAATTGATACAAAACCAACACCAACTTTTAAATCTTACCATTCTCAACATACTTAGTACAATTAGCAAGTTTTTTACCTAATTTTTTGAAAAAAATGAATATCCTCAATTTAGTGCTCTTGTTAACTAAGGAATCACCCTTGTTCAAAATCATGTTCCACATAGCTTAAAGAGTTAATAATGAAATGCACAAGTGTGCGCCAAACGCCTTCATTATGCAAGTTCTTATAATTTAATAAATTAAAAATATAAACGTATGTCTTTAACATTTCTATTTTTGGTAAATCATGCCATCTACCTTCAAACAATACTAATAAGAATGCAAAATTGACAAGCTATTATCCTAAGTCTCCCTTATAATCTCATATAAAATACAATTGTAATCGAGTTAGCCAAGCTAATTAATTTGAACACAGAGTGTGCACTTAGAACTAACTAAGGTTTCATGTTATACTTTGTTCAAATCAAAGAACTTGAATTCAATAATATAATTAACCTAGTAATACAGTATGTAGCTAGCATCTTCAAAATACTGTGAACATCAGACAATATTTTGACTATATTTGCATTTTCACTTAATATATTGATCATATGTTAATACCTAAATTTTTGTCGTACCATAAGTCCAACACCATAGCTTGCTTCTTAAGTTATACTCTAAAAATATGTGCTATAGTGAAAATTCATTTTGTACTTTTTATCAAAATGTAATGTTCATTCTTATGTTTGGTTATGCCCTCTTTTCGGAAGTCAAAATACATAATCTTTTCTTATTTGAACACTATTGCCAAATTTGATATTAAATCTTGACCTAAATCAAAACTCAATAGTCACTGTCACGTTCTCAATCATGTGTTATCCCAATTTCATGCACCTTAAAGAAAAGAAAAAAAATTCAATAATGTGCAAACTTAGCATATTATATGATTCATTTTACAAACTTAGTTTGTAAGCCAAAATAAACTAGCTTGCCATGTTTTATGGAAATGTTTGATAAATTAATCAGTGCAAATATAAGATAAAATAACTTGGGCAAACATAAGGTAAAGTAACTTGGACAATAAAGTAAAGTAACTTAAACAATTGTAAAGTAAAGTAATATGATATGCAACTTGGAAGTTACCTTCCAAATGCTACCCTTGACATTAAAGTTCATAACCCACATCTATTTACCAAGTAGGTGTTCTTATAAAACTTAAAACTATTTAAACCCTAAAACACAATGCCACTTTAGGCAGTTCTACTGATTGTAGAGAATAGGCTCTAATTTTCATAGTTTTTAACTCGAAGGGCTAACACGTGGCTGCCAAGTGGCCATCTGCCGTCAACACCCTGTGTGAGAAACAGTAAGTCTTTTAAGACAATCCTAAAAGTCTGATTCATATGTTCAAATAAGCACAAGACTCAGGCTCCTACCCTAAATCCCCTAGAATGACTACTCGCCGAACCCAGAGGATAACCTGAGTAGACTTTAAGATCCTACTTAAACAATCTTATGCCCTAACCCACCAAAGAGATGTGTTTCACACATACCCGTGACAAAGGTAAAGCATTATCATTTATCTCTTGAGGAATCGTCCAGGAGTACAACCCCTTTTGGGCAACAAGAGATACCCTGATCCACAATTAACCCTTAAGGGTTTAAGTGGCCGAGTCATATCTTAGACTTAGGCTTAATACTTAGTGAGGACACGAGTGTTCTGCTAAGTAAATCCTCTAAGGCTAGGTTTAGATAACGTTAAGTAACGACCTTGCAAATGTTTCATGAATGGGTTCTTACTAACAACTAAGTTAAGGATCATTAAATAATTAAGTGTAGGCATAGTAAACATAATAACTTACCACAATTGGATTAGAACTTTAGTCGTTCAACCCTTGGATCTTAAAGAGAAGACCCCCTTAGTTAAGTGTGCCAATAACACATTCAATTAGTAGACCTAACCTTTCTTAAGTAAATGCTTAAGGTTTAACACCTAATGTGATGTTTGCTAAATATTCAACCTCTCAGCATTAAGCCCATGAGACAACCCCAAAGAGTGTGCCTCGGGCATTGTACCATGTGCTATTTAGCTAGTGACACATCTTCATGTAACATTATTTCTCAAGATGTAGACTATTATGTCATATCCCCTTAGATTTTAAGAGTTACACTAGGTGTCATGAACATGGCTCTCAAATGTCAACTTTACAATCCCTTGTGAACCCTCAGGAACTTAGTAAAGAAAACATATTAATCATGATTCCACTCCAAGACACAGATGTGCTTTACTTAGTTGAAAGTGCTACTCCTAGCTTAACATGGAGAAGAAGGTTAAAGACATGCCTTAACCTCTGACTCTTGAAACGTGCAGTTGACAAGACTTCCTAAACATGAATTCACCACCGTTAAAGGTAGGCTACTCCGAAGGTGGGACGTACCACTATTATTTGGAAGTTGAAGTAGTAAAACAGAATAAAGATACAAGCTAAAACTTACATCAGTAAAAGAATAACAAACTCATTATGAACCCATGAACTCACATTACATATTCTACTTAATATATGTAATTCATATTTTCCTGTTTTGTAAAGTGGGTTAGCACGGAATATAATTTCAATAAGAATATACTTGATGAGTTTTTAACTTAACGACATCGACCCCTAAACTTTAACTTGAGGGGCTTAGGGCATGGGGTTAAGATAACATTAGAGGTGTTTTTATTCATATCCAACATATCAAACTCACTGAAACTAATTAATAACCCAATTGAGACATGAAAAATAAAGGTAAGAATTTTTTAAAAGGTAAGTGCTACCTTTGCATAGAGTTTCTCAAGGTTTCTAAGGTCAATTAACTGGACTACCCTTAAATATTTAAATACATTAAGCATGGTTGTTTTTCATTACATATCCGACTTGTCAATTTAATTCAATATGTAACAAAAATCAACTCCAAAGTAAAAGTAAATGTCATAATACAAACTATGACAACGTGTGATTGTGATATAATTAGTTTATGATTATATAAATTATAAAAAAATGTGTTTATAGTTACTTAAAATTGTATTATGTACTTTTCTATAATGCTATGAATACTGATATATCAGTTTGTTATACCTTGTACGAGGACACTAAGCCTCTTAATACATGTGTAAGAAATTAGTACAACGTAACAAATTAAAAAGAAATTAACTTTTCAAATGATCATTAGTACATTTGTTAGTGCTTTTATGCGTAATTCTCAAATTTGGGGTAATTCCTTCTCTGAGTGATGTATATTCGTGTGTGTGTGTGGGTGCATTCTATTAAGTGAGTGTAATGCTGAATTTTAAAGAATTTACAAAGAATTTTAAATGTGTTATTAAGGTTTTCTCTAATGTTATATTAAATAGGCATTTTAAATGCTTCTTAAATAATATTAGAATAAGAGGGGAGCCATATTATGCAAACTAGCCCTTCGTATGTGCAAAGACTTAATATATTTAACTTTTTTAATTAAGTTTAATAATTATATACTTAAGTTATAATATGATAATAGAACATTTTACTCTTCATCTTCTTCAATCTTTACTCATTCCTCTTTTGCATTAATAAACAAGTCATTAATTTTTAAATCTTAAAACTTTCACTATCGTTTAAAATTTAACTTATTCACATTGGCTTAGTTAAATCTTAAACCACGATTTCTTATTTGATTAACTACATACATTAATTTTCCCAAAGTTTAAAAAGTGCACGCGGGAAGATTTAGAAGTGCAAACGGGAAGTAGTAGCACCAGAATAGAGTAAAGTAGGGAAGACTTCGGCCAAACGAGGAAGCAGGTCCGTCTAATGTCCCTCCACAACCTCAAGAGGATCAACTATGTCTGTCCAAGGCAGGACAACAACGAGAGAGGAACCAAAGATACCACTTATGTCACAGAAATTGTGGAACGCTAGAGTCAGGATAGCCTTGCGAGGGTAATAAATCCCGTTGGAATCGTTTGAAAAGGAGTTTGTTCCCTCTAAGGTGAAACATGAATTGGGACCAAACATCCATGCATGGGTCAACACCATGGTGAAGTCGGATGTCCATTTAGTAGTTGAAAGTTAGCAACAGCGGCATGGAGAGCAGAGGATGCTCGAGTCTCGACCTCAGGTACGTATATAAATATTCAATAGGTAGTGCAGCAACAACCTGCGACCACCCTAGTAGGGGAGAGAAAGGGCTTTGACATCACTAGGACAGGTGCTAGTACAACCACCAACATGAGTAGTTCTTTGAGGAGTAGTAAACTAGTGAGGAGTCTAGCACTTATACAAAGAGTGACACAGGAACTTCACTCCTTATCTCAGGCTGGAAACACCTGCACATGCGGGCTAGGAAGAAAACCCCGTATACACCAGACAAAACCGAAGTTAACCCGTATATACATGAAAAAAACTAATCTTTATTCGTACCTCTTGTGTACTATATCATAATAGAGTTTTTGTAGTTTTTCTTATTCTAATAACGTCTTTCTTATATACTAGAAGGGGTATTATTGACATTTTCAACTCTTATGTAGAACGCGTTTCTGTCTACAAAAACATTCACATTCACACACACACACATTATGTTGTTTATCATCGTTTTTATAACTTCTAATTAAGATATCTTTCTACCTAGGGTAGATAAACTGGATAACGATGGATTCAGACAATATCGCTAGAATGAGTAAACTGGTGGCCCATATAGTAGCCGGCATCTACAATGTAGCTCGACTAACATGGTTGTAATTGAATTGACATTATTACACTTAAAAGCTTCAAAATGTGTGTGCACGTGTTAACTTCAAATTTAAACTTACAAGCTCATATATTTGACTTTGAAACGATAAAAGGGAGTTTGATCAATTTTCGGTTTCACCGTGGCTTGTGTGTTAAATTTTGTTACGAACTTATGTTTCTTACTTAGTGACTAATAAACATTCTTAATATCGCCTACAATATAGTTAGTTATGTAACTCCATTTGATATTTAAATACTACGAGGTTTATTAAACATAAAGAAACATTTGTTTATATATACATAATACACACACATAAAACCTGTTTTCTAAATGCCTTTGTGGTTTTATGTTACATACATACACACAGATTTTATATATATATAATCTATGTATGTATGCATGTTTATGTGTGTGAAGGCATTCAGAAAACAAGTTTTAAGTACTGTGGGCTTTAAAGATACCACAAATTGAATCAAGAGGCACATTTAGTGGCATGAGGACCCAAAATTGTATTTTTCATTGCACTTTTTAAAAACATCACAAGAACATAAATGCCTCTATATAATAGCTCTTTGAATCAATTCTTTCCTCTCACTAACATCTATGTGTTCTTACATGAAATGAGAATGTCTATAGTCTTGTTTTTTAATAATTAGTAATTTTTATTATTTAATTAGTATTTTTTAATATAAAGAAATAAATTTTAAAATAATATAGGTTTAAAGAAAAAATATTTTTAAAATGTATGTTTAAAATATTAATAATTAATATATAAATATTAATTAAATTATTTTTTATATTTTCATTTTTATGTATCATTTCCATTTTACTTACAACATTATTTATTAAACACTCTAACTTTGATATAGTGAGCTTCCTTTTTAAACTCTCACAATACCCAACTTCACAAAGCCTCCATTCTCATATGAACATATCCAATACGTTTAAAAACCATAACAACCCAACAACAACAATACTCTATATAGCATCTTTCCTCATTAATTAGTGCCTTTCAAACTTTTTACACCGCAGCATAAATAATGTTGCCCCTTCATATATATTTTAATTAAAATACATAATTAACCCCTCGTCTAAAACCATATTTTGAACATGAATTTTTTATTCTGCGTGCATCGTTTCTACACAACCTTAAGAGCGAAGTCCCTGTGAAGAGTGATTTATAAGAGGAGAATGACCAGGAAGAAGAATACATGGACATTCACGAGGAGTCTGGGGAGGTCTAATTGAAGGGAAATTGTAGGTTCTTCGAGAGGAGTGGAGACATCCCAAGAGGGGAGCTAGAAGGGCAGTAACTACTCATGCACTCACTAATAAATACAATAAATAATAGTGAGTTGTACAATAGACAAAAGGAAAGCCTATAACCTAAGGATTGCCTGGAACAATCGCTACCTTATATAGTTAGGTGGACAGACTCTTGTTCCTTTCCGTGATGTAGTCACGTTGTTCTCTTCTCAACAACTCCTTATATTTCTAGATCATCTAATCGTATTCCCTTTGCAGGTGTGGCATCTCGACTGCTCATACCCCTTGAGATAGATTGCAGCAACCAAGCGTTTTACTTGTCACCCATTCTAATCCGACCCTCTCACATCGGAACTGAACCCTCACGTCATTTAAGGACCTTATAGATAGGCGGTCGAGAGCAAGCATTTTGTAGTAGACACTCCTCACACACACGCACACTCACGCTAGTGTCCAAACAATAAACACCTGAGTGTAAAAGTCCGAAGACGTCTACCATTCTAGCTTTGGACTAAATCAATACACACATACACACGCACACGCCACACACACAACTTACTTCCGGGTACTTGAGCTGTGGGAAAGACTTCTTCGTGACATCAATCAAGTCCTTGAACGTTAATGATCGTTCAATACACAAATATCTCCCAGAAGCATTCTTATCCTCATACGCTCGAATGTGAGCCTTTGCAACATCACGCACGTCCACAATTCGTAGCCATGTGTTGGGGTAACTCTCCATTGAACCTATTAAGTTCAATACATAAGTCAGCAAGTTTATCACACACGCACGCACGCACGCACGCACGCACGTACCATCTGCAATCTTCTTAAAAACTCGATGCTAGTGTTAATTGTTGGCTGTAGCAAAGGCCCAAAAACCCACACAGGACACACCGTTATAAGTTCTAAGCCATACTCCTTTGCAAGGCTCCATGCTAGCTTCTCAGATTCCGTCTTTGCCACCATGTACCACATCTATATAATAGTTAAGTATCTACTGAGAGTTTTCTATTAACAACTTACTTGGGCCTCCATGTATCATCGTCTATAATCTTCTCAGCTGGGCGTTTGGGATCGTAAAACACAGCAGCACCTGAGGACGTCATCACTATACGCTTCACATTCTCCTTGTGGCATGCTGTGAACACGTTGCGTGTGCCTTGAATAGCAGGACCAAGCACATCCTGTAAACAATATGTGTGTGCGCGCGTGCGCGCGTGTGTGAGAGAGAGATACAATCTATGTTCTTTCATAACATGGTAGCTGATTAAGTTGCAGTCATAATCAATCATCAACTCTAATCTCTCTCTCTCTCTCTCTCTCTCTCTGTGTGTCTAGTGTTTGAATACATATGTTGTAAACACACACACACACACACGTACATCTGGGTTGTCGAATTTCATAGAGACGGGACAAGCCGTGTGAAAAACACCATCGCAGCCACGGATTGCAGGCAGGAGGCTTTCATAATCTAAAACATCTGATTGGAATAGAGTGAGCCCTTCTTTTGCCCATTTAGCTCCTTCAAATGACCACACTTGTCTGCACATATTGAAATTCTTCATAATATGTATAGATACACACGCGCACGCACACACACGCGTATAATTACCTGGATTTCCTGACTGTGCCGTGAACTCTGTAACCATTTTCGAGGAGTTTTTGTACAAGCCATGAAGCGATATATCCATTTGCTCCAGTCACACAAACAGTCTTGCCCATTTTTGTGTGCCTCTCAATAATCAATTTCATCAATATATATAATCTATATTACAGCATGCATTGTCCTTTATAAGACTTTAACTATGAGTTTTGTTTGTTACGCAACTATGATATATACATATAAATATATTATATACATCCTCTGTGAACGGTTTCGCAACTCTATTAAATTTGTTTTTCTTTGTTTTTATCAATTAACTAAATTTTAATTAATTATAATTAATATAAAGGGGCTGTCTATTGGAACTGTCCGTTATTATCATCATGATTTTGTTCACATACTACAAATGAGAAATTCAATTGATATAAGTTTTCTTTTAAAAGATGAATTTAATAAGTAGTGATATAATGCGAAACATAAAGTCGATGCAAGCAAAATAAACGTTTTTGCTCTTAGTAACTATATTACTAAATATTTATATATAATAAATATATACATTTTATTATACTAGATTGATGTGCCCACACTTATAAAAATAAATTAATGTAATGAACCAATGGTTAGTTTTACACATGTACTTTCAATTTAAAAAAGAGTATTATTTCTATCTTTAAACTCAATGTTACATAACTTAGGGAACTTAGTTTTATATATGATATTAACCAAAATCACATTATTGATTTTAAAATTAAAATTATAAATTTTAATTTTAGGATTTTTATTTTCTTAAATCTCACTATTGATTTAATATTTATAAATTTACATTTTAAACTTGAATTTAATAATAATATTATTTCTGATATATCTTAATATATTTTCTTTGGATTGATCTCTTTTTGTTTTTGCCGTGTTTAAATTGTAGAATATAAAAGCTTATTTTAAATTTTATAAAAATATTATTTTAAATCTATAGGAAGTACAACTTAGGGACTTTCTACGATAAAAATATCACACACAATTGTGACATGCGTGCTGCGTGGTGTGCTAACACCTCGTATGGAATATGCTCCGTAATATCTCAATATGATTAGTGACACCAATGTCTGTAAATGTAAAGTCAAACTATAATATGATTGACGGGGTAACCAAGAGTATGCTAACGATCTTAACAACACAAAAATGTCTTGTAGCTTCTCAATAAAAAGGCAATCTCTATACAGAATACACATCTACATACAAACTTAACAATGGTGTTCGTTCTGTACGTGCTCGCGTGTACCTTTGCCACCGCTTGTGCTTTGCCTGGTGAAATCATGCCACCGGAATTGTTCGACAAACTTTTTAGAGAACGAAATCCTTTCTATACATATGAATCATTCATTAATGCAGCTGATGAGTACCCAGCATTTGGAAATACTGGCTCCGAGATCGACCAGAGAAGAGAAGTCGCTGCATTCTTTGCCCACGTTGTGCAGGAATCTGGAGGTACATATATATACATGTATATAGAATTAATTACTAACTAATTCTCCAGCTTTAACATACATCGATGAGATCAATAAGACCAGGAACTGCGATTACCGTTTTCCATGTGCCAGGGGCAAGGAATACTTCGGAAGAGGCCCTTTGCAGCTGTCCTGGTAAATATATATCTACATATTATATCTTAAGTGTGGTACTGATGTATATCTGATGTTACTTTGTTTGAGTAAAAAAAAGATCAGTATACCAAGTTAAACGATCTATAGTCGTATGGATTTAACACTTATGTGTATCTTATGTGTATATACATATGTAATTACATGTAAGACATAATATATGTGTATCATACCCTCTTTGTTAAGTATATTTGAGTAAGAAAAGATCAGTATACCAAGATAAATGATCTATGCTAGTATGGATTTAGCACTTAAAGAGTTTATATTGGTTCAGCCCTAGCACCAGCATGATGTACAATTCGTAAATTTATTATTCTTAGGTATGTAAACCTATAAACAATAAATGTCTTGATAGTGTTATATGTAATATATCTAGGGCCGCGCCAGGGACACACCCCCCCTTACTGCGCACACACCCCTATTAGCTGGCGATTAGGTGGCACACACCCCTATTAGCTGGCGATTAGGTGGCATGCTTACATGGAACTCAGTGGATTATTTTCTAGATTGAATCGAGTTTCACAAATATATTGCTAGAAAATAATTTTTATCTAAGCCTTGGGCATGTCCTTCTGTTATGACCCTGAACGCCACATTCTCCACACCGTCTTACTGCTGCAGTTTGATTCTCCTCAACCCTTTCAAAATAATCCACTGAGTTCCATGTAAGCATGCCACCTAATCGCCAGTTAATAGGGGGTGTGTGCCACCTAATCGCCAGCTAATAGGGGGGTGTGTGCGCAGTAAGGGGGGGTGTGTCCCTAGCGCGGCCCTATATCTAATCCTTCTTACTATTTATTATAATATACACTGCATGCTTAAATACTTTCATTTTTAGGAATTATAACTACGAACGAGCAGGAATGGCACTTGGACTAGACCTAATAAACTATCCAGAGTTCATTGCAGAAAATGCACTATATTCATTTATGTCATCTTTCTGGTTATGGACTGCAACTGGTTGCGAAGATGCCATGGTGAACAGCAAGGCCGGTTTTGGAGAAACCATATATAGGTTGGGTGGAGAGGCAGAGTGTGGGAAGGCAACCGAAACACCACAATCATCCAACAGAATCCTCTACTACAAACTACTGTGCTTGTATCTCAACGTGAAGCCCGATGAAAACCTCAGTTGTGCAGCCATGGCTGGTGCACCCAGTCCATCCAAGTATTAACTTCAGCGATTTGAGATTTGCTTGCATAATAAAATTTAGTGTTATCATAATACACCAGTGTACAATCACGTGTGTGTCACGCTGCCCTTGTATACAAGGTATGCATGTACTTTCTATGTGTGGATTTGGACACGGGTACGTATGTTTTGCAAATAGAGTTGTGCACACCTATACATCATGTGTATAGGACTTATTTATAAAAGTTTTTATTTTGAATCCTCCTAATCACACATGGGATATAAACTCTCTAATTAGAGCTTTAACCTTTTTATTCAGATTTCTTGTCACCATTACACCTGCACAAATGCTTAGAATCACACACACACACACGCACACTCCTTGTTGTGACATCCTGTAAACAACGTGTGTGAGTGTGTTAATTGCATATACAATCTATGTAGTTTCCAAAGATATTGCCTATGCAAACCAAGCAGTACAATCATTATAATCATCCCACTATATATATGTTTATGTTAATATAAGATGCAATGGAGTGTTTGTACTATAAACTTGGACGCTAGTGATTAATGGTGACAAGAAATCTCCAATAAAAAGGTTAAAGTTCTAATTGGAGAGTTTGTACCCATGAGCAGTCCATTGTGGACAAGGATTCAAATAAATACTTTTTTGAATACATGATGTATATAAAGTCTAGCATTTGGTATGTCACTAAGTGAGTTCAAATCCACACACAGAAAGTACATGCACGCATTGTATATAAGGGCAGCGGGAACACACGTAATTGTACCTTGGTGTATTATGATAACACTAAATTTTATTATGTAAGCAAATTTCAAATCGTGCACCAGCCATGTTTGCACAACTGAGGTTTTCACTAGGCTTCACGTTGAGATAGTTGCATGGGTTTCGGTTGCCTTCCATACTCTGCCTCTCCACCCAACTTGTATATGGTTCTCCAAAACTGGCCTTGCTGTTCAACATGGCATCTTCGCAACCAGTTGCAGTCCATAACCAGAAAGATGACCTAAATGAATTTAATGCATTTTCTGCAATGAGTTGTGGTTTGTTTAGCAGGTCAAAAAATATATAAATAATATTAAACTTACCTAAGGCAGGTGTTGTCGGAACGTACGTTCTAAAGGTCGGAGGTTAAAACATATCTCCAGCCTCCTCTAAGTTCTATCATTTATTTATAATGTAAAATAGCCCAAGTGCTTTTCATGCTGCTCCATAGTTATAATTCCTAAACATGAAATAAGTATTTAAGCATGCAGTGTATATTATAAATAAATAACAAAAAAGATTAGATATATACTAAGATTATAGCATATAACACTATCAATAGATTAGTGTTTGTAGTTTGACATGTTTTATTACTTAAGAATAATAAATTTATGACTTGGAATTTTTCACATGACACAAGCAAACTTTGATTTATAAATTTTAATTTAACAAGGTTTCACTAGGGTGCTAGGCCATACGATATACTGATATGTACACGTAAGATACACATCTATAACACACTTAATATAATATGTAGATACATATTTACCAGGACAGCTGCGAAGGCCTGTTCCCATGTACATGGAAAATGGCGATCGCATTTCCGGGGCTCATTAATCTCATCGATGTATATTAAACCTGGAGAATTAGTTAGTAATAATTCTATATACATGTATATATATACATAGGGGTATATGTACTTGGGATACCATATTAGGAATAGAATAGTGCAACAACAAGAAAAGATGAACTCAACTCTACTCTATGCTATATCTTTCTATTTTCGATGCTATCACATATATACAAGGTCATTTACTAATTAAAATATTCCTTAATTCTATATTCTAGAATATTTTTCTTTAACACTTCCAGCTAAATTAGTTGCACCCAAGCTTTTTCATGAAATCCTTATGTGCCTTCTCTAGAAGCGTTTTCGTGAGCATGTTAATGATCATTCACTTGGATCTCAAGAACTTAAAATTGGTTCCTCCGTCACAAAATGATGCTTCAACTCCATGTGCTTCACTGTCTTGTGAAAAATTGAATTCTTTAGTAGCTTCAAGCAACTCTTATTGTCATTGTAGATTCTTGTAGGCTAATTTGCTTATAACTTCCCCAGTTCTTTCGTTAGGTATCTCAACCACAAAGCTTACTTGGCTACTTTTGTAATCCCATGTACTTTACTTCGCATAAAGTACATGAGAGATAAGGCTCATTTCACGGATTATTTAAAGGAAGGAAAGTAGTATGTAAATAAGGTCGGATTGAAGCTCTCCGATCTCATGGAAGAGATGCAGTTGGCGGTGAATTTCATTGTCAACGTGTTTGAGTTTCGAACATCACACATCACAACATCAAATCTAGTTATGTCTTTGTATGATGGATTAAAGGCGAAGAAGCCGGTGGGTGGCTCAATACCTGCTGAAGAGGTTGAGGGAGCACCTCTGCGCAATGCAAGAACTAGAGAAGAGAGGAGAGCCTTCATCGATGATGGCGTTCACATGGGTACAAGTGATTGCAGATTATGTGCACCAACATGGAGAGCCAGCAGGGCCGGAGATAGTGGCTCGCATGAAAACAGGTGCAAAAGGAGACAAAGCGTAAAGGACCAGAAACAAAAAGGGAAGGAATCAAGTGGCAACCTGCAAGGAGAAGAGGAGAAACATGTGGAGAAGACTCACAAGAAGAAGAAGCTTAAGGTGGAGAGGTCAATGTTAGCAAAGAGAACCACGAGATCTGGAGGAAGAAGTGGGAAGCCGAAGTCTGGAGCACAGGAATGTTCTAAACAGAAGTTGGTGGCTGACCTTGAGGAAGAGGAAGACGAATATTCAGGAGGCACGACGCTAGAGGAGGAACTACTGGAGCAGGGGGAGAAAGATGAACCTGTGGAGGAGTAGCAACCGGAAGATGAGCTGCGTGAAGTAGAAAAGGAGCACAAGACAAAGGCAAGGCAGGAGAGTAGCGGAAAACTTAAGCTGGATTCCCAAACACAAATGGTAATAAAACATGAGATTACCCTGGAGCCGTTACATGAGGGGTGGCCAATGATAGTTCCATTAGAGATAGTGGACCCTTTTGAGGAGAAGATACATGAGAAGGGTAAGGCAATAGTGAATGAATGAATGGATGAGCAAGAAGGAAAGCGGAAGGTACCCAAAGCATCTCCAGATATTTGTTTTCAGCGGTTACGCCTACAATTGTGGATATAACCGACGACGAAGTTGTGGAAATTGCAAGAAAAGTTGAAGAGATGGTGCAAGGATCAAAGTTTTTGAGGCACCAATTCAATCCACCACCGTTCCAGTCATCACCAAGATCACACGGAGGTATGTGTGGTAGGGGTGTGTATCGTGGTAATGGATTGCAGAACATGCCGATTCCTTATTTCCGCTTGGATGAGGAAGATCCGTGTTAGTAGCAGCATGAGTGAAACATACAAGTGGATATGTCTTTCAAGTATCAGAGAGCATTCACGCGGAAGGATGTGTAGACCAAAAAAATGCAAATGCAATTTGCACAGGTTCTAGCACAATTACAATCTGAGATGGTAGAACATGTGGTTGGAGGTGGGAATGAGATGCAGGATGTAGCACAATTGGCAGCAAGCCTTTCTAGCCATCTGGTCAATGTAGGGTATACAGTCAAGGATAGAGCAGATGTCCAACGACTAATTGTGTAAGCGGTGAAGAGTGTTATGGCACCTAAGATGATTGCCATTCAAGGGTGATGAACAAGGGTATTCATTGACAAACCAAACAGAAAACCCCGAGTCCGGTGGTGGAGCTCAAGCCTCCACTGATAGTGCAAGAGCTGATGACCTTATTTCAGAGGCTGGTGTGAGCACGAGATAAGAGCCAACAGACTGCTACCATACTATCAGTGGTGGTGGATGAGTTCCAGCGTCTTCAGGAGGAGAATGAGCAACTCAAGAAGGAGATGCAGGCATTTCGTCTTCAAGTTGCAATGGTGTAGTAGGAACTTGACAAGGAGAAAGCAAAGTTTCAAAAGTACAAGGACCATGAAGAGGAGTATTAGGAGGATACTCAGGATGTGTTGCCGTGAGGACACAATAACGAATAAGGAGAGGGCAGTGTTAAAGGTAAAATATTAGGAGCATAGGACATCCTACTGTGGAGAGAATAAGGGTAGGTGTCACGACGCGATACAGAATACAGAATTCCGGATACAGGATATGGGCTGCTGGACTTTCCTACAGGATATTCCTACCAGGATTCTGGACACAGGATACGGTTGCAGGATATTCCTACAGGATATGCCACAGGATATGCCTAGAGGATAAGGAACATGTGGACTCATCTTAGCCTCTGCATGCATGCAGTCACTTTTGCATGCATGCAACCACTTTTAGCATTCATGCCTAGATTAGCTCCTGGAGTTGTGAGCATAAAAGCTCTGACCTAATTATTGTACAATCAGTTACTATCAACACCAGTCTTACTACGATCATTCTTGTTCTTGTCTTGTTCGTGTCTTGCTCCTTGCCTCCTGCTCTTGTCTTGCTCCTAGATCATGTCTTGTTCCTATCTTGTTCCTGGATCCTGTCCTACACTTTCCTGTCTTGCTTTCGGATCCTATCCTGATCCTGTTCTGCTCTGGATCCGTCCTGTTCCTGTCTTATTCCTAGTTCCTGTCTTATTCCTAGTTCCTGTCCTGCTCTCGGTCCTGTTCCTGAGTCAAGCCTTCCTACTCTCGGAATCCTACTCACTTCCTAGTTCTTGGATCGTGGCTTGACAATTTGATAGTAACTGCTTCATAATTCTCCGTTTTCCAGCTACCTTTTTCTTGATTCTTTTCCTTTATTTTCCTCCTTTTTCTTTCCTAGATCATGGCTATTTTGAGCGCTTTCAACGCGAGCACCAAATGTTACTTCATGAGCTGGCCACTTTGCACCAAGTGGTCACTGACCTGCAAGGTTCCACCAATGCGGCACATGCAGCTGCTGATGCATCCTCCAAGGCTGCTGCGCAGGCTCTCTCCCAGGCATCGGTGGTTCCCTCTTCATCAACTTTTCTTCGGAGCCGAAGGTTAGCATGCCAGAGAAGTTCAGTGGCAATCGTGCCGATTTCCAAGGTTTCCTGAATCAGATCCGGCTCTTGATCCGTATGCAACCACGGCGCTACTCGACTGATGCTCAAAAGGTGGGTCTTTTGGCATCCTTACTAAGTGGATCTCCACGGGCTTGGGTTGCCCCCTTGCTGGAGCGTGACGACCCATTGATGGAAGACTTTGAAGGTTTCGTGGCTGCCTTTGAAGCCTGTTTTGGAGATCCTGATAAGTACCGTTCTGCATGCACGAAGTTACGGAAGCTCACTCAAGGATCCCGACCAGCTTCCGTCTATGCATCCGAATTTCAGCAACTTTGCACGAACATTCCATGGGACGAGACTGCATTGATCGAACACTTCCGTTTTGGGTTGAGGGATGACGTGAAGGACCTTCTCCTTACGTTACCGGATGCCCAAACATTAGCGGAGATCATGCAACAAGCTGTTCGTTGCGACAACCGTTTGTTCGAGCGTCGTCAGGAAAGATCCCGTCAGCAGTTCCTGCAAACCAATCCTGCAGCTGTGGTACATGTTCCTGCACCACCTTCTGGAGTAGTTCCTATGGAGGTTGAGAAATCCAAGCGTGGCTCTCTTTCCGCTGCTGAGAAGCAACGTCGTCGCAGTGAGAACCTGTGCTTGTATTGTGGTGGAGCAGGACACAAGGTGGCAGATTGTCCTATTAAAGCCAGGAACTTCAAGACGCGTGAAGTTGAAGCTGAAGTTCAGTCGGAAAACTCCAATGTCCACTTCGTCTAGGAGCCGCGAAGTTGGACGTAGGTGCAGGCTCCATTGGTGCTGCTCATACCATCCCATCACTTAAGTTTCCTGTACACATTCATCTTAATAATCGAGAGCTCATGGAGTTTGCCTTGTTAGACACTGGTGCAAATGCATGCTTCATGGATGACACGTTTGCAACTCAACATGGCATTTCGGTGGTGAAGTTGAAGCGTGCAGTTCCTGTAGAGGTGGCCGATGGGCGTCTATTGCTTCTGGCGCAGTTACCCATGCTACCGAACCTCTCTCCTGCAGTATGGCACATTCAACTGTTCAATTTCCTTCAACTTGATCAAGACTCGGTCGACTCCCATCATTTTGGGCATGCCATGGTTCGTTGTTGCAAATCCGCAGATCGACTGGAGGTCTAGGACGCTCACGTTTTCCTCTCCACAGCTAGGAGGATCAATCCTGTACCTTCCTGTGCAGGATACATCCTTAGTATCTGAGGCAGTACAAGCTACAGGATTGACCGTGCCTGTTCCTGTACCAGTGTTGAAGACTCCTCCTCGACAGGATTCACCTCATGTCAGTTCCTCAGCACATCCGCAGGCTCTCTCCACTCCTGTAAGTTTGCGGTGTCCTGTACAGGGTTCTTCCAATCCTGTATCAGTGTCGAAGGTTCCTCCTCAACAGGATCCACCTCCTGTTGATTCGTCAGCACATTCGCAGGCTTTTCCACTCCTGCGCAACCACGGACTCCTGTACAGGATTCTTCCAATCCTGTACACTCATCAACACCACACAGGTTTTTTCCAATCCTGCCTCTTTCTGTTACCCTGCTTCTGTTCCACCCCCAAGATCCTTCCTCTTTTTCAGTCACAGCTCCCTCCTTCTCCTCTCCGAGTTCTTACCACTACCATGCATGAACTCGCCACTGATCCTGCTCCTTCCACCTTTTTGCCTTTCAAGTAACTCCTACGTCCTCTTCTACCTTTCCTGTATCCGACTCTCCTGTTTTTCAATCCTTCTCCTTCCTTCTCCTTCTCCTCCTTCTTCCCTACCATCCAAGTACACGACTTTAAGGACGTTTTTGACAAGCACAAGGCTGCAGTTCTTCCTGTTCACAGGTCCTACGACTGTCCTATTGATCTTGCGGAAGGAAAGACTCCACCATTCGGACCGATTTATGCATTGTCACCCACAGAGTTGGAGGTTCTTCGTCAGTACATCGAGGACAACTTGGCATCCGGCTTCATTCGTCACTCAAAGTCCCCTGCAGGAGCCTATCTTCTTTGTCAAGAAGAAGGATGGGAGTTTACGTTTGGTTGTGGACTACAGGGGTTTGAATCAAGTCACCATTCGGAATCGGTACCCGTTGCCATTGATCCCGGAACTTCTCGATCGGCTGCGAGGAGCAAAGGTGTTCACGAAGATCGACTTACGAGGGGCCTACAACCTTGTACGGATTCGTCCCGGCGATGAGTGGAAGACTGCCTTTCGTACAAGGTATGGACATTTTGAGTACACGGTAATGCCTTTCGGCCTTACCAATGCCCCAGCCGTGTTCCAACACATGGTGAACGACATCTTTCGTGACTTCTTGGACCAGTTTGTGGTGATCTACCTCGACGACATCTTGATTTTCTCCAAGGACCAGGCGGCACATGACAAGCATGTACGACTAGTTCTAGAGCGGCTTCGCGAGCATGGCCTGTACGCGAAGTTGGAGAAGTGTTTTTTCGATAGGGATTCGGTGGAGTTCTTGGGCTACATCGTCTCTCCTGCTGGCGTTTCCATGGACATGCACAAGGTGAAGACCATCGTGGAGTGGGAGAGGCCCAAGTCGGTACGAGATGTACAATGTTTCCTTGGCTTTGCAAACTTCTACAGGCGGTTCATACAGGACTTCTCCAAGCGTGTACTTCCACTCACAGAACTCACCAAGCGCACAGGACTTTTCTCTTGGTCCGACAAGGCGGAACACGCGTTCACAACACTCAAGGACGTTTCACGACAGCTCCGATTTTAGCACATCCTGACCCTTCTCATCCTTTCTTCATTGAAGCAGATGCCTCGGATTTTGCAGTAGGATCCGTCCTATCGCAAGTTGGAGAGGACAAGTTGCTTCATCCTGTAGCTTTTCACTCTCGTAAGTTCCTGTCGGCGGAGATCAATACGAGATTCATGACAAGGAACTCAAGGCCATTGTGGATTCGTTTGAGGAGTGGCGGCATTTCCTGGAAGGTGCTGCACATCCTGTACAAGTTCTTACGGATCACAAGAACCTGGAGTACTTTCAAACGGCTCGAGTTCTCAGTCGGCGACAGGCTAGGTGGGCAGAGTTCCTATCACGTTTTGACTTCGTCATCGTCTACAGGCCCGGTTTCGGAATGGCAAGGCGGACGCATTGTCTAGGCGCTCTTACCTTGCACCAAGCCCGGGCGATCCTGCATTTGACTGTCAAAGGCAAGTGTTGTTGGGTCCTGATCGTTTCCGGCTTGCGGCACTGCAGGTTCATCAGGCTCCAGCAAATTCAACACTCCTACAGGACGTCCGTTCGCAGTTGGCTACAGACGACTTGGCAAAGAATGTGTTCTCACACATTCATCCTGACGTTGCAAGTTCCTCTTCCTCCAGTTCCCGTCCAGACTACAACCTGTTCACCATACAGGATGGACTCCTGTACCGGGAAGGTCTCCTGTACGTTCCTGTTGGTATTTCCAGGACTCGTGTGGTACAGGATTGTCATGATACCCCGGCTACAGGACATTTTGGTGTGGCCAAGACAGTGGAGTTGGTGACTCGCAACTATTGGTGGCCTGGGTTGCGAGGTTTTGTGGAGAGGTTTGTACGGAGTTGTGACACTTGTAGCAGGTCGAAGATGCCTCATCATGCACCCTCTGGTCTTCTTCGTCCTCTTCCTGTTCCTTCTGCTCCTTGGAGATCCATTTCTATGGATTTCCTCACAGATCCTTCCTCCTTCTCGTGGATTCGATGCAGTTCTTGTGGTGGTTGACCGTTTCACCAAGCAGGCTCATTTCCTACCCTGCAACAAGACAGCTACAGGTCAGACAACTGCCGAGTTGGTGATCCGTGAGGTGTTCCGACATCATGGTCTTCCTGAGAGCATTGTTTCCGATCGAGGTCCACAATTCATGTCCAAGTTTTGGCGAGAGCTTCTTCGGAGTCTACAGGTTAAAGCGGATCTTTCTTCAGGATATCACCCACAAACCGATGGGCAGTCCGAACGCACAATTCAGACCTTGGAACAGTATCTTCGTTGCTTCATCAGTTACCAGCAGGACAACTGGTTGGACCTCTTCCAATGGCGGAGTTTGCCTACAACAACTCCGTTCACGCATCTACAGGACAGACACCTTTCTTTGCTCTTACAGGCCACCATCCACGTTTTGACTTTGCTCCTCCCGCTTCTCCTTCTTCCGCTCCTGCAGTACAGGATCGTCTTCAGCATCTTCGGCAGGTACAGGATGATCTCCAGGTTCATCTTCAGCAGGCACAGGAACGATACAAGCATCATGCTGATGCTCACCGTCAGCCGGCACCTGCATACAAGATTGGTGATCTCGTGTGGCTTCTTCGTCGACACATTCGCACCAACAGGCCTTCTTCTAAGTTGGATTTTCAACGATTGGGCCCTTACAGGATCGTGGCGGAGGTAAATCCTGTAGCTTTCCGACTCGAGTTACCATCCACGGTGAAACTTCATCCTGTGTTTCACACCCTTGTTGGAGCCGTATCATCCTTCTTCTCTTCCCGGTCGTGTTTCTTCTCCTCCCCCTCCTGTGGTCATTGACACTGAACCTGAGTACGAAGTGCAGCCATCCTTGATTCTCGTCTTCATCGCCAACTCCAATACTTGGTGGATTGGAAAGGTATTTGCCTACTGATCGCACTTGGGAACCTGCATCCAACTTACTCCATGCTTCTTCCAAGGTTGCTGCCTTCCATCGGCATTATCCTGCTAAACCAGGTCCCAAGACTCGTGGAACTCGTCTTTAGGGAGGAGGTGCTGTCACGACCCGATACAGAATACAGGATTCCGGATACAGATATGGGTTGCAGGACTTTCCTACAGATATTCCTACAGGATTCCGGACACAGGATACGGTTGCAGGATATTCCTACAGGATATGCCACAGGATATGCCTAGAGGATAAGGGACATGTGGACTCATCTTAGCTCTGCATGCATGCATTACTTTGCATGCATGCAACCACTTTTAGCACTCATGCCTAGATTAGCTCTTGGAGTTGTGAGCATAAAAGCTCCGACCTAATTGTTGTACAATCAGTTACTATCAACACCAGTCTTACTACGATCATTCTTGTTCTTGTCTTGTTCTGTCTTGCTCCTTGCCTCCTCTCTTGTCTTGCTCCTGGATCCTGTCTGTTCCTATCTTGTTCCTGGATCCTGTCCTGCACTTTCTTGTCTTGCTCGGATCCTATCCTGATCCTGTCCTGCTCCTGGATCCGTCCTCTTCTTATTCGTAGTTCCTGTCCTGCTCTCGGTCCTATTCCTGAGTCAAGCCTTCCTGCTCTCGGAATCCTACTCACTTCCTAGTTCCTGGATCGTGGCTTGACAATAGGAAGGTATATAATAAGCATGGAAGGAAAGGTTGTGAAGGAGGAAAATCCTTACTTAGAGGAAAAGATGAGTAAGGAAAAGGAAAAGAAAGTCTCGGAAGGAAAAGGATGACGTGGCGAGAGGAAGGGTAGTTAAGAGGTAGTTAGGGAGAAGGGGTCTCCACAAGAAGTTCCAACAGGAGAGAGAGAGTCTCCATGCTTTTCTCTTGTATTCATATTAGAAATGAAGGTGCATATTATAAGATCTTGTGTGTGTGATATGTATACTCTCAATGAATGGATCTAACAAGGCAATAGCCAAAATCCGTTCTTGCTCTTGACTTCGGAAACCAGTCATTGTGGCACTAAGAAAAGGTGATTTGATATATATATATATATATGTTGAGAGTTATAAAAAGAAAGTGTATAGCCTTTCTTGACGATTGAGAGAAAGAAAACAGTTAGATAGGAAATAGTGAAGTTTTCCTATTTTCTTGTTTAACAGCCAATTTTTCCTAAAAACTTTTAATTCTTTTAAATTCTATAGTGGTTATAAGGTAAGTATAACTTTAACCTTATTCTAATCAACCAGGATTTCCTCATTACATACCAAATGCCTTAAGAGAACTTCTGATTTCATAAGAAAATTACATTTCTTAGGATTTAGAGCAACCTGAAGTTGCTTACACTTTTAAAAACATTTTTCTAACAATAAAGATGATTTCCTTATTACTGTAAACACTAAAATCATCCATAAAACTTTCATAAAATCTAGTAAATATTCTTGAAAAGTGTTTGTTATAATCCTTTGAAAAGTAAAAGGTGCATTACAAAGGCCAAATAGCATAACCTTGTATGCATATGCACCCCATGGGCTTATAAAAGCTGTTTTATGTTGATCCTTAGGAGCCACTAGAATCTGGCTATATCCTGTGAATCCATCTATAAAAGAATACATTTTATGTCCAACCACATTATCCAACATTTCCTCTGTAAACGGGATAGGAAAAACATCCTTCTTTGTGACATCATTTAATTTCATATAATTTACACATACTCTCAATTTTCCATTCTTTTTAGGAACTATCATAAGTGGTGATAACCATTGTGCATCTTGTATAGGATAAATGAAGCTGACATTTAAAGCTTATCCTCCTTAACAAGCTGTGAATAATTATGATTCATCATGTATGCTCTTTGTTTCATATGTTCACATCCTAATAATAATTGTATTGTGTGTGTACACAATTCAAGAGGTATGCCTTTAAGATCTTTATAAGACCAAGTAAAAACATCCTAATACTTTTGAAGTAAATTCAATCCTTTTTCCTGGAATTCTTTATTTAATACTTGAGCAATGAGTAAGATTTTAGACTCATTTTCTGTGTTTATATTCACTTGCTCTAAAGGTTATGTGGTATACACATATGTATACTCTGCAAGAAATCCTAAAAGCATATCCTGATTTAAAGGTCTTGACAAATATTGACCTTCATGTAGTGCTGAAAGGAAAGAAAATTGTTCAGTAAAAAGAAAAGGACAGGCCTGGATTACATGAAAAGTTCTATAAAATAATCTCGTATGAGATTGATTTACATGAAAAACCCCTCTTTTTGATCATTTAACCTATTAAACAAGTCATATCCTTCTAAAACAAGAGGTTGATTTTCCTTTTAACATATCTTTTAGTGTACGATTATAGATCACTAGTTTTCCTTCTCCTTCTCCCAACATCATCTTTCTTGTTCTCCAATCCTATATAACTTTTGTAGATTTCAACTAAAGTCTTCCTAATAACATGGTATATACAATATCTTTTTCTTCTATTTGGAGAACAATGAGTGATACTTTATACTTAAGACCTTTTATGGATATAGTCACTCCTCTCACTATACTTAAAAGCTTAACACTTCTTTGATATGCCATTATTAAATTAAAAGGAGTAGGTTCAATGGGTTCAATGGGTCCTAAACCCATTTATTATAAGCATATTCTTCAATAAAATTAACTCTTGAACCTCCATATATAAATGCTCTTTTTATCTTATTTACCGATATATACTATGATATTTGGTACATATGCATCATAATCACCTTCTTTTTCATAATATTTCTTTACTCGGTGAATCTCATGTCCTATATAAGTAAGTAGAGATTTTGGGACAATGTTCCAATATTTAAAAATTTAAAATTTTTAATATATGGGGCAATATATATTAATTGTCTCAACGTGATTGTGATTTCTCGGTTTAATGCACTTTCAACCATTGATTTTGCCATGTCATCATGAATCTGCTTCATAAGATTTCTCTAGAATTGTTTAGGTATATTTATGGGTTGTTTCTCATCATTCGAATATACTTAGGGAGATCTTATTCTTGGAGATGAATTCATCTCTTCTTCTGTCTGCATACTATCCTATGAATATATACAGAATTTCCTTCTTCTGCAGTAAAGGTATTCCTATTTCTGATTTTTGTTTTCTTTTATACAGGTTACTGCTCTCACGGTATGATGATTTTCTACCTCACCCTCCTCTACATCAATTAATCTAGCTCCATGTTGTCTTTTAGGAGTATTGTTTGAAGTAGAAAGTTGATTCATATGACAATTTAGAAAATATATCCTTTGTCTCCACATGTATAACACGTAAGATTAAAGAATTTCTTCTTTGCACTTCTCTTTATTTATAATCATTTTGATTTCTATAACTTTCTTTTCTTGGATAGGACCTTTTTGGTCCTCTATAGGAAGTCTCTTTTCTTCCCATATTAAGCTTGTATGGGAATATAATTAATTAGATTCCTTTTATACAACTTCTTATTTCCTCTGTATAAGAAGCATCCCTTCCATTATTGAAAGGATTTCTGTTTCTTCCTTCTTACCAATTCTTAGTATTTGCTCCATAATAGAGCTTCCTATTATGAAATGGAAATGTGTTAACAAGAGTTGTCTCATTGGATGCACCTTGTCATACCAGCCTTTCTTTCTTTCTTCATTTCTCCTCTCTCTTTCCACACGTGCTACATTTTGATTAAGAAAATACTTACAAATGTTCTTTTTTATCACATATTTGACATTTTAACAACTTTAGTCTACATTCATCCACAATATGCTCAGGATTTTTACACTTGGTACACCATATCCTGGCATCCAATTCCTTATACGTAGAACTGTTTTTTAAGAACTTAACTAATTGTAATAGCATTTTCTCATCAGCTTTATAGTCGCGAACCTTAATAGGTTCTTCCTCATTGTCTAAACTATCCCCTCTTCTCTTTGAGAACTTTATTTTTCTTTTATATTCTCTATTTGTCTCCTCTTCTTCTCATATCTTTTATATACTTTACAAGATCTTTTCTATTTACTTCATGAATGGTCATTACATAATGCCTATATGGCTTTTACAATCCTTATTAAAGCAAAACATCTTCCTTAATATACAGTATGCATTTTTTTTTCATGCTTCTTAAAATAGTGTGTATATTCTTTTATAGTTTTTGTTTTTTCCTTGCAGAATATTCATGAGCTTTTCTAAGTGCTCTTCCAGCAACTCTTTCTTTTTAAAGTATTTTATAAAAGTTTCTGTCACTTTCTCATAATTTTCTTTCACATCTTTTTCTAACTCATAATACTAATTAGATGCATTTCCTTATAATGTGTGAAGAAATATAAGCAACTTATCTGCATTACTTACTTTATACAACTTCACAACTTCCTCCAACTGTAATAAGTGTCTTTTAAGAATTCTTTTATGCGGAAAATATTAGGTATATTAAATTCCTCCCAACATTCCAGGGAAAAGTGTTATATTAAACATTCTCGGTGGGCTTTCTCTACTATCTTTCTCCACACTAAGACGGGAACTTTCAGGAGATCCTCTTCCTAGTCTACTATGAAATCTTGTTTTTTGAGGAGTTCCTTCCAACTTCTCTTCTTCTGCAATTCACGATATTGTATATCCTTTACATCTTTAGTGGCGCTTTTTCTTATTTGATCAATGAGTATTATAAGAACTTCTTACATATTAGCAGATCTATTTGCTTAGTATAAGCAACCTCTCTCTCGACCCTATTATTTCTCTCTTGTTAAAGATGAATTATGATTATGATACCTCCAAGGCTCCATCAATTATCACATACATTCACTTCTTTTTCTGATTTTGGAAGTAATAATGTCACATGACCAAATTTTATGCAGATAGAAACTATTAAATATGTTTAAATATTAAACTTGATAAGAATTCGTGAAATTCCTAAGTGAGAAGTGATATATGTGATATAGCTCTGAAATTAGTAAAGCTTAAATGCACAACAATGACGAACACATAGAGAAGATTCATAAGTGCCGTTAGAGCATCGAACACATGACAAGCATACTCTCTCCTTTATGTCAAAATCCCTCCATGGTCGCCATATGTTAACATGGCGAAAATTTTTATGTACACAAAAATCACTATTCACAGTGTAAGAAAAGCTTTCCCAATTAAAGGTTATGGGATTTCGTCCTAGAATAGCTCTAATATATACCACTTATCTCGTCTCTAAAGTAGAAGATATGATTTTGCTTTGGCCATTGCCATGTTATAGCACTTATAAGATAGCTTGTTTATGAGACAAGACTATGTTAAAATATTATATATAATAATCATGCACTTGCATTATTAAATGATTACAAGAGATAACAAGTGTGGAGATTTACTTTTCTCCTATATATTCTATCTCATGCATTACTCTTCATAGCCTTCCTAGCCCCATTCATGCCTTCTCTTGCCCTATTTGCCCTAACCAAATCATGTCCTCCTCTAACCATCATAACCATTCGTTTCCTGCTTGTGTAGGATCTTCCTACCGCCATAGGATTTTCTTTGTCACTATAGGATTTTCCTACTACTCATTTCCTACAAGCTTTCCTCCACCATAAGAAAGTTTAATATATGCAATTCCTACATGCTCTAGTTTTGGTCCCTAACAGTGGCCTTGAAGGTTTTGGTCTCATCGACTTTACTTAAAACAAATGTAACTTGAAACAAATGCAACTTGAGCTTGTTGAGATTTAAAATCAATTTGGCAATACTACTCTTTAACTCAAATGATTTGACTAGAATGATTGTAGGAATTACAATTTGAGGTGTTTATAAAATTGGTGCCAACCTTGATTGTGGTGTTATCTTTGAAATTAAGGCTTCATCAAGATTCATGAGAAGTGCCTCCTTTTTCATAGCAATCTTCACAGCTTCTTACAAGTTACTAGGCTATTTGTTCTTTATCTTCTGGCGTAATATCGGCTTCAATCTAAAATAAACTTGTTGAACATTAACGCATCTATCTTGATAGCCGGCTTGAACTCCTTGGATGCATCCTCTAGTCCTTCAGAGGCCTTCACTCTCAAACCGCTTCATAGCTTACATTGGAGCTCCAATACATGCTCTTCTTCACTTTTGCCTTAATTGATCCAATTGCTTTATGACCTCATCCAATGTCTTTGGCTTTCCATACTCTCCTCACTCAACTTCTTCCAACTAGCCTTAACATCATTAGTCTGATGTTCAAACCACTTCAATGATCCATTCTCTAAAAAGGATGGTAGAAGTTCTACCCAAGTGGTAGAACTTCTATCTTCATTCAAAATGCATGCTTGCTTAAATGAACATAAATACCGATTTGCATTATCATTTTGCAAACCTTGATATACTAGATTAAACACCATCTTTACAAGTTAAAAATGATAAAGGTTTCACCTGATTACATGTCACTTTGACTAGGCAATGCCTCCCTCTATGCAAGTTCGTCAGCCTCTAGATTCTCTTCGAGGAATGTGCTTTATCTCGAAAGTGTTAGACCCCCTTTTGATTCTTAAAAAGCAGTAACAACTCAGGCTTTCTCACTTTTCTATTGACCTTGCACTTGATTCACCACCAACTTAGAGTCACCAATCACAACCATATTCTTCACTCCTTATCTCCTTGCCTCCTTTAATCCTTGAAACAATGCAGAAAACTCTGCTTTATTGTAAGAATTAGCACTAAAAATTGGCTCATAAATTTTGATTCGCTTTCCTACTTGATTAATTAACACGACCCCTACACTCACAACTTGCTTTGTTGGCTTGTATGCTCCATCAAAATTGACTTGTCACCTTAACAAGCACAACTGAACCTTTCACAATTAGCACAATACTCTTACTTCACCAAACTCCACACTTCATAAGATTCCCAAAGACTTAGATGAATCCAATGAGATACTAATATGACTGCAATGTGAGGATCAATATATAAAAGATCCATACACAAACGATGTGTCTCATTGATATCACCACTATCCCATTGTTGCCAAATCTTGATTCATACTCGATTTACGTCTTACCTCCTCAAAAGCACATTTGCAAACTTGAATTTTTTAAATCCCCATGCTTAAATAATCATCAACTTGTTATTTAAAGCGAACTCATATAGATGCTCAAAACAACATTTCAATATTGATTTTAAAGAAACCTTGGAAGTTGAAAAACCTTCTCCAGAAAGGACGTTTAGGTTCATAAAAATTCATAAACAACGCACATTAACATTTCACGTTCACCGCATTAAAAACATGTCGAAAGAAAATCACTCAAGGATTCATATGTTCGAAACTTGATGGCTTTAACGATATAGTATCGTAGTAGTCTTTGCTAATGATCACACACGTGAAGAAAAAAAGGGAAAAACATGAAATAAAATTCATGACATAAAAGATACACTAACTAACTTTTATATTTCATCATAAAAGCACACACAAACAATATAGTCTCATCACACCTATTTACAAAGTAGGAAAAAAAAAAACTTGAGATAATTTATCTATCTATATTTCTTTTCATTTATATCTTTATATCCCCAAACCCTTGAACCTTGGTTCCTTATATACCCAAAATAATATAACGATTGCATATAGGGTAGGGTAGGTAGGGGTGCAAGATGGGGGTTACATAAGAATAATGGTAAGGGTTATGGAATAAGGTGGGTTTGACTTATAAATGGTGGGAATTATAAAAGAAGGTTGACTTGACTCATAAATGGTGGGGTTATGAAAGAAGGTGACTTGACTTTAACTTGGGAATGTAACAAGAAAGGTGCATGGAAAAAGACAAAGAAAATGTGTATAATCAAAGCAAGCACTAACTATATGCATTAACATAATAATGTTGACTAGTTTGACCATGTAAGAAAAGATAAAAAAGGGGAATAGTAAAATGAAATAGAGACATATAAATACGAGTAGAAGACTAGTCCATTACATGCATAACAAGGGTTACCAAGGTGATGGTCCATATTTTCCTGTGACAATGGCTCTGACAGCAATTTATCCCATAACATTCCACTTGTACAAGTTCATGGCTGCGGAGATCAATTATGAGATTCATGACAAGGCAAAGTTTCTTGAAGGCTCCCCACACAAGGTAACCGGTTTACTTCTTTCAAGCTCAAGTTTTAAATCAACATCAAGCTCGTTGGACCCATAAGATCTTCTCTCGATTCGACTTTGAGATAAGTATTGACCTGGGACTCAACAAGTTCAATCCAACGCGCTTTCATGACGAGCATATTTGGCATCACATGCTGGTGATGTCGAATTCAACCAACAAAAGCAAGTGGTACTTGGTCTCGAACGCCTTCAAGCACTCACTATTCATGTTGCACCTTACGACTCTGGCCTTCTTGACACCATCTGCTCTAAACTCATCTTCAATCTATTAGCCCAGGATATCTTGAGTCACGTCGCATGTAACATTTCATTCGTCTCATGACCCAACTACAATCTGTTCTGATTTGCCAATAATTTTGTTCCAATTTGCCAACAATCTGCTTCTTTGTAATGACTTAGTTTATGTTCCATTAAATAACACTCAAGTTCAAGTGTTGCAGTCTCATCACGACACTCTGCTTGTTGGTCATCTTGGCATTATGAAAATAATGGAACTAATCAGTAGTAACTATTTGACTATGTCAATCGATGAAAGAGTTTATTTGTACATTGATATATGTGCTTGTTCTAATTTCCTCATCGTCGCATGTATGGTTTCCTCCAACCGCTTTCAACTCTAATAAAAACTTGGTCTTGCATCTCAAAGATTCGACATTGTTCTCGTCATCATGGACTATTACTAAAATGGCTCACTTCATACCATGTACTCCAGTGAAAAGATAACTGACTTAGTTATGAAGGACGTTTTTACATAGACTCCCTAACAACATTGTCAGTGATTGTGGTCTACAGTTTATCACCAAATTCAATAATGACTTCTCAAGCTACTTAAGATCAAAGGTCATTATTTTTGAGTTATCATCCAGAATCTGATGGTCAATCAAAGTGCATTATTCAGACCCTCAAACAGTATTTACAATGCTTCATCAATTACCAACATGATAATTAGTTATTGCTACTGCCCTTAGCTGAGTTCTCCTACAATAACTTTAAGCATGCATCAACTAGTATGTCACCCTTCTATGCCTTGACAGGTCAAAATCCATGATGGAGTTTTAATACGCTTGAGAGTTCAGTAAATCCGTATGTCGAAGGTCAACTTGATCATTTTTAGTTTGTCATCGACATCTTTTGGAGGCATAGAAACGTCAAAAGATAGCTACCGATCATAAAGACAATCCAATTTATCAAATTGGTCAGCAGGTCTAACTTCTTCAATACAATAAAACTATGTAGCTTTTGGAAAGTTTCATTATCAACATCTCAGTCCTTTTTGGTGGCATCTCGTATCAACATTGTGGCTTATCAATTGGAACTTCCTTCTTCGATGCACATTCATCCGGTATTCTATGTTTCTCTTCTTGAGATATATACTATCCAAACACGCTCCTTGGTTGAACTTTACCCTGGTTACAATTGCAATGATTTAAAATATGAAGTCAATAAAATCTTAAACTCTAAGTTCCTTAATCACCAACTCTATTACTTGATCAACTGGGTTGGCTAACCTCCAAGTAGCTGTTTTGGGAACCCGTAACAAATTGCAACATGCTCACGACACCATTAACGAGTTTCATTGCAAATATCCAAACAAGCTTATTTCGAAGAAGGGGCAATCTAACTTTGTCACACAAATAGGATATGGATAGGAATACACATAAGGACTGGATAAGGATACAGATAAATAATAAGATATAAGGATACAAATATAGACAAGGATATAAGATAAGGATATGGATAAGGATTGTTAAAGTTCATGATAAGGATATAGATATAGATAAGGGTCACTAAAATTAATTAAGTTAAGTATATAAGATTGGATGTGATCAAGATTAAACATTTCAATTCAATACCAATTTAAGAGTTAATCTCTTATCTTATTTTAATTTCTATAATACAATTTGTTTTCTGTTTTCTTCAATTTGGTTCCTCATAAAGTTCAAGACTCTAACATTAGAGGAGTTTAAAGTGCTTGCTTGATGAGACGAAACTTAGTGTATAGGATTGTTCCAAATAATTCTGAACATCTTATTGCTATAAATGTTGTTGGAGGGAGGATACCTATTTTGTATGTGTTAAAAATTCAACGTTCATTTGGGAATTAGTTGCCTAATCTAAACCTAATGTAACTATGACCATCATTAAGAAAGCATAAATGACAAATAATATTTATTTACAATGGTTACAACACTTTGCAAAGTATACACTAGGGTTGTCGCCGACAAACTGTCACTTACTGATTGTTGATGGCCATGGATCACATATGAGTATTCAAGCATTACATTTAGCAATACCTTGTTATCTTGCCTCCACACTCATCACATAAGATGCAACTGCTTGATGTAACATGCTTTCATCTATTTAAACTGTTTTTCTAACACTTCTAAATAAGCATCAATGTCAAACTCTATTTGCACCTGTGACAAAAATTGATCTAACACATGGTTGCAAGTTCTTTAGAAATAAGCATTGACTGCATCAAATATCATCAATGGCTTTAGAAAATGTGGCTTGTGGCTACTCAACATTCATGGAGTGAAAGGGAACTTTGGCCAAGTAACTTACACCCAGTTAATTGCAGTTGCACAAGACTTGTTTGAGAATAACGGGGTTGGAAGAGGTTTCAAATGATAGAAACGATGATGGTAGCCATGTAGAAGCTGAAATATGCATGGAAGATCCACGGTTAGATGATAGGGCTGAGGTGGAAGAAAGGCATATACCTTACAATGCCCTCGTCCATGTCTTTGCTCCACTCTAGAACACTGTGCTACTCCTGGTAATCTTCGAGAGAGATGTGCATATTTTTATTAATGTTGGTTTTGCTATTTCTGCAGAAGAGTTTTAAAAAGTAGCTCAAGAAGTGAAGCGTGCTAGAGAGGCAAGGAAAGACGAAGTAGCGAAAAAAGCAGCAAAAAGAGTGGCACTATGCTAAGTTCAACACGAAGGATTGCTCAACAAGGTAGAAGAGAAGATGATTTACCTTTCAGCATTGAACAATAAAAACCTTTGATTTTTAAACATTCAATTCAATGTGACTCACTGTTACATAACATGTAAGAACATCGTCTTGCTAACCTCGAGAGGAAGAAGTTGAAAAGGTTAGCTGATCAAAAATAATAAATGCAATCACGTTTGTTTGCCTTTAGAATTAAGGTTTCTATAATGTTACCTGTTAATCTCATTCATAATTAAGATCGATAATCATCAAAGATTAAGATTTTGGAGTTATCATCACCACATGTTTCTCTTTAATTTAAATAAAAAATTAACTATTTCCCTAACTGTAGGGTTGTAAATTTCAATGCTATCTATATATTACTTTTAAACAGTACGTGTGCTTATTATACACACATAATGCCACTAACCCTTTATAATATAAAACGGACATATATAAAGCTTTCGATAACAACATTAATTTTTACATTCATAACAAAAACAATATTATTATTTGCCATCGAGCATTTGAAGTTATAAATGCTTATGTTTATGATTTTGAAAACTACCTCTCCCTATTAAGGTCTGAAGGGCAGGCTTAGGAGACGTTGTTCCTTAAACATTGAATCACACGGATGATCACTCTATAACACTATGTACACATACATACATATGTTGACAACGAATTTTTTCCACGGTAAATGTCTTTTGAATAATGTTAAGTTCAACCTGACGTGTCATTCTACTTACATAGATTCAGAGTCAAAACTTCTTTAGGTGTAAACAGTTTCTAAATTATCTTACCTAAGCAAAATCTCTATTAAATTTTATAAGCAAGATGATATACCTGCATATTCATGGTATAGTAACCGGTAACTTAGATGCACAGTAGCAGTGCTTAGAGTAACCATTGACAACCTCACCTTACAAGGATACCAAATTTCATAAAAAAGAAATACGGTACAATATTTTTTTTTTGAGTCCTTCGAAACTTTATTATAAAACTTTAAGGAAAATTTATCATATATAAAAGACATTTTCTTTAAGTTTTCTTGCATGCCTCAATCATACAAAGGAACTCTGTTACTCCAGGTAAGCGCGTAATACCGTCTATTTTGAACCCTGTAGATTCCAGTAACTCATCCCATTCATCGTTGTTCCTCTCTCTCCCTCCAGTGACAACCAGCATCATCAAGTCAGGGTCAAACCCACCAGTGTTCTTGTCCTGAGGATCGACTATCTGGTCAACAATGATAAGTTTACCATTGTTCATCAGGGCACTGTAGCAGTTCTTCAGCAATTTCTTGCACATATCATCGCTCCAGTTGTGCAGAACTTCCTGTATCAAAGGAGATTAAATGAGAGAGACGGAGAAAGAGAGAGACCTGCAAATATATGGCATCTCCCTTGGGGACATTCTCAAACATGTCGCCAGCTACATGTGTCACTCCTGAACAAGGAGAGAGAACTTTAGATATATAACTTCAGAGAGAAATATAGAGTATCATAGACCTTTGTAAGCTGGAGCATCTGCTACAGCATATGGAAGATCCAGATTGATCCCTTGGATATGTGGGTAGGCCTCCAGGATCTTGGAGAGGCAGAATCCTGTCCCGCCTCCCACGTCGACAAGCACCTGCACATCCTTGAAACCCATGTAATTCTGCAGCACTGCAAGTATTATGGCCGAGGAGAGGCCAGAGAGAAACCTGAACCACATCTTGGCGAAGACTGGGTCGGAGGAGGCATATTCAAAGATCCCTTTACCGTGCGCCTTGGCAAAGGCGGAGGATGGACACGGATCAACTGCAATTTCGTGCAGGTGCTGCCAGGCTGCCTGAAGTGGCTCGGCGGTGGTTAAGACAAAGAGTGGTGCTAGCGTGCGTCGTTCTTCTGTAACAAGCCATTTCGAGAGCTTGTTGTGTGCAAAGTATCCACTCGGACTCTCTTTGAATATCCCCTTCCTGCACAGACCTTGTAACAGCCTTCTAACAATATCGGAATTGTAAGGTGCATGACCAGCTGCAGTTATTGCAGTGTAATGGAGGGCTGATCCGACTTTGCCAGGATGTCAGGGATTCTCAGTTTGATGGCTGCCTTGATAACAAAAGGAGTGGAAAAAGACTCGGCCAGAGAGAGCATTTGCATGTAGCTGGAAAATCTTCCCCCTCCATAACCTATTGGTTACACTTTCTACAAACTTAGGGAATTAATATTGTCACCACACACTTTTGATATTGTCACCACACCATATAATGGCACCGTACCACACCATAAGATACACTCTGTTCTGCACTGTCACAGGCATGGCGGGCCACCCAAGCTACCTGCGGCTGTTTACAACGGCAGAACAACAAGTCAAGCAGCTCGCGTTGGCGGGCATGACCCAGCGACAAATCTTGATGGCATTGTGCCCATGAAGACCCGTGACACTGGCGACAGTTAGAACGGTGTACAATGCCAAGGCCAAGTGCGTCGCGAACTTCCAGTTGGTCGTTCGCCAACTCAAGCATTGCTCAATGAGCTGAAGCAAAGCAAGTTTCTACATGCAGTGGACTGCGATTGCAGCGGCAACGTGGAGTGTCTGTTCTTTGCACATCCCACCTGCACAAGACCAACCGCTTCAGGATGCCGTTGCTCAATGTCGTGGGACACACCGGCCTGAGCATAACATTTTTCATATGCTTCGTCTTCATCAGCGACAAAGACACGGCTGACCACACGGTACATTATCTTGTGGTGTGGTGGCAATATAAAAAAGTGTGTGGTGAAAATATCAATTTTCCAAATTTAATATAATCTAATAAAATTTGCCAAGGACTTTTAAAGAGTCAAATCTTAGTGTTTACATATTAATAAAGATTTATGCGTTTTGATATTAATATATATGTTGATGTAGACCCACTTTTTTAACGTACATAGTACGTACAGTAAGAAAATGCTGAACAAGACAGACAATGAAATGTATGAAATGACTTCAGATATACTTTGCGTTTAAATATTAATCTAGTATATATAAACTAATGTAATATGCAACGTGTGAACTTACGTTTTCAACATTCTCTCACACACACCGTGCACGATCCATATGTAATGAGACATGACACATTCACACATGTTTGTGTATATATGTACTGCGTGCACGTAAAACCTTAACATTCTCGTAAATACACATATGTTAAACCTTATATGATTTATATTTTTCTTGGGAGTACGTGATATACCTACACACTCACATTAACATATAAATTAAAGATTAATAACATAATGACAGAATATTTATTTACGGTTAATATATATTTTATTTCTTTTAATGTCTTCAAATATATATTATAAAGAATAGTCCGTCTTCGAACATATATTTAAAAAAATATTCTTTCTTTAAACATATATTATTTTAAAGAATATTTTTTTAATATTAAAAAATATTAATTAAATAACTAAAATTATTAATTATTAAGAAATGAAATTATAAACATGTCCATTTTAGTTACAACGTACATACTTATATAATGATGTCAAGAGCATGGTGACGAGGAGCGTGTGTAGGCACTGGAGGCGGATGTGCTATGTGGGGATAGAGAATCTGTGGGTGCAGACACTGAGAGGGGATTCTTGCATTACATCATTCATATATAATATATATATATATATATATATATATATATTATATGTATGTATATATGTATGTATGTGTGTGTGTGTGTGTGTGTGTGTAAATGCCTATATAGAAATTGATATAAATTGTTAAATTTGAGAAATAACTTGTATTTGTTTGCATCTTTATTACTATATATGTATATGTATATGTATACGCATGTATATATGTATATAGTAATACATCTGAAAACTAATATTTCAAAAATTAGTATTAATGCAAAAGCAATAACAAATTATAAGAATTAGCCTTAAAATTTATTCAGAAAATTAATATCTTTTCTTAATTACATCGGATTTTCTTTGAATTTCCTTCTTTATCAAGCAGTTTGAGTTTAATACATTCTATATAAAGACATCTCGAGAAGGTTGGGCTTGAAAATGGATACTACCTTAGTTCCGGGTTTAAGTCTCTTCCAGGTAAGGCTTGTAAGGTTGAAGACAGCCGGTGAAATCTGAACATCATCATCGGCCCATGGCCAAATTACAACAAGACCTTCAGCACATGAAATAACATAACGAAGAAGTTCGTCAGGGTGGCACTGAATACAATGGGGATCCAACACCGTGTGGCCCAACAACGTCCACGTCTCTTTACTTGCCAGAAACTCGTAAACTTTGATCACCATTACACATTCCTTTTTTACCACTAAGACGCCACTAATGCGGCGGCCATTCCAATTGAAACTCTGTACCTTGACACAATGGGGGGGAACTGACCGGTGATGGGTATCTGTAAAACTTGAACAGATGCTCGACAAGTATTCGAACTCAAACTGCTTGACAAAGGGAGCCTGCACGCTCTCATCTGTGACACGAAAATCCCATTTACCAGTTGCTGAGTCATACACATGCATCTCTTTGCCTTCGTAGGCAACAAGCTTGTAAGTACCAGAAGATGCATCCATGTCACACAAATCTGCCATAGCAATCCACGGATACGCCACGAACCTAAACTGGTTAGCCAACGGGTTCCCACATAGTACCCCCTTTCCGTTTGTGGCGAATGATGGAGAGTAAGCCCCCAATTGATGTACAGAATAACTTGGGGAAATCAAATCGATGGTGCCAAGACTCTTCCTTGTCAGATGCAGAGAACCAGACCTTATAACCCTTACCCTCGCGAAGAACCATCCACGGTTGTTCTTTGTTCCACATGGTCTCCAATGGATGCATTCCAAAACTTGGAAACCGTCCGGCTCCGGTAAATGGTTCTCACTGGAACACGCTCCAAAATGTTGCACAGCATATCAGCACTGAGACACTCAATTTCACAAGGTTTTAGACCATGATCATAGCGCCTAATGCTTTTATGGCCATTTTCACGTTGCTTACAATGCTTGTGTCTTCTTCTCCTAGGCATCCCGATGCCCTAATTGATCCTTTCCCTTCTTTTAACTACCCTTTTCGACCTTAAAGGTATTACCACTTCACGTGTATTCTAATCCTATATGCCACCAATCTTTTAAAAGCCTAAACAATGCATAGATCTGCACGATTTCCTGAAAACAAGGCGATTGCACAACCTTAGAAACTCGGAATAAATCTACACATATTTTACACAATAAATCAATAGATCTATGTATATAATTTTATATAATGGACAAGCCTTACACCCGCCTAGAAAGGTACTAAACTGCATTGTGGAAGAAACTGGAGAGTAACATAAGAGTTTAACAGATGTCGTTAAACAGCAACATTGTCCAATACAGGTACATACATAATGATACACTTATATAAACTTGTAATCTTGTGTGTGTGTTGTGTGTTTTTATATATCTCATAAGCTACATGAGGTTTATGAGCTATAGAATACAAATTGAAGGAAATTAAAAAAAAAACAATAACGTACCTTGGGCTCAGGCTCGTCGTCCTTTAGTAATGTAGCTGTGTCCTTTACTAATATAGCTGTGATCTCGTCATCAGCGTTCGATTACCATGTGCATGTCACATCTAATTGTGACCTTATCATCAGCCTTTGGTTACCATGTTACTTAATGGGTCTAATTCTTTGGTTATCATGTTATTTAATCAGTGTAAATTGTCATATGAAATGGTAAACACACGTTATTAATATTCATAAGATATATTATTTTACGAAAAATAATTTAATTTACAATTTCAAAATCTTAATATATCAACACATATTTCAGTTATTATTTATATAATTAATTAAAATCACGTAATTACAATACACATATGCTTACACACTTCAATTACGATGTAAGAATTGCCATAATTCCAAGTAATATAATTTAATATTCAAAAAAATTCTACAGTCGTGAACACAATAAATTAAAAAACAAGTTTTATTATTAATTTTAAAATTAAAAAAATTAATAAATTAATAAATTTATAATTATATTTGAATTTGAATCTAAAAGCATTTGTACTCAGCTCCAATCTCTATTTCAACCTTAATTCATCATCCATACTTAATATAATATTATACTTCCATAACATTAACAAATACAAGTTTTTTTATATCTTTTAAAATTATACAAATAATTTTTTTTAAAAACCTTATTATCCTATTTCTAGAGAAGCAACTCAAAAGCTAATTTGAATATCTTGCATCAGAATATAAATAAGAACAGTTTCCTAAATGTAACAAGGTATAATTTTCACTAAGATAGTAATTGAGAACTCAGACTAACACCTTTAAGATGGAAAGGGTATTTAAAGAAGGAAAAGGATCAGATAAGATCGGGATGTCGAGAAAGCCGAGAAAAGAAGACAAAAGCATTATTGGCGATGTGATTATAGCCATAAAAACATTAAGCGTTGTGACGATGCTCGAAAACCTTGTGAAATTCAGCGTCTGACTGCTGATTTGTTGTGCAACATTTTAGAGTTTGTTCCAGTGAGAACCATTTACAGGAGCCGGATGGTTTCCAAGTTTTGGAATGCATCCATTGCAAACCACGACTGGTCTCCTGTATGGAACAAGGAACAACCGTGGATGGTTCTTTGCGAGGCCGAGGGCGAGGGTTATAAGGTCTGGTACTCTGCATCTGACAAGGAAGAGTCTTGGCACCATCGATTTGATTTGCCCAAGGTATTCTGTACATCACTTGGTGGCCTTATTGTCCATCATTCACCACAAATGGAAGGGTACTATGTGGGGAACCCGTTGAGCAACCAGTTTAGGTTCGTGGCGTATCCGCGGGTTTCTCCACTCAGTCTCGCTTTGGGTGACGTGGATGCTGCTTCTGGTACTTACAAGCTCGCTGCCTACGAAGTCTCAGGGGTGTGTGTGTATGACCCAGCAACTGGTAAATGGGATTTTCCAGATGAGAGTGTGGAGGCTGCCTCAGGCAAGCGATTTGAGTTCTCTTCAAGTTTCATGTATATGCAATGGCCAGTTCCCCAGCAAACTTGTATCAGGATGCAGACTTTCAATTGGAATGGCCGCTACATTAGTGTTGTCCTAATGGTAGAAGAGGACTGTGTAATGGTGATCAAAGTTTACGAATATCTGACAGGTAAAGAGACATGTACGTTGTTGGGCTACATAGTGTTGGATCCCCATTGTATTGGGTGCCACCCTGATGAACTCCGTCGTTATGTTATTTCATGTGCTGAAGGTCTTCTTGTAATTTGGCCATCGGCCGATGGTGATGTTCACATTCCACCGGCTGTCTTCAACCTTACAAGCTTCACTTGGAAGAGACTCAAACCCGGAACTGAGGTGGTATACATTTTCAAGCCCAACCTTCTCGCCCGCCCCTGAGATATCTCTATATAGAATATATTAAACTCACATTTCTTGAAAGAAATCAACAGTTTATTTATTAATTAAGGCATTAATTTTCTGAATAAGTTTTTAGAATAATGTTTTAAAACAGATATATCCATACACACACATATACATATAAATACAGTATAAACATTTGCATAACAAACACATGCAAACAAATACACACTGTTTCTCAAAATTAACAATTTATATCAATTTGTATATAAGCATTTACATACACAGAGAAACTGTATATGAGCGTAAACATATATGTGTGTAGATATTTATATAAGAGCATGTGCATATATATACAAAACATTTCTATAAATGCACGCTCACATATTCTGTATGTAATATATACACACATATATGGACGTTTTTACATTAAATTACGTTACTTGCAGAGATCTTTGCGTGTGTGGGGTGTGTGTGTGAGATCATGAATATTCCGCTTCATAACCCTTCTTATAATAAAATTCACACAACACACCTTCAAAAAGTCAGTGGCCTGTGCCATAACAATTTGTAATGTCCAGGCGTACGATTATAACGCTATATTATATTATTAGTAGAAAAGTTGAATTTTGATAACCGTTGGATTAATTTTCATCTTGACTACTTACTCTTATATATACGCTAATATATATATACATATATAGGTAATAGTTTTCTATTTAATACATCTCTAAATACCATAGACATATATATGTTACGTATGTACACTTGATAGTAATGATCTTTAAGAATATATGGTAGAAAACCTAAATTTTTTATAAATAAACATTTATATACTTTAATTCAATAATTTAAAATGGTTTATAAATATAATATTATTGAAAAGAGATTAAGAAGAAAAAATGAAAACAAAAATGAAAAAACATTAAGACAAAAATAGCTATGATATAATAATTAATTAAGTCAAACAACAACAATGAATTCATGGTGATATTTAATGATATTATTGTTAATTCTAAATTTAAAATGTAAGTTTTTAAATTTTAATATTTTTATTTATTTTAATATTTACATCAGCAGTTTTGACAAAGAAAATCTCTTAAATTTATATATAATCTAATTTGAAATCAGTAATGTGACTTTAAGACAATATAAAATATATAAAATAATTATGTAAGATGTGATTTAGAAATACAAACTTTTTTCAGCGTGTGGAAGTGTGTGCGTGTGCGTGTGTGTGCATTTAGAAGTACATTTATACGACGACGTGTGTGTGCGTGCCATCTCCAAATAGAGACATACATACAAAAACAAAAACTTCATATACATCATGTGTATGGGGAGCGTATACACACTAGTAAAATAATGATAAATATTATTTTTATTTGGAAATTATTTATTTCAAACACGGAGGAATCCTTTGTCCTGCAGACTGTGTATGGTCTCCACAATTGACTGTTCATGGGTATAAACTCTCCAATTAGAGCTTTAATCTTTTTATTCGAGATTTTCTCTGGTGGAATTCCTTCTATCTTGTCACTAGCACTCCTGCACATACGTTTCGAATCACGCGCGCGCGCGCGCACGCACACACTAGTGTCCAAACTATGAACACCTGCATCTCCTCAATGTAAAAGTCCGGAGACATCTACCATTCTAGCTTTAGACTAAATATGTGTATAAGCAAACTCTCCATCTCATACACCCGTTTGTGTAATACACAAATACACGCGCACACGCGCACACACACACAACTTACTTCTCGGGGTACTTAGCTGTGGGAAAGACTTCTTCATGACATCAATCAGGTCCTTGGACGTTGATGATCGTTCAATACACAAATATCTCCCAGAAGCATTCTTATCCTCAAACGCTCGAATGTGAGCCTTTACAACATCACGCACGTCCACAATTCGTAGCCATGTGCTCTCCATTGAACCTATTAAGTTCAATACATATAAATCAGCAAGTTTATCACACATACACGCACGCACGCATCTGCAATCTTCTTAAAATACTCGATGCTAGCGTTAATTGTTGGCTGTAGTAAAGGCCCAAAAACCCACACAGGACACACCGTTATAAGTTCTAAGTCATACTCCTTTGCAAGGCTCCATGCTAGCTTCTCAGATTCCGTCTTTGCCACCATGTACCACATCTATATAATAGTTAAGTATCTACTTGATAGTTTTCTATTAACAACTTACTTGGGCCTCCTTGCAGTACTCAGAATCACTCCATGTATCATCGTCTATGATCTTCTCAGCTGGGCGTTTGGGATCATAAACCACAGCAGCACCTGAGGACGTCATCACTATACGTTTCACATTCTCCTTGTGGCATGCTGTGAACACGTTGCGTGTGCCTTGAATAGCAGGACCAAGAACATCCTGTAAACCATATGTGTGTGTGTGCGTGCGCGTGCGTGTGTGAGAGAGAGAGATACAATCTATGTTCTTTCATAACATGGTAGCTGATTAAGTTGCAGTCATAATCAATCATCAACTCTAACTCTCTCTCTCTCTCTTGTATATACATGTGTGTGTCTAGTGTTTGAATACATATGTTGTAAACACACACACATACATCTGGGTTGTCGAATTTCATAGAGACGGGACAAGCCGTGTGAAAAACACCATCGCAGCCACGGATTGCAGACAGGAGGCTTTCATAATCTAAAACATCTGATTGGAATAGAGTGAGCCCTTCTTTTGCCCCATTTAGCTCCTTCAAATGACCACACTTGTCTGCACATATTGAAATTCTTCATAATATGTATAGATAAACACACGCGCACTCACGCACACACACACGCGTATAATTACCTGGATTCCTGACTGTGCCGTGGACTCTGTAACCATATTCGAGGAGTTTTTGTACAAGCCATGAAGCGATATATCCATTTGCTCCAGTCACACAAACAGTCCTGCCCATTTTAATGTGCCTCTCAATAATATCAGTTAATTAAATTTTAATTAATTATAATTAATATAAAGGGAGTGTCTATTGGAAGTGTCCCTTATTATCATCATCGTACTAGAAACGAGAAATTCAATTGATATAAGTTTTTTTACATTCTATACGAAAGATGAATTTAATAAGTAGTGATATTATGTGAAGCATAAAGCAAAATAAACGTTTTTGCTCTTAGTAACTATATTATTAAATATTTATACATACTAAATATATAGATTTTATTATACTAGACTGATGTGCCCACACTTATAGAAATAATACTATAGATATTAATAAATGTATATATAATTAAGTAAAAGATACGACTCTAATATTTTTAAATGTTTTAAATCTTTATTAATACGTAAGCACTATGCCTTAAAAGTCCTTGCCAATCTAAGTTTTCAGCACGAGAGAGAGAAAGTGTGTGCTGACGCGTCACATATCTTACGTGTATATACATACGTAATTACATGTAAGATTGTATATACACAATACATATGTGTACTCTCTCTATTTGAGTAAAAAAAGATCAGTATACCAAGATAAATGATCTATGGTTCGAATGGATTTAACACTTAAAAGAGTTTAGCCCTAGCACCCTAGTGAAACCTTGTTAAATTAAAATTTATAAATCACTATAAACAATAAATCTATTTATATGCTATAATCTTAGTATATCTAATCTTTTTCGTTATTTATCTGCATGCTTAAATATACGTGCATAAAATTTTACATATATATGCATCTTATATCATAGTCGATGATACTCCTTGGTTTACATAGGCAATATCTTTCTTGATCAGCTACCATGTTAGAAACAACATAGATTGTATATGCAATTAGCACACACACATTGTTTACAGGATGTCAGAACAAGGAGTGTGCGCGTGTGTGTGTGATTCGAAGCATTTGTGCAGGTGTAATGGTGACAAGAAATCTGAATAAAAAGGTTAAAGCTCTAATTCATGTGGATTCAAAATAGATACTTTTATAAAGAAGTCCTATACACACGATGTATATAGAATTAAGTGAGTCCAAATCCATGCATACCTTGTATACAAGGGCAGCGTGACACACACATGATTGTACACTGGTGTATTATGATAACACTAAATTTATTATGCAAGCAAATCTCAAATCGCTGAAGTTAATACTTGGATGGACTGGGTGCACCAGCCATGGCTGCACAACTGAGGTTTTCATCGGGCTCCACGTTGAGATAATGCACATTATTTTGTAGTAGAGGATCTGTTAGATGCTTGTGGTGTTTCGGTTGCCTTCCACACTCTGCCTTCCACCCAACCTGTATATGTTTCTCCAAACCCGGCCTTGCTGTTCACCATGGCATCTTCGCAACCAGTTGCAGTCCATAACCAGAAAGATGACCTAAATGAATATAGTGCATTTTCTGCAATGAGCTCTGGATAGTTTATTAGGTCAAGTGCAAGCGCCTTTCCTGCTCCTTCGTAGTTATAATTCCTAACAATGAAAGTATTTAAGCATGCAGTGTATATTATAAATAAATAACAAAAAAGATTAGATATACTAAGACTATAGCATATACCATAGTTTTACATGTTATAATACATAAGAATAATCACTATTGCAGGGCTGAACCAATATAAACTTTTAAGTGCTAAAATCCATACGAACATAGATCATTTATCTTGGTATACTTACTTAAATATACTTAACAAAGAGGGTATTATACACATATATATTGTGTATATACAATCTTACATGTAATTACATATGTATATACATTAGTAACACACTTAAGAGATACATATTTACCAGGACAGCTGCAAAGGGCCTCTTCCGAAGTATTCCTTGCCCCTGGCACATGGAAAACGGTAATCGCAGTTCCTGGTCTTGTTGATCTCATCGATGAATACTAAACCTGGATAATTAGTTAGTAATTAATTCTATATACATGTACATATATGTACCTCCGGATTCCTGCACAACGTGGGCAAAGAATGCAGCGACTTCTCTTCTCTGGTCGACCTCGGTACCAGTATTTCCAAATGCTGGGTACTCATCAGCTGCATTAATGAATGATTCATATGTATAGAAAGGATTTCGATCACTAAAAAGTTTGTCGAACAATTCCGGTGGCATGATTTCACCAGGCGAAGCACAAGCTGTGGCAAAGATACCCGCGAGCACGTATAGAACGAACACCATTGTTAAGTTTGTATGTAGATGTGTATTCTGTATAGAGATTGCCTTTTTATTGAGAAGCTACAAGACATTTTTGTGTTGTTAAGATCGTTAGCATACTCTTGGTTACCCCGTCACTCATATTATAATTTGACTAGACATATTGAGATATTACGGAGCATATTCCATACGAGGTGTTAGCACACCACGCAACACACATGTCACAATTGTGTGTGTGTGTGATATTTTATCATAGACGGCCCCTTTATATTAATTATAATTAATTAAAATTTAACTAGTTAATAAAAAACAAAGAAAAACATATTTAGAAAATTCCAGGAAACCGTGATACTATCTTCATGGAGGATGTATATGTATATATCATAGTTGCGTAATAAACAAAACTCATAGTTAAAGTCTTATAAAGGACAATGCATGCTGTAATATAGATAATATATATATCGATGATAACTGATTATTGAGAGAGAGCACACAAAAATGGGCAAGACTGTTTGTGTGACTGGAGCAAATGGATATATCGCTTCATGGCTTGTACAAAAACTCCTCGAAAATGGTTACAGAGTCCACGGCACAGTCAGGAATCCAGGTAATTATACGCGCGCGCGTGTGTGTGCGTGCGTGCGCGTGTGTATCTATACATATTATGAAGAATTTCAATATGTGCAGACAAGTGTGGTCATTTGAAGGAGCTAAATGGGGCAAAAGAAGGGCTCACTCTATTCCAATCAGATGTTTTAGATTATGAAAGCCTCCTGCCTGCAATCCGTGGCTGCGATGGTGTTTTTCACACGGCTTGTCCCGTCTCTATGAAATTCGACAACCCAGATGTACGTGTGTGCGTGTGCGTGTGTGTTTCAACATATGTATTCAAACACTAGACACACACATGTATATACAAGAGAGAGAGAGAGAGTTAGAGTTGATGATTGATTATGACTGCAACTTAATCAGCTACCATGTTATGAAAGAACATAGATTGTATCTCTCTCTCTCACACACACACGCACGCACGCGCACACACACATATGGTTTACAGGATGTGCTTGGTCCTGCTATTCAAGGCACACGCAACGTGTTCACAGCATGCCACAAGGAGAATGTGAAGCGTATAGTGATGACGTCCTCAGGTGCTGTTTGTTTACGATCCCAAACGCCCAGCTGAGAAGATTATAGACGATGATACATGGAGTGATTCTGAGTACTGCAAGGAGGCCCAAGTAAGTTGTTAATAGAAAACTCTCAGTAGATACTTAACTATTATATAGATGTGGTACATGGTGGCAAAGACGGAATCTGAGAAGCTAGCATGGAGCCTTGCAAAGGAGTATGGCTTAGAACTTATAACGGTGTGTCCTGTGTGGGTTTTTGGGCCTTTGCTACAGCCAACAATTAACACTAGCATCGAGTTTTTGAAGATTGCAGATGGTACGTGCACGTGCGTGCGTGCGTGCGTGTGTGATAAACTTGCTGATTATGTTTGAACTTAATAGGTTCAATGGAGTTACCCAACACATGGCTACGAATTGTGGACGTGCGTGATGTTGCAAAGGCTCACATTCGAGCGTATGAGGATAAGAATGCTTCTGGGAGATATTTGTGTATGGAACGATCATTAACGTGCAAGGACTTGATTGATGTCATGAAGAAGTCTTTCCCACAGCTCAAGTACCCCGAGAAGTAAGTTGTGTGCGTGTGCGTGTGTATGTGTGTATTACACAACGGGTGTATGAGATGGAGAGTTTGCTTTACACATATTTGTCTCCGGACTTTTACATTGAGGGTGTTTATAGTTTGAACTAGTGTTGCGTGCTGCGTTGCGTGTGCGTGTGCGTGTGCGTGTGATTCGACACGTATGTGCAGGTGTGCTAGTGTCAAGATACTAGAAGGAATTCCAGCTATTCCACCAGAGAAAATCTCGAATAAAAAGATTAAAGCTCTAATTGGAGAGTTTACACCCCATGAACAGTCAATTGTGGAGACCATACACAGTCTGCAGGACAAAGGATTCCTCCGTGTTGAAATAAATAATTTTCAAATAAATTAATATTTATTATTATTTTACTAGTGTGTATACTATACGCTCCCATACACATGATGCATATAAAGTTTTGGTTTTTGTATGTATGTCTCTATTTGGACATGGCACGCACACACACGTCGTATAAATGTACTTCTAAATGCACACACACGCACACGCACACGCACACACTTCTACAGCTGAAAACAATATATAAACCAGGTTTATCAACAAATTAACCAGTTATTATCACTTTCTTAAATTGTATTTTCGAAATCATATCTTACATAATTTAATATTAAATATGTTTTATTGTAAATATTAAAATAAAATTAAAAAATAAAATTTATAAACTTACATTTTAAATTTAGAATTAAAAATAATATTTATTAAATATCACCATGAATTCATTGTTGTTTGACTTAATTATTTATTATATTGTAGCTATTTTTGTCTTATATCTTTTCATTTTTGTTTTCTTTCTTAATCTCTTTTCAATAATATTGTTTTTATAAACCATTAAAAAATAAATAAAATTATTGAATATAATATAAACGTTTATTTGTAAATTTTATTTTAAAAAAAGGTTTTCTACCGTATATTCAAGTGTATTAAATAGAAAACTCATTACTGATATTATATATATATATATATATATATATATTTTATTTATTTATTTCAAAACACTACAGTACGTATGATTAACTTAAAAAAGGTAAAGATAATATTCCGTTATCAGACTGAATATACTTGGCCTTGGCCCACTGACATGTCATGTGGCGGTTCAGATAGCGACACGTGTCCGTGAACGAGAAAAAAATAGTACCCGGCGCGAATCTAGGGCTACTGCAGTTCTCAAGTAAGATCCAAGCCAGACACGTGTAGGTACACGTGTCAGGCCTATATTGAAACCAGGTATTTAGGGCTCATCAATGGCTCCCTGACACCATGCGCCCGCGATGCGCTGCTGCATTCCAGCGATAAACACCGTAACGACAACGACAATGTTTTTCTCTTCAATCATATATATGTGTATATACACACACTCACACACATGCATATATTCATACTATATGTATGCATTTATTTAATTATATATGTCAATTTTGGCAATTAAAAAACTATATGTAGAAAGGAAAGCTTTGGCTGTCCCCGCGTGATAGAAGTGATTGTCAACCGACCACAGACAGGCAGAGCTTGTACATTGTGATCGTAGCCTTTTATTTCATATACATACATATATATATGTATATTAAACAACAAGTGCAGGAATCAGTCGTGCAATTCATAACATACACGGTTTTTGGTTCCTGCAAGAATCATTTACACACACACCCAGAGGAGAACGCGTGTGCGTGCGTGTGTGTATGCGGGTCAGAGTAAAGCTTTGTCTGTACACAACCGCCTTGTTCAACCCATTTATAAAGCCACAAATGTCGCATATATAAAACCACTGACCTCTTCATAGGAATCAAAACTGGCAAACGGATGTTATATATGTATCTTCCTATACCTCTGTACATGATAGCGATTTCATATGGTTTCCAACTGTTTCCTTTCATTAATATACGTGTGTTGTGTATGCGTGCGTACCCATACACATTCTGCCATTAACCACCCCCCGTCTCTCTCTCTCTCTCTCTCTCTCTCTCTCTCTATATATATATATATATAGACACACACACACACACACACACACACACACTAACAATTGTGCAGTGTGCATGAGAGTTCATATACATTATACGAGAAACTCTCATATTAAAGTTCTAAAAGAGCAAAAAAGAACACACAAACATCTATAAATCTGAGGTTTCTGTATGAAGTACTAAAGAAAAATTGTATATTTAAGAAAACGAAAACTTCACAGATGCAAGGACTTTGAGGGTTCTTCCCACTGAATACCGGGACCCGGTAAAACACACCTCGGATTCCCACTGGCAACCGGAAACACATGATCGCTTCCTGGAGTCGGCAGATGGAAACTGCCGGGCCATCTCTTGGTAGTAACCACATTATCCACGAAACCAGCGTTAAACACTATCCCGGACATATCGTTAAACCTGGCTACGTTTCCCGGTTAAACCTCCCCATCTCAACCGGCGGTATGCATTTCCCGACCGCCGGCTGTGTAGAGATGAACGCCGTGGTGGCCCTGTGTGATAGAGCCGGCTGTCATCGGTTCTGGTAAAACCACGGAGGACGAAGGCAAAGGGGTGCATGTGTATGACCCAGTAAGTGGTAAATGGGATTTTCGTGCCCCAGATGATAGGTTCCTGCAGCAGGGATTTGCAGGATGCGTGCAGGCTGCCTCATACTTGTCGAGCATCTCTTCAAGTTCTACGGATAGGCAACCCCATCACCAGCCAGTTTCCTTGTGTCAGGATTCAATGTTTCTTCTGGAATGGCCGCTGCATTAGTGGTGTCATAGTGGTAGAGAAGGAATGTGTAATGGTGGCGAAAGTTTACGAGCTTTTGGCAGGTCAAGAGAAATGCGTTATGTTATTTCATGTGCTGAAGGTCTTGTTGCATTTTGGGCGTGGAAGGATGGTATTTACACTCCACGTCCACCTCCACCAGCTGTCTTCAATGTTGTAAACCTCACTTGGAAGAGACTCAAAGCGGGGACTAAGGTGGTATTTATCTTCAAGCCCAACCTTCTTGCCTGCCTTTATACATATAGAAATATTACTATTGGATGATGTCTTTAATTTCATAATAATTATGAAATGTTCCATATTGGTACACTTATATAGACTTGTAACCTTATATTATGATGTCCATATATATCATAAATTAGCTTAGCCAGCAAAGATAAACCGCAGCAGCTAACTCCATGTATGCTACTCCAATAGCAAATCCTGAATCGTCTCCACCATTGATCTGACCACTGTTGACCAGAAAAAAAACGTCAACGAATTGACCTGAGAACATCGGCTATTCCCAGGCGCTACACCCTTAACGTAATCCGCAGTCTTTATTAGCTGTTCTGCTTGTTGTACATAAAACGTATCTGGAAAATGTTAAGCTCCTAGGCTGCTAACTTGCTTAGAGAAAGCACCAACAGAGGCCCAACTAACCCCCCAACCTTTAACCTCCCTACACGAGACTTACCCCCGAGCAACGTCCCTTGGTTACTTGTACCAGCCTTTTAGGGCCGCCTCCCATAATTAGCCTAGGGGAATATATTGAGCGTCGCCTTATTCCACCCTAAACCAGTTTGGGGACAAAAAGAAAACAAATCCGGGCCAAGGACTGTTTGGCTTTTTCTCAGCGATGTCACATTTCTTGAGGAGTAGCCGTGTCTTCAAATAAGACGCAGTTTTACTTGCTTTAGCTTGCTGACATGAAACATAGAATGAACCTTCACCCGTTCTGGCAATTGTAGTCGGTATGTAACCTTCCCGATGTGTTCCAGAATCTTGTACGGGCCTGAAAATCACAAAGAAAGGTTATCGCTCTTCCAGCTCTTCAAGGCGTCAATCGGTTTACGTCTCAAAAATGCTGGGAAAGATCACATGCACATAGACATCCTCTCCCTCCTGAAACTCTCAAAAGCTCCTCTTCTCATTTGCAAATCGAACTGCTCAATATGAGCTGATTGCAAATTTTGCTTGCATAATGCANAAGGCTACAAGAAGAGCAAGATGAAGAAGATGGTCAGAAGACATTGACACTGGCAAAGGCATCAAGAGTGGGATCAAGCTCTTCTACAGCACCTCCGTCGGTAGTCGACTTTACACTCAATGAGGTGCAGCCATTGTAGCTGATTTGGACATTAAGGACAACCCGATGACCTTCATCCCGACACTAGCTGCATCTCATGGATCCTACGACCTGGCTATGTGCAATATGGAGGAGATGAGCAGTCTTTCTTTGAGCCGAGTCTTTCCTAGATAGAGGTGTACACCAAGCTTCGACAACAAGTTGACAAACTACACACAGCTAAGTCACAAACACTTTTCCATGAAGTGGCAGGTGAATACAGCTTCAACCTCGTTATCCTTGACTTGCCAAATGAGCTTGTATATGGAGGTGCTAGCATCAAACAAGGACGTTGTGCAACTAGATCCAGTGAAGTTTGAGGAGGCTTTGCAGTTAAGTGGAATGTACTTGGCAGCGAGTGGTTTCATGGTGTCTTTTGCGACTTCTCTTTTGGTTTCGATGGTGATTCAGGTGGTTGCAGTAATTAGCTTGGAAGTTGCAGGGACTTATAACATCTACCATACATGAGGCTGGGGATAACGTGACAAAATTAAGTACACTTGTTTTCACGTTCAAAGTTTAACTTGGTCTGTGGCAAGATAACTTTGTTAGTTCTCTTGGGCTGCAAAGCTCTGAGAAAAAGTTAAAAGAAGACAACCCTCTGGCATTGACGAACACAATTCTTGTCAACACTGCCGACCATTTTCAGGAAGCTTGGTAAGGAAGTACATATGCTTTGTCTATCCTAATGAAGTTCATACATGATGATGATTCAATTGAAGAGTGTTCGACTCATGCAGCTTTCGATTGAGAGTCTCAGTAGACCTGGCTGTCAGAGTATTTACCTGGTGCCACAAAGGCGGCTTGCCAGGTGCCAACCCTGGAATCCCCTCTCTAGAAACCCCACGGAATCTGGTAAAATAACCCGTAATTAGGAACCCAAGCCTTAGGAACTCCAACCCCTAACTGACTAAGCCAACGAACGAGACTCACCTTGTGGATCAGGATACATGGACTAGCCGAGCTTTAGGTGTCGTTCCTAGCTTGGCGTGGTTGAGGCGGCCGGAGCAAGGCCTCAACCACTAGTTCCTGCGGAACGGGAACTCGGGCAATACTTTGAGCTTGCGAGCAGGTTTTTCGGACCAAGGAATCTGGCTAACTCCTTGGAAGTGACGTGCCCTTGTCTCAAAGGCAAGATCCTGCCAACGATAAGGATAGTCTAACCCTAGGGTGGGTTGTACCCTGTCGTGTGGAAGTTTGGGCGCACAAACAGAGGGTTGCACCTTGACGACACAAGCTTAGCTTGCACCGGTAGGAGGTTAACGAGCTCTCTTTTGAACCCAGGAAAGCCTGTGGGCTTGCACGGAAATGCCAGCCCTTAGAGAAAATGGTTGTCCTAACCTAACCCTAAACCTAACCCCTAGGGGGGGGTATTAGGGCGTGGGGTTAGGGCAACCCTAGGGTTAGGTCAACCCTAGGGTGTCCCTAACCCTTTTTTGACAAGCTATTTAAAAACCTAGAACGTCAAACCGGGGGAGAGTTTCTAGAAGGTAAGTTCTAGCTTCACCTAGAGTTTCCTGCAAATACCTAATGACACCCGGCCGGACCATCACCAGATACCCAAGTGCACTAAGTGGGCCTGTTTCCTACTACATCTAGGGTTCGTCACACAACTCGGTAGGTAACAACAGTCAAACCCCAAAGTAAAGGGTTGAGTCATAGTAAAAACTATGACACACTCCCCGCCTTTGAAAATGTCAACGTCCTCGTTGACGTCTAACTCCAAGACTAGATAATGTTAGAGAAAACTAACCAAAACTAACATATCACTCTATGCGGAGTCAGCCAAAAGTTCACAAGTTTTATTACCCCCCTTGCATTACGCGAAGCCAAGTACTTCAGAACCGTCGTTCACTGAGTCGTAGACCCAGCTGCCGGAGGCACCACCTGCGACATGAAGTCACCTGGAGACCTTTTGCACGTCTGCAAAGTCTGTCACCCGACGCACACAACACAGTGGTTAATTTCTTTACGTAACTAGAATTTATATTGGAGGCCTCTAGTTAGTGTTGTTGCCGGCCCCTTGGTTAATAAGAAATAAAGGTTCACTTTATTTCTGATCATCATTACAACAGTTTGAGACCTCCTCAAACTCATTCACTACCTCCATCGCGTTCTGCAGATTCTCCAATGGTTCCCATGTCGACTCGCATGCCGGGTAACCTTTCCACTTAACAAGATATTCACGTTTACGTTTTCGTCGTCCATGAATGTTCCTCCCCTTTAATATCGCCTCAACTTCGAAATTCTTTTTCCTCACCAACTAATTCTGGCGGCGGACGTAAACTACGATATCTATCCGGATGTTTCTCATCCTTGTGGAATGGCTCGAGTAAACTGACATGAAACACATTGTGTATTCCTTCCAACTCTGGAGGAAAGATCTAACCCATAAGCCACTTTCCCTACTTGCTTCACCACCTTGTATGGACCTATGTAGTGCGATAGAAACTTCCTCGAAAGAGTCGTTGGAACTCTCAGGTTTTTGGTACTCAACAATACCATATCCCCAACCTGATACTCTACATCCCGTCGATGTTTATCGTACTGCTGACGATACCTTTCCTGTGCTGCAGCCATCGCTTGACGAGCAAGCTTCCCATGTCGATACAACTGTCCAGTGAACTCTGCTACAGATGGAACTCGATTGACATCGTCTTTCGGTGCACCATACTCTGAGGAATACCACCCTTATTCCCCGTTAACACTTCCATCGGGCTACACCCGATAGTGTGTGTCGAGTTATTGTAACATATCTCAGCCATATCCAAGTGTTCAGCCCAATCAAGTTGATCACCTTGAACATAGCATCTGAGATAGTCCTCGACTTGTCGGTTTACCCTCTCCGTCTGACCATCCGTTTGTGGATGATAAGCCGTACTAAACCTCAGCATCGTCCCAAATTGCTTGAACAACGTTCCCCAAAACTTGCCAGTAAATCGAGGATCCCGGTCTGAGATCATCGTTTCCGGTAGCCCTCGCACTCTTACGACTTCGTGGAAGAACAACTTTGCTGCTTGTTTTGCATTCACTGTCTCTACAGTTGGAATGAAATGAGCAACCTTTGAAAATCGATCGACCACCACCATAAGAGCATTGAAACCACAAGATTTTGGCAATCCCATGATAAAGTCCAAAGTAACACTTTGAAATGGCCGCTCTGGAATCGGTATACATTGTAACTTCCCAGCTCGTTTTTGCGAACGACTTTTCACTTGTTGACATGTGGGGCATGTCTTGACATACTTGGCAACATCGTCTATCATACCCGGCCAATAGAATCCCTGTTTCAACAAAGCCAACGTCTTGTGCCTTCCACCATGCCCTGCCAAAGGAACGTCGTGATGCTCTCTTAATAGCCTCTCCCTCCATGTCCCTTCTGGAACATAGAGTCTCTTTTCTTTATAATAAAGAACTCCATCTCGTACTGCAAAATGGGCCTGTTTGAGTGCATCCATTCGACTTTCTATTCCTGCTGGAATATTACCATCTCTTCGTAATTGATGAACTTGTTTCCTCTTTGCCACCAGGCTCAAAGCTTCCTTGGCAAACTTGTCCTGAGGATACGCCGTCACAAATTCATCCACCAAAGTTGACACGGGTGCTGACATAATACGAAGATGACCCTTTCTACTGAGTGCATCAGCTACCACATTGTCCTTTCCCGCCTTATGTCTGATTTCAGGCTGAAATCGTGCCAACTTCTGCTGCCATCTAGCATACTTTGGTGATAGCTTCGGCTGCGTTTCAAAATACCTTAGAGTTACACTATCTGTCCAAACCACAGTGCCATGACTTGGAAGATAATGACGCCAATACTCCAAGGAAGCAACAATAGCATACATCTCCTTTTCGTGAGTAGGCCATCGAGTTTGCGCGGCATCTAACTTCTTCGAGAAAAAGGACACTGGATGTCCTTTCTGTTGCAATACACCACCAATTGCAAAGTCGGAAGCGTCACATTCTACTTCAAAGGGATCTTCAAAGATGGGCAACTGCAAAACTGGCTCAGAAGAGATAGCCTCTTTGAGTTTGACGAATGCACGTTGGCACTCTGGAGTCCAATGCCATGGAATGTTTTTCGTAAGATCTGTCAATGGGGCCGCTATTTCTGAGTAACCCTTTATGAATCTTCGGTAATACCCTGTCAGACCAAGAAATGATCTAACTTCATGCACGTCTTTTAAGGTCATCCACTCAGTAATAGCTTGAATTTTCTTTGGGTCCATGGCAACCTCCCCACCTGAGATCAAGTGTCCCAAGAAATCTATCTTGGTTTGACCAAATGCGCACTTGCTTTCTTTAGCATACAACTGGTTCTCTCTCAACCTCTGAAACACTTTTTCTAAGTGTTCCACATGTTCTTCAATTGTCGAACTGAAAACCAGAATGTCATCAATATACACCACCACGAACTCGTCTAGATAGTCTCTAAACACATCATCCATCATTGTGCAAAAAGTTGCTGGAGCATTGCACAACCCGAATGGCAAGACTAGAAACTCAAATGATCCATAACGCGTTCGAAAAGCGGTCTTCTCAATGTCATTCTCTGCTACCCGAATCTGATGGTACCCAGACCTCAAGTCTATTCTTGAAAAGTACTTTGCTTTTGATAGTCTATCAAACAAGTCGTCCACTCGCGGAAGAGGATACTTGTTTTTGATAGTTATCGCGTTCAGTGCTCGATAGTCCACACACATTCGCATCGTACCATCCTTTTTCATTACAAACAAGATCGGTGCACCATATGGTGATCGACTAGGTCGAATGTGTCCTCGACCAACCAATTCCGTCAGCTGTCTCTTCAATTCAATCAACTCTTGAGGATTTAACCGATATGGGGCTCTTGCCGGTGGAGACGAACCGGCAAAACCTCTATTCTGTGGTCCACAGCTCGACGTGGAGGTAACTCAGGCGGCAAATCTTCGGTAACACATCCCTAAACATGTTCAAGACTTCCAAAATAGGTTCGGGAACAGTTCTTGACCATCTCCTATTTTGACTTCACCAGTATCCAAAACCATTGCAAGAAACACACGTTCCCGATGTCTAACTGCTTTACGCAACTGAGTAAGGTAAGGAACATAGGATTCCAATCCTTATCAGTTAGCGTTTCCATTCTGAGCGTGTTTTCTAATGGCTTCTTTATCTGCTGCAAGCGTGATTCGATTATCTCCGGAACCCCTCATTTCGATTACATGTTTATGGAACCATTCCATACCCAGAACAAAGTCAAACCCCGTCATATTCAAGACAACTAAGTCTAGCTTAGCCTTCCAATCTTTGATTTGGACAGGAACTGCCCTTGCTATATTATTAGTATTTTGAGAACCTTTGCCAAAATTGATCTTTATTTCACACATCTTTATTACATCCAAATTCAATCGACGAGCTAGACTAGTCGATATGAAGTTGTATGTTGCTCCAGTATCGATCATCATTCGGACTCGGTCCCCTCGTATCCTTCCTGTCAAATATAGCAAAGGGTCAGTTTTGTCTTGAATAGCGAATAAGGCAGGTTGTGTCTGGCACAACATTACCTCTTCTGACTCATCTTCCGGATCTTCAAGCGTTTCTGGTTCAGCAACTTCCTCTTCTACCATCGCCTTGAAATGTCCTGATTGTTGTGAGGGTGCCGGACACTCTTTAGCAAAATGACCAGGCTTGTTACAATTATAACATTTCACGACCCCGCCTGCGGAACGCGGGGGAGCAGACTTTGGAGCCGATCCTTTGGTCTGCTGAGGAGGTGGTAACGCCAATGGTTTCCGAAATCCGGTGGGTCTTGATGTGTCCGAAAACTTGGAACTGCCAACAAAGGGACTTGCACTTCGAATTGATGGCGATTGATCTGGTCGCCTATCAAACCTTCTGAACCCAGACTTTGGAGGAAACCTCCTTGGTTTAGGTTTTGCTTCCTCCCCTTTGTACAAGTCTTCTAACGACATGCCATAAGCAACCTTTTGAGCTGCCTCTTGACATTCCCGATAGCTTGTGGGCTTGTACCTTAAGATCTCCCTTCGCGTTTTCTCATTCAAGCTAGCCATGAAGCAACTTCGAGCTTCATCATCGCTCATATTTGGCACCAATCGCCGTACACTTTCGAATCGATAAACGTGGTCCATAGGACTTCCCCGAACCCTGTTGACAAAGTGCCAGGTCAGCACGCAATCGCAAACCGAGATCATCCGGCATATACTTTTTTGATCTCCTTTTTCATGTGCTTCCAGCTGTTTCGGTATCCACGTTCACCTTCAACAATTCGCCACCAAGTCTTAGCTTCTTCTTTAAGAAACTGCTTGGCACATGCAACCTTTTCTGTCTTTCTCACGGAAGCAGCCTCGAAATAGCTTTCCATATCATACAACCAGTCATCCAAAACCTTGTAATCCTTTGAACCCATGAAATTCGAAGGCTTTACCGGTTTGAATTTACTGGGACCTCCACCAACTACTTCCGTCGAAGAATCTGATTCAGAGGAACCTGACTCTGAGTCATGCTTCTTCTTCTTTTTCCGTGTGTCTGGTTGCGGAACGTCTGGCACTGCCGTATTCGTTGGAATCCGAACGGCAACATTATCGATTCGGTCATTCAACCCCAAACATCCCCTCGAAGTTCGTTTAGGGCATCCATCATTATTTCTCGCCAACCAGGTCGTTGTCTAACCCTAGGGGGTCGACCTGGATCAGCCTCATCCATCTCCTCATTTTGAGCCTCTGCGACAGCCCTCTCTGCCTCAGGCTCTGGTTGCTTTCTTTGCTCATCGTATTGAACCCTAGTTCAACACTCGGAGAATATGCTTGGAATATTCCCAATGTTAAGTTGGAAACACCCTGCACAGGTTGTACACCCACACACATCAGCTTGAACTAGCATAAGACTTTCGGACATACCTAGAATCTCACGCCGACTCACTGAGCAAGTGTTCTCCGAAGTTTGACAACTCACAGGATCAAACTCTCTGCGCAGAATACAGACATGTTAACCAAAGCGATAGAGTATCAAGAATTTAGAGTTATCTAAACATTGAAACACTCTATGACTTAAGGTAGTCCTACTGACCGCAGAGAACTTGCTCCGATACCAATTGTCAGAGTTTTTACCTGGTGCCACAAAGGCGGCTTGCCAGGTGCCAACCCTGGAATCCCCTCTCTGGAAACCCCACGGAATCTGGTAAAGTAACCCGTATTAGGAACCCAAGCCTTAGGAACAAACCCTAACTGACTAAGTCCACGAACGAGACTCACCTTGTGAATCAGGATACACGGACTAGCCGAGCTTTAGGTGTCGTTCCTAGCTTGGCGTGGTTGAGGCGGCCGGAGCAAGGCCTCAACCACTAGTTCTGCGGAACGTGAACTCGGGCAATACCTTTGAGCTTGCGAGCAGGTTTTCGGACCAAGGAATCTGGCTAACTCCTTGGAAGTGACGTGCCCTTGTCTCAAAGGCAAGATCCTGCCAACGATAAGGATAGTCTAACCCTAGGGTGGGTTGTACCCCTGTCGTGTGGAAGTTTGGGCGGCACAACAGAGGGTTGCACCTTGACGACACAAGCTTAGCTTGCACCGGTAGGAGGTTAACGAGCTCTCTTTTGAACCCAGGAAGCCTCACTACATATACTCTACCTTATTTATGTGACGGACCCCCCCCCCCCTGTTTACCTAAATGAGTAAGTGGGCTGGCACGGAAATGCCAGCCCTTAGAGAAAATGGTTGTCCTAACCTAACCCTAAACCTAACCCCTAGGGGGGGTATTAGGGCGTGGGGTTAGGGCAACCCTAGGGTTAGGTCAACCCTAGGGTGTCCCTAACCCTTATTTTGACAAGCTATACTTTATAACCTAGAACGTCAAACCGGGGGAGAGTTTCTAGAAGGTAAGTTCTAGCTTCACCTAGAGTTTCCTGCAAATACCTAATGACACCCGGCCGGACCATCACCAGATACCCAAGTGCACTAAGTGGGCATGTTTCCTACTACATCTAGGGTTCGTCACACAACTCGGTAGGTAACAACAGTCAAACCCCAAAGTAAAGGGTTGAGTCATAGTAAAAACTATGACATGGCGACCTTGTTTAGGATATTGGTTTTGGAACCGAATCATCGCTGTTAACTGCCATCGAGCTCGAAAGAAATATTGTAGGAATCGAGAAGAGTTTGGAACTCTCTAGGTTGGCAACAAATAAGCTGGCAGAGAACATTTGACTTGAGGAAATACCAACTCAAACATTTCAACATTTAAGCCTAGTTGGTGATTCAAGAACTGCAGCTTTGCTTAATATGAAGAAGAAAATTTAGCTAGTGTGAATTAAGTAATAAGTTAAACTAATATAAAAAAAAAGAATAAGGTAGAAATACAACTTTTTACTTTGGAAAAAAATGCTGACTGAGGTCGAAACTGGCGACCCCAAGGAATACTCTAGAATATTCAAGCTCAGGACCCAGACAAAATCATCTGGATTCCTGCAACAAGAATTATGATAGCATAAGAGAGAAACTTCATTAGGATTCTTCAAGTCACTGATATGCAAGTCGCTTGAACCCAATGTGTTTGGGGACTCCTCTGCAGATGTAATAACGCGCTGGCATGTCTGTGATGTCTAAGCCAACTCCCGGCAGTCCTCTAACGTCCAGGCCTCCAGTTGATGCCTTGAAATTGAAGCGGCAACAATCAGCAATCAGAAATGTTCATGTTCATGATCTTTTTCTGACTTAAAGTCCTGTACCAGGAAAAAGGACCTGCACAAGGGGAAACGAGTCCATGCAAAGGCAGTGGAAACTGGGAACGAGTCGAACATGTATGTTACAGCAACACTCATCAACATGTACGCCAAGTGCGGTAGCATGGTAGACGCTCGGAGAGTGTTTGACAATATCCAGGAGCCGGACGTGGTGTCCTGGAATGCTGTGATCCTGGGATATGCGCACAGTGCACGCAGTCTTGCTGCCCTAGACTTGTTTTCGAGGATGAAGGACGAGAGAAGATGTGCACCTGATTCCGTGACATATATTGCTGGCCTCAAGGCCTGCACGTCACTGACAGCACATGGAGGTGAAAGTGGAAAGAAAAGGTGTCTGGAACGAGGTAGAAAGATACATTTGGAGATTGGTTGCCATATGAATCAGTTCGTGCAGAACACGCTCATAGATATGTATGCCAAGTGTGGCAGAATGGTAGACGCTAGGAGCGTGTTTGACAGTATCCAGGAGCCGGACGTGGTGTCTTGGAATGCTGTGATCCTGGGGTATGTGGACAATGCACAAGGTCCTGCTGCCTTGGACTTGTTTTTGAAGATGAAGAACGAGAGAAGATGTCCGCCCGATTCCACCACTTATCTTGCTGCCCTTAAGGCCTGCACGTCACTGGCAGCGGATGGAGATGAAAGTGGAAAGAAAAGGTGTCTGGAACGAGGTAGAGAGATACATTTGGGAATTGGTTGCCAGATGGATCAGTTCGTGCAAACCACGCTCATAAACATGTATGGAAAATGTGGCAGCATGGTAGAAGCTAGGAGCGTATTTGACAGTATCGAGGATCCGGACATGGTGTCTTGGAATGCTGTGATCCTAGGATATGCGGAGGATGGGCAGGGTCTTGTTGCCCTGGACTGCTTTTCCAGAATGAAAGAGGAGTGCAGAGGTGCGCCCAATTGCGTGACTTATCTTGCTGCCCTCAAGGCCTGCACGTCACTGGCAGCAGATGGAGATGAAAGTGGAAAGAAAAGGTGTCTGGAACGAGGTAGAGAGATACATATGGAGATTGGTTGCCATATGAATCATTTCGTGCAAACCACGCTCCTAAACATGTATGCCAAGTGTGGCAGCATGGTAGACGCTAGGAGCGTGTTTGACAGTATCCAGGAGCCGGACGTGGTGTCCTGGACTGCTGTGATCCTAGGATATGCGGAGAATGCACAAGGTCTTGCTGCCCTGGACTTGTTTACGAGGATGAAGGACGAGTGCAGATGTCCGCCCGATTCCACGACTTATCTTGCTGTCCTCAAAGCCTGCACGTCACTGGCAGCAGATGGAGATGAAACTGAAAAGAAAAGGTGTCTAGAACGAGGTAGAGAGATACATTTGGAGATTGGTTGCCATATGAATCAGTTCGTGCAGAACACGCTCATAGACATGTATGCCAAGTGTAGCAGCATGGTAGACGCTAGGAGCATGTTTGACAGTATCCAGGAGCCGGACGTGGTGTCCTGGAATGCTGTGATCCTGGGATATGCGGACAATGCACAAGGCCGTGCTGCCTTGGACTTGTTTTCGAGGATGAAGGACGAGTGCAGATGTTCGCCCGATTCCACGACTTATCTTGCTTCCCTCAAAGCCTGCACGTCACTGGCAGCAGGTGGAGATGAAACTGAAAAGAAAAGATGTTTGGAAAGAGGTAGAGAGATACATTTGGAGATTGGTTGCCATATGAATCACTTCGTGCAGGCCACACTCATAGACATGTATGCCAAGTGTGGAAGTATGGTCGACGCTAGGAGCGTGTTTGACAGTATCCAGGAGCCGGATATGGTGGCCTGGAATGCTGTGATAGTGGGATATGCGGATGATGGGCAGGGTCTTGTTGCTTTGGACTTGTTTTCAAGGATGAAGGACAGAAGATGTGCTCCTGATTCTGTGACATATGTTGCTGCTCTCAAGGCTTGTGGTTTGAATGGGGCCTTGGCCATTGGACGGAGGTTCCATTCAGAGATAAAGGAATTTGATGTTCATGTAGTAACATCTTTGATAGATTTCTATGCGAAATGTGGGAGCATGGAAGAGGCTCGTGAAATATTTGATTTGCACCCACAAGTAAGAAATGTATCAACATGGAATGCGCTTTTAACAGGTTATAGTAGGTTTGGAAACACTAGTTTTGTCTTTAATCTTTTTGAAGTAATGCAAGATCAAGATTTTCGACCAAATGCTATCACATTTTTGTGCATGCTTGGATGTTGTAACCATGCAGGTTTGATAAAAAAGGCATGGGACTATCTTGAGGTAATGCCTACGCAGTATGGACTTACCCCTAATGTGATGCATTACACATGCATGGTTGATCTTCTAGGTCATGCAAATAAGTTAGATGAAGCTGTTGCTTTATTACAAAAAATACCTTGCAAGCCCGATGCAGTGACCTGGATGACACTCTTGGCTGCTTGTCGCAAATGGGAGAATGTTAAAATAAGAAAGATGGCTTTCAAGTTTTTGGTAATTTGGATCAGAATAAAGCATCTGCTTATATACTCATGGCTGAGATATATGGTAATAAGGGTATGTGGAAGGAGCAAGAGAAGGTGTTGGAAGCAAGGATGAAATTTGGTGCTTGGAAGTTGCTTGAGCAAGTTTATGTCATGGATGGGTTGGGAAAGATAGTTAAATTTATGATTGGGGAGGAGGGTCCTACATATATTGAAGACAAATTGAAACAATTTCTCAAAGACATGCAAGAACATGGATATGTTATTAAATCATATAACATGAGTCATTTTATAATAGATGATGAGAATGAAGAGGCACTATGTGGACACAGTGAGAGGCGTGCTGTTGTTTATGGTATTTTGAATACCCCTTATGAAATGGTCATTAAAGTTGTTAAAAATATGAGAATGTGTAATGATTGTCATCGGTTAATTAAAATGATTTCCAAGTTTTCTAAGAGAGTTATAACAGTAAGAGATGAAAGTCGATTCCATGTTATAAAAAATGGTAATTGTTCATGTGGAGATTATTGGTAATAAAATTTATAAATTATAAGGTTTAAAAAGAACTAGTAAGATTGCCCACCATTGTTCTTCTAATCACATAAAAATCATATCTCTCTTGCTTGATTCCATGAGAGGAGCTGCTAACATATTCAAGAAGGAAAATGTTTTATTCTTGAAAGACATACACTTCTTGCCTAGCATGAATGACATTGTAACAAGAAAGATCTAGGTGCATAAACATTACCTTTCACTTGCAACATCAATTAAGGCAGTAATCCAGCTTGGCTAACATAAGAATTTCTATGGCGGATGAACTATAATACAAAAATTAATTCACACTATTCTAAATAGTAGAACCATTTACCTTCTAATCTGCTTGAACATTTAAAGATCATCCACATCTGATTTCCAAATGAAGCTAGCTTATTCTCAAACTACTCAACGTTTCTTATCCTTCTTCTCCGTTGCCTTCTAGTATACTTTTGCAATGCATGTAGCCTATTTCCATCCCAAGTCGTAAAGAACCTCATAGATAACAAAGGTGTTGATTCATGGAACTTGGGTTTTATAATCTTCTTTTTCAAAGCCTCATGTAAAGCAAGCATTTAGGATCCTTTGCCAATTCTACCAAGTCCTCATTTGTCATGAGCCTACTAATCGAGAGGATGAATTGGGTGGTGTTACTACAGAATCCACTTGCCCGCTTGAAGCTCCCCACCAAGTCCTCCAAGTTCACGTTGCAAACATCCTTATTTGATAGTGGATCTCCCAAGTCATTAATAGAGATCCATTGCCTTGGCTTCAACCTTTGCTTTCTTCTTCTTCCCTACCTCTTTTTTGCTTCTTTCTATGGCATCCTCTTCTTCCTTTGAGCAGCCTAAGATGTTGTAACTTTCATAAATCAATGTCACTCTTCTTTTTTGACCCCATTGTGTGTAGCACCTAGCAACATCATTTAAATGGAACTAAATGCACCAACACATGCAAAAGGGAGAGCCTTCCCTGTTGTTACATTAGCACTTGAACCTAATGGCTTTATCTCCATTCATATATTGGACTATGTGGCACTGATGCCAAATTTGCCTCCATGTTCACCTTGACACTTTTACATTATACTTGTTAATGTTGCTCTTGCCTTTGCTTCACACTTGAACAATCCACAATCTTTCTTCTCTTGGAGTCTTTAAAAGTATCACCTGGTAACTATGCAAAAATAACTAATCAACAAATGGTAAATGGCTACTGTCATAAACCACCAGAATATATCAAGTTAATATTGATGTTTGTATATGCCAGCATTAGAATATTTTGGGATTAAGAGTTAATGGTCCAAATTCAAGCCTAGAACTAGTGGTCCATATTCAAATCAGAACCAAAGTTCTACATTCTGATCAAGAACTAGAGGTTTAAATTCAAATTTATACAAGTGGTCTAGGGACACTAGGTTCCTAATATAAAGGAGGCTAGGGTTAGAGTTTTAGTATTTAATTTAACACTAATTGTTGGCTGATCTCTTATAATGTTAAGAAATTAAAATTCTTTCCTTGTCCATTAAAAAGATTATGTTTGTACATTATTATAGGTTTCAACCTTGATAGTTTGAACCATAATCCCTTCACATTAGTTGTTTTAGTCACACTAGAATAATAACTAAAATCAATTAACAAGATTTTACATGCATATTGGAAAAAGTTTGCAGTAAGAGAATCAATGAATGGCAAATGAAAATTAGTGGTTAATGGCGGAAAAACATGAGTTTGCAAGGATCAAAGAATGATAGGATCATGAGGTCAAAAGCTAGTGTAGCAAGTGGCCGAACTCACACAATAGATCTAGGCAAGCCTTAAGCTCGGATTCCTTTACACCACCATAGGAACCTAAGGTTAATTTGTCAAAAAGGTTTGACAACACAAGATTCCAATTTGTAAGTTCATGAATTAGGTTTGCTTGGTCATTTGAATGAACCCTAGTTGCTATGTGAATGACCATTCAAAGGTGGGTCTAATTAGACTATTACTCACCAACACTGCTTGAGCTTGGTTTGCACCTTTGCTGAAGAAAAACTCACTGTTATTGGATGACTTCAAATAATTTATTTTGGAGTTTAACATTGCTTTTTGTGACACCGACAATATTCAAATGATAATCAATAAGATTCATTGATTTCAATAGGGTAATTGTCTAGCATTAGTGTATGCATTAAAGTTCCATCTTTTGGTATGTGATGTGCCATGGGATGAGGAAGCTCTAATTGATTAGTTCTACCAAGGGCTCTACAACAATGTCAAGGATCTTCTCTTAACATTCCATAAGGACTCAGTAAGTCTCTCCAAGGCTATTAGTTATGCCATACAATGCAACAATTGATTATTTGAATGTTGCTTAGAATGGTTTAGTCCTGCTCGAGGAGATACACTTACGTGGCAATAGTGGCTTTATCTCTGATAGCATCATTAGTAAACCATGGCTATGCTCCAGTCCCAACTCAACGACCATTTCCCATGGAGTGCAAGGCCACCCAAGCTTGGCACCAAGGTCCTCTAGCCCAACCGAGAAGCAACGTGAAAGGGTCAATGGTTTGTGTTTATATTGTGATGGTCTTGGTCATATTGCAATCAACTGCTCAAACAAGCTAAGGCACATGGTCAACCATGTTTACACCTCAAGTCCTCAACTAACCACATTCACCCTAAGAGTCCCAAACCCTTAAGCAAAAGCAATAGTTTTCAAGTTCTTAGCAAGTTAAACAAGTTAAATGAATAAGTCTAGCCAAAGTAGAAGCTGTTTGGTTGGATAATCCCAAGCATAAAGAGTCTTTGTAAACAATTGGTTTCATCCCATTATTGACAAGTCATTTGTGACACAGGCTAATGTCTGCATAGCAAGAGGTTGCAAGGTCATATAACATCAACTCTATTAAACTCTGAAGCCAATGCTTATTTTATTAATCGTACATTTGCGCATCGACACTCTTTCCTTAAAGAAGCTCCCATACCAAGTCCATGCCTATGTTGTGGATTCTTGGCATGTGGCATTATGTGCTATTGTTAAGGAGTTTAAGCCCATCTAGTGACCTTAGGAGATACTTCTTGCAGAATCGCATTTAACATGATCGATAGTCTCGAGTATCCAATTGTTCTTGGTACATTGTGGTTCAAGATGTACAATCCAACCATTGACTGGCACAAGCAGTGTTTCAATTTATCAAAGGTAAAGGTTTTAAACTCTCCAAACCCAGCTTTGTAGTCCCTACGAGTTTGCACAAATTCGTTGAACGAATACATTCAAGAAGATAAATAGGATCCTTCATTAGGTTTTGCTGTAGCTATTACCTCAACAACCAAGTCAAGCTCGAGCAAGTCTCCAATTCAACTACAGCTAAGTACAATGAGTTTGTTATTATCTTCTACAAGGGCAAAGCCAATAAGCTCCCTGTAACACTGGCCATATGATTGTCCCATTGACTTGATGAAAAGTGCTCAACCCCCTTGGGGTCCGATTTATGAACTTTCTCCAATAGAGCTTGAGGTTTGTGAGCATACATCAAGGAGGACCTTCCCACTAGATTCATTTGACATTGGAAGTTTCCAACTGGTGCATTTATCTTCTTTGTCAAAAAGAATGATGACTCATTGCATTTGGTAGTGAAATATCATGGGCTCAACAAAGTAATGGTACAAAATTGGTATCCCCTACTACTAATATCAAGCTTATTGGAGTGTCTTCCTGGAGCTATGTACTTCACTAGATTAACCTCTAAGGTGCATATAACTTAGTCAGATTTGCCCAGGGGACGAGTGAAAGACTGCATTTTGCACAAGGTACGGATCTTTCAAATACACAATGATGCTATTTGATCTTACTAATACACTGGCTGTCTTTCAACACATGGCCAATAATATCTTCCACGAGTTGTTGCATGATATTATACCTTGACAACATCCTCATATATTCCAAGAGAAGCATAAGAAGCATGTTTGGCAGGTATAATTATAGAAATTGCAAGAGCATGGCCTTTATGTCAAGTTTATCTCATTATAAGGAGTGTCAATGAATCCTACCAAGGTGAGAAACATGTAAGATTGGTAGGTCTCATGCTTTATACGAGATGTTCAGTGTTTCCTAGACTTTGCTAACTTCTACCGCAAGTTCATAATGGATTACTTCAAAATCATGCTACCACTCACCAAACTCACATAGAAGGACAAGTCGTTTGTGTGGACACTAAAGGCATAATCTATCTTCAACACCTTGAAGCAATCTTTCACCTTTGCTTTAATATTGGCTCACCTAGATCTTGATAGACATTTTGTCATAATTTTTATTATGATTACTTTTTACTTAAGACGTTAAATGTTATTACCTGCCGAATTATGTTAATAAGCTCTAGGGTGTTGAGGAAATAGGCCCACTTAGTGCACTTGGGTATCTAGTGATTGTCCGATCGGGTGTAGTTAGGTATTTGTAAGAAACTTTGGGTGAAGCTAGTACTTTCATTTAGAAAACTTTTATCCATGTTTTTAGTGTCTTGGTTCCATTGATGGTTTGTTTCAGTGAGTTTGACATGTTGGATATGAGTAGATACATCCCTTGGGTTGACCTAACCTCACATATTAAACCCTTTAGGTTAGGGTTTAGGGGTCGATAGGTCGTTAGGTTAAACTCACCAAGTATATTCCTATTGAGAATAATATTCCATACTAACCCACTTTACAAAACAAAAATTTGGGGGGTGGGCCATATCATATATATTAAGTAAGATATGTAGTGAGAGTTTTTAGGTTCATAATTAAGCTTGTTATTCTTTTACTGATGCAAAGCTCAAGCTTGTGTCATTAAGGCACAACTCTTTATTGTGCCGCCTCAACTTTTAAAATACGGGTACGTCCCACCTTTAAAGTAACCTATCCTTAACATTGGCAAATTCTCACTTAAGAGGTTTGTCAAAATACATGTTCCAAAGGTTAAAGGTTGAGGCATGTCTTCAACCTCTTCCTCCACGTTAAGTTAAGAGCAACACTTATAACTATGTAAGGCACATTTGTGTTCTTGTACAATTGTCTTGGCTAACAAGTTCTTTTTACTATGTTCATAAAGGTTCATAAAGAAGGGGGTTCTAAAATTAGCATTTGTGAGCCACAATTGTAGCACCAAGTGTAGTACTTAAGTTAGGTGCTTTAGCGAGATAGCCCACATCTTAAAAATAGTGTCACATGAATATATGACACTAGGCTAGACAACACACAATATGATGCATGAGGCACACCCTTTGGCTTTGTGTCATAGTTTTTATTATGACTTGACCCTTTACTTTGGGGTTTGATTGTTATTATTTATTGAGTTGTGTGACAAACCCTAGATATAGTAGGAAATAGGCCCGTTTAGTGCACTTAGGTATCTAGTGACGGTCCGGGTAGGTGTCATTAGGTATTTGCAGGAAACTTTATGTGAAGCTAGAACTTACCTTTTAGAAAACTCTCCCTCGGTTTGATGTTCCAAAGTAAGTTTTCCGTTAAAGTATAGCTTGTCAAAAAAGGGTTAGGGACACCCTAGGGTTGACCTAACCCTAGGGTTACCCTAACCCCACACCCTAAAACCCCTGCTAGGGGTTAGATTTAGGGTTAGGTTAGGACAACTCATTTTCTCTAAGGGCTGGCATTTCCATGCCAAATCACTTACTCACTTAGGAAAATAGAGGGGGGGAGGGGCACAAATAAGGTAGAGTATATATAGTGAGGCTTGGGTTCAAAAGAGAGCTTGCTAACCTCCTACCGGTGCAAGCTAAGCTTGTGTCGTTAAGGTGCAAGTCTCTATTGTGTCGCCCTAACTTCCACACAACAGGGGTACGTCCCAGCTTTGGGTTAGACTATCCTTATCATTGGCAAGATCATGCCTTTGTGACATGGATACATTACTTCTGAGTTAGTCAGATTCTTTGGCCCAAAAACCTACTCGCACGCTCAAAAGGCATTGCCCTAGTTCACGTTCTATAGAACTAGTGGTTGAGGCCTTACACCGACGCCTCAACCACGCCAAGCTAAGAACGATAATGCACGTTGTAACTAAAGTGGGCATGATACGTGAAAATGGGAATATAAAATAAATTATTAATTAATACTTAAGTTTTAATTATTAATTAATCATTTAATTAATATGTAATTAAGCCTTAAATATTAATTAATTAATTAATTAATCCTTCAATAACCTTACTTAGTAAGGAATATTCCTAAAATATCTTAGAATATTCATATTATTCTAAAATAATTTACAATAATTAAGAAATACTATCAAACATAATTACAAATGAAATCATTTCCTTATAACATGTTAATTTATTTATAAATACTTTCTTCCTAACCATACAGAGAAATCTCCTCATTTTGTTTAAATCATCACTTTCCGGATTAATCGAATCATTTTGGTCAATATCTTGATGTTGTTGCACCACCTTACACTCTCACGAATGCAATTTGAAGTTGCCATCCTTGTTAATACATAAGATGTAATAAGACCAGGTCTGCATAAAGGCTCGTTTAAAAATGACGTTCCTTAAGAATAATATTATAAAGCGCCCGGTTGCTATCCTTCATTTTATAAAACTCAAAATCATGAGAAAGAAAATTCACTAGCTCATCCATGATATCGGTATCAGAATATGGATCGAAAGTGATTGGATGAATACAAGCAATATTTTGGTTGAGCATAGCCTTCTGAGGAGAGTCGTCTACCACTAAGATATGTGCATTCTTCATTATCCTTAAGTGACTGATCTCCCCATGAAGCCCAATTAATCTTTCATTCTTGAAGAAGTATGGCTTGCTTTCCTTTCTTATATTGTGAAATTCGAGAGGTTTATAACACATTCGCTGGTCAAAAATCCAATCTTTACGAATCACCTCTTCTGCAACACTACAATGTTTCTTAAGCAAATTCAACAGCGGTGTTAAGTTGTGAATCTGCATGCATGACCAAATCTCCACAAGCGCACCCATCTCCTTAAGCTTTTGAAAGAGACGATCCAACCCTGGACGAAAAAATATATATATCGAAATTTACCATGACAAGGAATGAAATCTCCTTGTTTGATTTCTTTTTTCCTATCCTCGGGCCTTTGTCGATGAAGCAGAACACCATTGACATCCAACAACACAATATGGCCATGAGTAACATGGGATAGCGTTGCCTCTTGAATACTTTGCAAATCACTTGTTTGCTCCCTTTCACATTTATCCGTTAACACTATCTCGTTGCCTATCCCTTCATCATTTAATTGTACATTATCCTTACAAGATCAGATATTGCATGCGCTGAAGAAATTGATTTCGGAACTGAAGCCAATAAAAATGATGATGAAAAAACTGAAGTGGCCCCCATGTAACGATGTTTTGAGCTGCATTATTATCCATTTCCTGCATGAACTCTGTCATTCTGACGTGTGGCACAAGAAATTGTCGCCAAACCCCTCTCTTACCTCATGCCAATGCTGAAAATCATGTTCTCAATTGTTTTCATTACATCTGCAAAATGATAATTAGCTGACCTTAAAATTATCAAGGTATATTATTTACCTTGTTAATGTGTGACCCATGTTTGAACTAAAAGCTTCATTAATCCTTGAGAATTTATTTTCTATACAAATATAAACGAAATATACAAAAATGCCTTATGTTACACTCATTTACAACTATTCGTCACTCTAAGAACTCATTAACAATTCTTCTTCGCTATTACCTTCTGAGTGAGGCAAAGAAAGTCTAAGCCGCTTGTGAGATGGTTCATGATCTTCTATATCTTCTATTGTTTCCATGGGTAATGGAGTGTGCGAATGTTCTGTACTCCTCGAGATAACTTCCGGTCTAATATCTGATTGAAGTTTGTCCTCAGACTCTGACATTGAACCAGATTCGTCTTAGAGCTATCGCACTTATCGGGAGGGAACTTTCTCAAATACTCCTTTATGGATTCGTTGGGGTAGTCAGTTGAGAACCTATCTATCCACTTGTTTAGGTCCTCAACCATGGTCTTATCCTTTTCAATGGCAAATACACATGTATGCGAAGGTAACACTCCTTCAAGACGGCCCCCTAGTGCAGTAGTCAAAAACCCACGCATCACTATGAGGACCCCTGATCAAGTTGACGATGCTCCGTGCCGCTTGACTTGTGATGTTTGGATAACGTACATTGCCGAATACGTCACTCTCAGCTATCGGTGTATCGGATGGAGGTTCAGGGCCGTTGGAGTGCAAACAAATGCCTGGCCAGTCATTTGGAAGTTTAAACTGTTTGGCGCATTCCTAACAACCAAGTGAACAACCGAATCAATGCACTTCGGATCAAATCATTCATATAAAATCCTGTCCAACGATGTTTATTCCTCTTGGCAAAGGCGAAGGCAAAGGTATCAGTGACATGAGCAAGAATCAAGAATATATACCTGAAAACATAAATATCAGTCAAGAGTGCAAGTATGAATTCAATAATAAATACCTTCTTGTACATACTTGTTGTCATAGTTTTTACTATGACTCGACCCTTTACTTTGGGGTTTGACTGTTGTTACCTACGATTATGTGACGAACCCTAGATGTAGAAGAAACAGGCCCGCATAGTGCACTTGGGTATCTAGTGATGGTCCCGGCGGGTGTCGTTAGGTATTTGCAAGAAACTCTAGGCGAAGCTAGCACTTCCATTTAGAGAACCCTCCCCCGTTTTGACGTTCCAGGTTAGGGTTCTTTGCAAATTATAGCTTGTCAAAATAAGGGTTAGGGACCCCTAGGGTTGACCTAACCCTAGGGTTGCCCTAACCCCACGTCCTAAACCCCCCCCTAGGGGTTAGGTTTAGGATTAGGTTAGGACAACCATTTTCTCTAAGGGCTGGCATTTCCGTGCCAGCCCACTTACTCACTTAGGTAAAAGGGGGGGGGGGTCCGTCACATAAATAAGGTAGAGTATATGTAGTGAGGCTTCCTGGGTTCAAAAGAGAGCTCGTTAACCTCCTACCGGTGCAAGCTAAGCTTGTGTCGTCAAGGTGCAACCCTCCGTTGTGCCGCCCAAACTTCCACACGACAGGGGTACAACCCACCCTAGGGTTAGACTATCCTTATCGTTGGCAGGATCTTGCCTTTGAGATAGGGCACGTCACTTCCAAGGAGTTAGTCAGATTCCTTGGTCCGAAAACCTGCCGCAAGCTCAAAGACATTGCCCGAGTTCACGTTCCGCAGAACTAGTGGTTGAGGCCTTGCTCCGGCCGCCTCAACCACGCCAAGCTAGGAACGACACCTAAAGCTCGGCTAGTCCGTGTATCCTGATTCACAAGGTGAGTCTCGTTCGTGGCTTAGTCAGTTAGGGTTTGAGTTCCTAAGGCTTGGGTTCCTAATACGGGTTACTTTACCAGATTCCGTGGGGTTTCCAGAGAGGGGATTCCAGGGTTGGCACCTGGCAAGCCGCCTTTGTGGCACCAGGTAAAAACTCTGACAATTGGTATCGGAAGTTCTCTGCGGTCAGTAGGACTGCCTTAAGTCATAGGGTGTTTCAATGTTTAGATAACTCTAAATTCTTGATATACTCTATGCTTTGGTTGACATGTCTGTATTCTGCGCAGAGAGTTTGATCCTGTGAGTTGTCAAACTTCGGAGAACACTTGCTCAGTGAGTCGGCGTGAGATTCTAGGTATGTCCAAAGTCTTATGCTAGTTAAGCTGATGTGTGTGGGTGTACAACCTGTGCAGGGTGTTTCCAGTTTCACATTGGGAATATTCCAAGCATATTCTCCGAGTGTTGAACTAGGGTTCAATACGATGAGCAAGAGAAAGCAACCAGAGCCTGAGGCAGAGAGGGCTGTCAGAGGCTCAAAATGAGGAGATGGATGGCTGATCCAGGTCGACCCCTAGGTTAGACAACGACCTGGTTGGCGAGAAATAATGATGGATGCCCTAAACGAACTTCGAGGGGATGTTTGGGTTGAACGACCGAATCGATAATGTTGCCGTTCGGATTCCAACGAATACTGCAGTGCCAGATGTTCCGCAACCAGACACACGGAAAAAGAAGAAGAAGCATGACTCAGAGTCAGGTTCCTCTGAATCAGATTCTTCGACGGAAGTAGTGGTGGAGGTCCCAGTAAATTCAAACCGGTAAAGCCTTCGAATTTCATGGGTTCAAAGGATTACAAGGTTTTGGATGACTGGTTGTATGATATGGAAAGCTATTTCGAGGCTGCTTCCGTGAGAAAGACAGAAAAGGTTGCATGTGCCAAGCAGTTTCTTAAAGAAGAAGCTAAGACTTGGTGGCGAATTGTTGAAGGTGAACGTGGATACCGAAACAGCTGGAAGCACATGAAAAAGGAGATCAAAAAGCAGTATATGCCGGATGATCTCGGTTTGCGATTGCGTGCTGACCTGGCACTTTGTCAACAGGGAGTTCGGGGAAGTCCAATGGACCACGTTTATCGATTCGAAAGTGTACGGCGATTGGTGCCAAATATGAGCGATGATGAAGCTCGAAGTTGCTTCATGGCTAGCTTGAATGAGAAACGCGAAGGGAAATCTTAAGGTACAAGCCAACAAGCTATCGGGAATGTCAAGAGGCAGCTCAAAAGGTTGCTTATGGCATGTCGTTAGAAGACTTGTACAAAGGGGAGGAAGCAAAACCTAAACCAAGGAGTTTCCTCCAAAGTCTGGGTTCAGAAGGTTTGATAGGCGACCAGATCAATCGCCATCAATTCGAAGTGCAAGTCCCTTTGTCGGCAGTTCCAAGTTTTCGGACACATCAAGACCCACCGGATTTCGGAAACCATTGGCGTTACCACCTCCTCAGCAGGCCAAAGGATCGGCTCCAAAGTCTGCTCCCCCGCGTTCCGCAGGCGGGGTGTGAAATGTTATAATTGTAACAAGCCTGGTCATTTTGCTAAAGAGTGTCCGGCACCCTCACAACAATCAGGACATTTCAAGGCGATGGTAGAAGAGGAAGTTGCTGAACCAAAACGCTTGAAGATCCGGAAGATGAGTCAGAAGAGGTAATGTTGTGCCAGACACAACCTGCCTTATTCGCTATTCAAGACAAAACTGACCCTTTGCTATATTTGACAGGAAGGATACGAGGGGACCGAGTCCGAATGATGATCGATACTGGAGCAACATACAACTTCATATCGACTAGTCTAGCTCGTCGATTGAATTTGGATGTAATAAAGATGTGTGAAATAAAGATCAATTTTGGCAAAGGTTCTCAAAATACTAATAATATAGCAAGGGCAGTTCCTGTCCAAATCAAAGATTGGAAGGCTAAGCTAGACTTAGTTGTCTTGAATATGACGGGGTTTGACTTTTTGGGTATGGAATGGTTCCATAAACATGTAATCGAAATGAGGGGTTTGGAGACAATCGATCACGCTTGCAGCAGATAAAGAAGACATTAGAAAGACCACGCTCAAAATGGAAACGCTAACTGATAAGGATTGGAATCCTATGTTCCTTACCTTAACTCAGTTGCGTAAGGCAGTTAGACATCGGGAACGTGTGTTTCTTGCAATGGTTTTGGATACTGGTGAAGTCAAAATAGGAGATGGTCAAGAATGTTCCTAACCTATTTTGGAAGTCTTGAACATGTTTAGGATGTGTTGCCAGAAGATTGCCGCCGAGTTACCTCCACGTCGAGTTGTGGACCACAGATAGAGATTTTGCCAGGTTCGTCTCCACCGGCAAGAGCCCCATATCGGTTGAATCCTCAAGAGTTAGTAGAATTGAAGAGACAGCTGACAGAATTGATGGTCGAGGACACATTCGACCTAGTCGATCGCCGTATGGTGCACCTATCTTGTTGTAATGAAAAAGGATGGTACGATGCGAATGTGTGTGGACTATCGAGCGCTGAACGCGATAACTATCAAAAATAAGTATCCTCTTCCACGAGTGGACGACTTATTTGATAGGCTATCGAAAGCAAAGTATTTTTCAAGAATAGACTTGAGATCGGGGTACCATCAGATTCGGGTAGCAGAGAATGACATTGAGAAGACCGCTTTTCGAACGCGTTATGGATCATTTGAGTTTCTAGTCTTACCATTCGGGTTGTGCAATGCTCCAGCAACTTTTTGCACAATGATGGATGATGTGTTTAGAGACTATCTAGACGAGTTCGTAGTGGTGTATATTGATGACATTCTGATTTTCAGTTCGACAATTGGAACATGTGGAACACTTAGAAAAAGTGTTTCAGAGGTTGAGAGAGAACCATTGTATGCTAAAGAAAGCAAGTGCGCATTTGGTCAAACCAAGATAGATTTCTTGGGACACTTGATCTCAGGTGGGGAGGTTGCCATGGACCCAAAGAAAATTCAAGCTATTACTGAGTGGATGACTTTAAAAGATGTGCATGAAGTTAGATCATTTCTTGGTCTGACAGGGTATTACCGAAGATTCATAAAGGGTTACTCGGAAATAGCGGCCCCATTGACAGATCTTACGAACATTCCATGGCATTGGACTCCAGAGTGCCAACGTGCGTTCGTCAAACTCAAAGAGGCTATCTCTTCTGAGCCAGTTTTGCAGTTGCCCATCTTTGAAGATCCCTTTGAAGTAGAATGTGACGCTTCCGACTTTGCAATTGGTGGTGTATTGCAACAGAAAGGACATCCAGTGTCCTTTTTCTCGAAGAAGTTAGATGCCGCGCAAACTCGATGGCCTACTCACGAAAAGGAGATGTATGCTATTGTTGCTTCCTTGGAGTATTGGCGTCATTATCTTCCAAGTCATGGCACTGTGGTTTGGACAGATAGTGTAACTCTAAGGTATTTTGAAACGCAGCCGAAGCTATCGCCGAAGTATGCTAGATGGCAGCAGAAGTTGGCACGATTTCAGCCTGAAATCCCATTTCAATTTTAGTGGATGAATTTGTGATGGCATATCCTCAGAACAAGTTTGCTAAAGAGGCTTTGAGCCTGGTGGCAAAGAGGAAACAGTTCATCAGTTACGAAGAAAATGGTAATGTTCCAGCAGGAATAGAAAGTCGAATGGATGCACTCAAACAGGCGCATTTTGCGGTACGGGATGGAGTTCTTTATTATAAAGAAAAGAGACTCTATGTTCCAGAAGGACATGGAGGGAGAGGCTGTTAAGAGAGCATCACGATGTTCCTTTGGCAGGACATGGTGGGAGGCATAAGACGTTGGCGTTGTTGAAGCAGGGATTCTATTGGCCGGGTATGATATATGATGTTGCCAAATATGCAAACATGCCCCACATGTCAACAAGTAAGAGCCAATCGCAAAACGAGCTGGGAAGTTGCAGTGTATACCGATTCCAGAGCGGCCATTTCAAAGTGTTACTTTGGACTTTATCATGGGATTGCCAAAATCTTGTGGTTTTAACGCGCTCATGGTGGTAGTCGATCGGTTTTCAAAGGTTGCTCATTCATTCCAACTGTAGAGACAGTGAATGCAATTCAAGCAGCGAAGTTGTTCTTCCACAAAGTCATAAGAGTGCGCGGACTACCGAAAACCATGATCTCAGATCGAGATCCTCGGTTTACAGGGAAGTTTTGGGGAACATATTTAAGCAGTTTGGTACAATGCTAAGTTCAGTACAGCCTACCATCCGCAAACTGATGGTCAAACGGAAAGGGTGAACCGACAAGTCGAGGACTATCTCAGATGCTATGTTCAAGGGATCAACTTGATTGGGCTGAACATTAGATATGGCTGAGAATATGTTACAATAACTCGATGCACACTGCAATCGGATGTAGCCCGATGGAAGTGTTAACTAGGAATAAGGTGGGTGGTATGGTGTTACCGAAGACGATAGCAATCGTTCCATCTGTAGCAGAGTTCACGGGACAATTGTATCGAACATGGGAAGCTACTCGTCAAGCGATGGCTGCAGCACAAAGAAAGGTATCGTCAGCAGTACGATAAGCATCGCGGGATGTAGAGTATCAGGTTGGGAAATGGTATTGTTGAGTACCAAAAACCAAAGGTTCCAATGACTCTTTCGAGGAAGTTTCTATCGCACTACATAGGTCCATACAATGGTGGAAGCAAGTAGGGAAAGTGGCTTATGAGTTGGATCTTCCTCCAGAGTTGGGAATAATACACAATGTGTTTCATGTCAATTTGCCTCGAGCCATTCCACAAAGATGAGAACATCCGCAAAGATATGAAAACTTACGTCCGCCCCTGAATGGTTCATGAAGGTACGGAGTATGAAGTCGAATCCAATATTGGGCAAAAGGAAGGTTTAGGACCGCGAAAACGTAAGTTTGAGTATCTCGTCAAATGGAAAGGCTATCCAGCGTGCGAATCGACATGGGAACCATTGGAGAATCTACAAAACGCGATGGAGTTGGTGAATGAGTTTGAGGCAAGGTCTCGAACTAATTAAGGAATAAAGTTATTTATTCTTAACCTAGGGGCCGACAGACAACATTAACTAGAGGCCTCCGATATAATTCTAGTTAACTAAAAGAAATTAACTAACTTGTGTCTGTGTCGGGTGACAGACTTTGCAGACGTGCAAAAGGTCTCCAAATGACTTCTTGTCGCAGGTGGTACCTCCGGCAGCTGAGTTCTCACTCAGTGAACGACGGTTCTGAAGTATTTGGCTTCGCGTAATGCAAGGGGGGTAATAAAACTTGTGAACTTTTTGCTGACTCCGCATAGAATGTTAGCGTTAGTTTTCAGTTAATTTTTCCTAACCTAGTCTAGTCTTGGAGTTAGACGTCAACGAGGACGTTGACATTTTCAAAGGCGGGGAGTGTGTCATAGTTTTACTATGACTCGACCCTTACTTTGGGGTTTGACTGTTGTTACCTACTGGATTATGTGACGAACCCTAGATGTAAAGAAACAGGCCCACATAGTGCACTTGGGTATCTAGTGATGGTCCGACCGGGTGTCGTTAGGTATTTGCAAGAAACCTAGGCGAAGCTAGCACTTCCATTTAGAGAACCCTCCCCCGTTTTGACGTTCCAGGTTAGGGTTCTTTGCAAATTATAGCTTGTCAAAATAAGGTTAGGGACACCCTAGGGTTGACCTAACCCTAGGGTTGCCCTAACCCCACGTCTAAACCCCCCCCTAGGGGTTAGGTTTAGGATTAGGTTAGGACAACCATTTTCTCTAAGGGCTGGCATTTCCGTGCCAGCCCACTTACTCACTTAGGTAAACAGGGGGGGGGGTCCGTCACATAAATAAGGTAGAGTATATGTAGTGAGGCTTCCTGGGTTCAAGAGAGAGCTCGTTAACCTCCCTACCGGTGCAAGCTAAGCTTGTGTCGTCAAGGTGCGCAACCCTCCGTTGTGCCGCCCAAACTTTCACACGACAGGGGTACAACCCACCCTAGGAGGCTATCTTATCGTTGGCAGGATCTTGCCTTTGAGATAGGGGCACGTCACCTCCAAGGAGTTAGTCAGATTCCTTGGTCCGAAAACCTGCCTGCAAGCTCAAAGACATTGCTTGAGTTCACGTTCCGCAGAACTAGTGGTTGAGGCCTTGCTCCGGCTGCCTCAACCACGCCAAGCTAGGAACGACACCTAAAGCTCGGCTAGTCCGTGTATCCTGATCCACAAGGTGAGTCTTGTTCGTGGCTTAGTCAAGTTAAGGGTTTGAGTTCCTAAGGCTTGGGTTCCTAATACGGGTTATTTTACCAGATTCCGTGGGGTTTCCAGAGAGGGGATTCCAGGGTTGGCACCTGACAAGCCGCCTTTGTGGCACTAGGTAAAACTCTGACACTTGTACGACTAAGTTTCTCCACCAAATCCTTTAGTGTCCTGTCTGTCGAAGGATTTTTTGACACCTGCCGATCCATCACGAACAATTGAAACGGTTTCCTACAAGCAGTGATGGTACCCCATAAAGTCTTCGAATCCAACAACAAACATCTGTAGGGCTTGTCGTGATTCATAGCATCCTCCTTTATAAGGTTCAACTCGGTTCTCCGCTGCTGAAGGACTGCCATAAGAGAAGGTGTCATCGCAATGTTCTCCTTCTTGGCGTTGTCGTGCAATAGATTCTTGCCCAGATTTTTCCGATTGATTTCACCCATTCGACAAACATATCATCGTTTGTCACATGCAAATATTTCCTAACCTCTTTGTACGTTGAAGTCGAGGTCCAACCCAGTTTGTGGCAATGTATTCCCACCACTCCTTGAAGTGCCTGACCGTCTTCAACTCCATTGCCTTGAATGAAAGTGAGAGGTGGGGCTGCTGTTGTTAATCTGTAATTTTCATCAATCACCACATCAGCCAAGACTTTCATCTCCTCCATATGCACGTTATAACTAAAGTGGGCATGTACGTGAAAATGGGAATATAAAATAAATTACTAATTAATACTTAAGTTTTAATTATTAATTAATCATTTAATTAATATGTAATTAAGCCTTAAATATTAATTAATTAATTAATTAATCCTTCAATAACCTTACTTAGTAAGGAATATTCCTAAAATATCTTAGAATATTCATATTATTCTAAAAATAGTTTACAATAATGAAGAAATACTATCAAACATAATTACAAATGAAATCATTTCTTATCAACATGTTAATTTATTTATAAATACTTTCTTCCTAACCATACAGAGAAATCTCCTCATTTTGTCTAAATCATCACTCTCCGGATTAATCAAATCATTTTGGTCAATATCTTGATGTTGTTGCCACCACCTAACACTCTCACGAATGCAATTGGGAGTTGCCATCCTTGTTAATACATAAGATGTAATAAGACCAGGTCTGCATAAAGGCTCATCTAAAAATGACGTTCCTTAAGAATAATATTATAAAGCGCCGGTTGCTATCCTTCATTTTATAAAATTCAAAATCACGAGAAAGAAAAGCTTCAGGAAATGTTGATACGGTGGATACTGCTCACAAAAATTTTCGAGATTCTTCTTTCTGAGGCACGTATCCAAGTATTCACTAGCTCATCCATATCAGTATCAGAATATGGATCGAAAGTGATTGGATGAATACAAGCAATGTTTTGGTTGAGCATAGCCTTCTGAGGAGAGTCGTCTACACTAAGATATGTGCATTCTTCATTATCCTTAAGCGACTGATCTCCCCATGAGTCCCAATTATTCTTTCATTCTTGAAGAAGTATGGCTTGCTTTCCTTTCTTATATTGTGAAATTCGAGAGGTTTATAACATTCGCTGGTCAAAAATCCAATCTTTACGAATCACCTCTTCTGCAACACTACAATGTTTCTTAAGCAAATTCAACAGCGGTGTTAAGTTATGAATCTGCATGCATGACCAAATCCCCACAAGCGCACCCATCTCCTTAAGCTTTTGAAAGAGACGATCCAACCCTGGACGAAAAATAATATCATATCGAAATTTACCATGACAAGGAATGAAATCTCCTTGTTTGATTTCTTTTTTCCTATCCTCGGGCCTTTGTCGATGAAGCAGAACACCATTGACATCCAACAACACAATATGGCCATGAGTAACATGGATAGCGTTGCCTCTTGAATACTTTGCAAATCACTTGTTTGCTCCCTTTCACATTTATCCGTTGCCACTATCTCGTTGCCTATCCCTTCATCATTTAATTGTACATCATCCTTACAAGATTCAGATATTGCATGCGCTGAAGAAATTGATTTCGGAACTGAAGCCAATAAAAATGATGATAAAAAACTGAAGTGGCCCCCATGGTAACGATGTTTTGAGCTGCATTATTATCCATTTCCTGCATGAACTCTGTCATTCTGACATGTGGCACAAGAAATTGTCGCCAAACCCCTCTCTTACCTCATGCCAATGCTGAAAATCCATGTTCTCAATTGTTTCATTACATCTGCAAAATGATAATTAGCTGACCTTAAAATTATCAAGGTATATTATTTACCTTGTTAATGTGTGACCCATGTTTGAACTAAAAGCTTCATTAATCCTTGAGAATTTATTTTCTGTACAAATATAAACGAAATATACAAAAATGCCTTATGTTACACTCATTTACAACTATTCGTCACTCTAAGAACTCATTAACAATTCTTCTTCGCTATTACCTTCTGAGTGAGGCGAAGAAGGTCTAAGCCGCTTGTGAGATGGTTCATGATCTTCTGTATCTTCTATGTTTCCATGGGTAATGGAGTGTGCGAATGTTCTGTACTCCTCGAGATAACTTCCGGTCTAATATCTGATTGAAGTTCGTCCTCAGACTCCGACATTGAACCAGATTCGTCTTCAGAGCTATCGCACTTATCGGGAGGGAACTTTCTCAAATACTCCTTTATGGATTCGTTGGGGTAGTCAGTTGAGAACCTATCTATCCACTTGTTCAGGTCCTCAACCATGGTCTTATCCTTTTCAACGGCAAATACACATGTATGCCGAAGGTAACACTCCTTCAAGACGGACCCCCTAGTGCAGTAGTCAAAAACCCACGCATCACTGTGAGGACCCCTGATCAAGTTGACGATGCTCCGTGCCGCTTGACTTGTGATGTTTGGATAACGTACATTGCCGAATACGTCACTTCAGCTATCATTGTATCGGATGGAGGTTCAGGGCCGTTGGAGTGCAAACAGATGCCTGGCCAGTCATTTGGAAGTTTGAAACTGTTTGGCGCATTCCTAACAACCAAGTGAACAACCGAATCAATGCACTTCGGATCAGCATCATTCATATAAAATCCTGTCCAACGATGTTTATTCCTCTTGGCAAAGGAGAAGGCAAAGGTATCGGTGACATGAGCAAGAATCAAGAAATAAATACCTGAAAACGTAGATATCAGTCAAGAGTGCAAGTATGAATTCAATAATAAATACCTTCTTTGTACATACTTGCACGCTAAGTTTCTCCACCAAATCCTCTAGTGTCCTGTCTGTCGAAGGATTTTTTGACACCCGCCGATCCATCACGAACAATTGAAACGGTTTCCTACAAGCAGTGATGGTACCCCATAAAGTCTCCGAATCCAACAACAAACATCTGTAGGGCTTGTCGTGATTCGTAGCATCCTCCTTTATAAGGTTCAACTCGGTTCTCCGCTGCTGAAGGACTGCCATAAGAGAAGGCGTCATCGCAATGTTCTCCTTTTTGGCGTTGGCGTGCAATAGATTCTTGCCCAGATCTTCCGATTGATTCACCCATTCGACAAGCATATCATCATTTGTCACATGCAAATATTTGCTGACCTCTTCGTATGTTGAAGCCGAAATCCAACCCAGTTTGTGGCAGTGTATTCCCAACCACTCCTTGAAGTGCCTGACCGTCTTCAACTCCATTGCCTTGAGATGAAAAGGAGAGGTGGGGCTGCTGTTGTTAATCTGTAATTTGCCATCAATCACCAAATCAGCCAAGACTTCCATCTCCTCCATCGTTGTTCCATTTAAAGGCTTCAACCATGTGAGCTTGAAATCGTTGTCTACATCCTTTATAGATTGAACAGACTTAGCCTTCGGCGTCTTACTGGGTTTCTTTGCAGACTTCTCTAGGGCTCCCTTCACTTGTCTGCTTCTTCTTCAGTGTTCCTTTTGCAAAGGATTCCATAATCCCCAACCATTTGGCAAAGATCCTATCCTCGGGACAAGAAATCAACATCATCAAAAAGGATGTTTCCTTCCCGCCCACCTGGGCAAAATCAACTGCTACAATTTCTTCAACTCTCTGAAAAAAGACAGATTAATATACCGGCGAGATAAATCCCGCCCAAACAATTTGCTTACCCGGTAGTCCGCAGATTGTGTATTCCCTGCAGTAGCTCTTTGTGGTCGCTGAAGAGATTCCCACACGGCTCGCGTGTGTTTGAACTTCTCCCATATTTTGCTGTTGTAGTGGTTGGTGTCTGCAGCGTCCCATTCCGCCGATAACTTATGGTACTGCTCGATTGTGAGATTCGGCTTCGCTAAAAACGCCGATCTTTTCGTCAGCTTCTCACGGGTATGCTCGGAAAGTTTTGTTGCCATCGTTCCTTTGTTGTGTTCGTCGAGAAGTCGTTGGGCTGCCGTTATTGTGTGCTGGCCACTAATGATGTAGTACTTGATTGATTTTCTATTCTCCGTCTGAACCTTCCTCATTTGTTCCGGTGTTGTGATCCACACTTTGTCAGCGCCTTTGTTTCTCTCGTAGTATGCGCACAAAACAGCATTATGTGGAACGGTGTAAGAATTGTCGTCCTTCATCTTCTCCATGAGCTCAGCTACACGTTCCTGATTGAGTGGCCTGTAATTGAAGTTTGGGTTGACGCTGCAATACTTAACCCTACACTCGTAAATCCTATCATCCAACATCATTTCCTTGTGGCTTATTGCAGCATGGACGCCACAGGTGCAGCTGACAAAACGACTAATGATTTTCTTCTACGATCCGAATCAACATGTGTGATCCCCGATTGATGCTGTTCTAATGTTCCGGCACACTCTTCCAGCTCCCGAAATTTGCTAAGCAAATTGAACGTGATCTATAAAGAACCTGAGACCAAGCCACCCTCTCAATCTCTTAATGTTCCACTTGTGGATTTTTTGTATTGTGAAGCAATCTCTGCTGAGAATACACCTACTCGATGAGTCTGAAGATCTTCGAATAAACATCCAGTTGGATCCCCTCCATAGATGGGCTTTCGTTGAGTTGAAGAAGAACTCCACGGTCAACATCATTAGTGAACACGTGAACGTCATTATCCACAAGTCGACAAAACCACCCGAAATTAATGTTGTAACTGACCTCTGGATCCGAGAACGTGACATTGGATGGAACAAGGCATATGTCGAGCATCTCAATCTGGGTTCGCAGCATGCTTTCGGATGCTTGACTAGCACACCCACTTTCCATTGTTTTGCTTGTCCATGCGATGTGATAGAGGTTAGTTTGACAGCAACCATGGTTGTTCCAATGCGCTTCCCGTTTAGTTTGAAATATGGCCAAGTTGATTCCAGAATCCCCCTGCCCATCTCTTCTCCTGCTCTCGTCTTCAATGCCACCTCAATTCCACATCTGAATACAAAAATGATTAGTTCAAGCACATATCCGAGTATAACAGATTTTATTTTAATTCTTACCCAGAATTTGACGACGACTCCATACTAATGACTCGATCTCCTTGTTTAATTAAATCGTCCTTCTGCAAAATAATACACTATGAATACAAATCATATAAAAACGCACACACACTTGTATAAACCCGAATATACAAAAATAATACACAGAGAGAAGTGGACGGAATTAACTGTCCAAAGCTCACCTTTGTGCTAGTGCAAAAGAAAGATAACATTTCGTTTTAGAACCACCACAAATGTGAGCTTGGACAGTTTTACATAGTTTAGCTTTTACTCGAAATATTATGATAAGATGATAAAAGTAAATAAAATGAGATATGCAACTTATATATACTAATACACATATATATTCATGGAAGGTGCGGCGGGATTAATCTCGCCACCCCTTCAATGCCTCCTGAAAGAGTGGGCGGGATTAATCTCGCCACCTTTCTGGAGGCCCTGAACGGGAGTGGGATTAATCTGACCCTTCTCGTCTCAGAGAGAACTTGGCAGGATTTATTTAGCACACCCCTTCAGTGACTCCAGAAAGGCGGCGGGATTAATCTCGCCCACCATGTAAGGGATGGTGAAATGAATCTCGCCACCCTTCCCAGTCCTCTCCATTGGTATGTTGTAAACCTTCTACGTTTCAGACATAAACATTTGGGATTGGTCCGACTCACCAAAGGAGAAAAAGGAAGGGTGCGGGATTCATCCTCCAACAGGCATTGAAGGCTGCGGGATTAATCCCGCCGCCCAGGCCTTCACTCGTCCCTATGGCGGGATTAATCCGCCGGACGCCAATGCCCTACGCGGAATCGGGCGGGATTAATCCCGCCCTAGGCCCTTCAGGCAGGCCTTTGGCGGCGGGATAAATCCGCCCGATTTTGCGCAGGGCATGCTACGCGGGGATTAATCCCGCCGCCCAGGCCCTTCACTCGGGCCTTAGTCGGCGGGATTAATCCCGCCGGATGCCAATGCCCTGTGCGGAATCCGGCGGATTAATCCCGCTGCCTAGGCCCTTCAGGCAGGCCTTTGGCGGGATAAATCCCGCCCGATTCCGCGCAGGGCATGCGTACGGGTGGGATTAATCCCGCCACCCAGGCCCTTCACTCGGGCCTTAGTCAGCGAGATTAATCCGCCGGACGCCAATGCCCTATGCGGAATCCGGCGGGATTAATCCCGCCGCCTAGGCCCTTCAGGCAGGCCAATGGCGGCGGGATAAATCCCGCCCAATTCCGCGCAGGGCATGCTAGGTGGAGGGATTAATCTTGCGCCCAGGCCCTTCACTCGGGCCTGAAATGGCAGCGGGATTAATCCTGCCACCGAGTGGCTAATTATATAGCGGCGGGATTAATCCCGCCACTACACATGTCTCACCATATAGCGGCGGGATTAATCCCGATGCTACACACACACACACACAGATATATATATGTATATGTGTGTGTAGGAGAGTGCGTGTGTGTGCCAGAGATAGTCAAATCAGATAAAATTATACAATACACACACACACACATATATATGTATATGTATATGTATATACGCGTGTGTGTGTGAGAGATAGATAAATAAATAAAATTATATAGATACTGGTACACATAATATATGTATGTATATATAGGTATATATATATGTGTGTGTGTGTATATATGTATATCGTGTGTATGCGTGTGAAACAAATAAAATCATACAAATAAACAAACACACACACACACATATATATATATATAAATAATAATATATATATATATATATCTGTGTGTATATGTATACGAGTGTGCGTGTGTGCGAGAGATGGAGATCTATAAAGAAGAGAAGGAGATATATATATATATACATATATATACAGATATATAATATATATATATATATATATATATATCTGTGTGTGTATATGTATACGAGTGTGCGTGTATGTGCGAGAGATAGAGATCGAAATTATATTATTAAGATACACACACATATAAATATATATGTGATTAAAAATAAATAAATAAACTCAGAGGAGTGTGCGTGTGAGAGAGAGAGAGATCTCACCTGTGTGAGAGAGAGAAGGAAATTTCGCCGCCGCCTTACAAACCCTAGGAATATACTTAAACTCTAAAAGGAATAGATATATTAACCCTAATCAAATATTCCTTCTAAGAATATACTTAAACCCTAAAAAGAATAAACTATAGATTCGCCCTAAACGAATATTCTTTCATTATATTATCAGCGTGTGCGTGTGCATGGGTGTATCACATACACCCCAAGAATAAATATCATGCAAGGGTTTAACACGTGTGTGTCCATAAGAGTGTTAAAGTTTCACGTGCAGCGATACATATATACACATAGTATTATACACATAAACATATATACATATTAGTACATATTAATATTAGAGAGACAGAGTACATGATCATGTATGGTGTGTATGTATGAGAGAAGAGTGACAATACATATTATGGATCATGCATGGTGTATATGTTTGAGAGAAGAGAGACAGTACATATTTACATGGATCATGCATGGTGTGTATGTATGAAAGAAGAGAAAGAGTGTTAATAAATTAAATTCATACACAATGTCATTGCATATATTAGTACACACATATACATACACACGTGTATACACACAAACATACATACATATTAGATGTGTAAATTCAATGTGTTACATAAGGTTTAGGGTTAGGGTTTAGGGTTAGGATGGATCATGCATGGTGTTTATGTATGAGAGGAGTGAGTGTTATACACAAATATACATTATACATATTACATAACATTGTAACATCAGTACATATTATGGATCATGCATGGTGTGTATGTATGAGATAAGAGACAGGCTATATTATGGATCATGATCATGCATGGTGTGTATGTATGGTGACACTGTGTATGTATGAGAGAAGAGATAGAGTGTTAACAAATGAAAACCATACACATTGCATATATTAGTACACATATATACATACACACGTGTATACACACAAACATACATATATATTACATGTGTAAATTCAATGTGTTACATACACACAGATTGAGTACATATAGATCATACATGCGTTGAACATGATGTTTTTCAATAAAGAAGCAACATATAATTTCTCAAGTTTGGTTTAGGGCAATGTGCATGTGTGTGCATATGTGTCTTTGTAAGTGCTTCTAATGCGTGTGCACGTGTATATATAAATTTATAATCGTGTTTATATATAATATGTGCAAAACAAACATCGAATAATTAAGAAAATAATATTAATATACACACTATGAACATATTTTAAATTATACATAATAATATATGATTTTATCTAATATATAGCCATATATAGTTTTAATAATATATATTAATTTAATATTGATAATAAGGTTTAACATTAGAATATTCTTGAAATAATAAGAAATTAATTGAGAAAATCCCATTAATATATACAAATGTAGATCAAGTATTGAAATAATTAACTAAATTAATTATGATAATCATGTTTAATATTAAAATATTCTTGGAATAATAAGAAAATAATAAAGAATATCACATTAATATAAAGAAGATTAATTACTCAAGTAATTAAGAAAATGAAATTAATATACACACTATGAACATATTTTAAATTATACATAATAATACATCATTTTATCTAATATATAGTCATATATAGTTTTAATAATATATATTAATTTAATATTGATAATAAGGTTTAACATAGGAATATTCTTGAAATAATAACAAATTAATTGTTCCATTTAAAGGCTTCAACCATGTGAGCTTGAAATCGTTCTTTACATCCTTTATAAATTGAACAGACTTAGACTTCGGTGTCTTACTGGGTTTCTTTCCAGACTTCTTTGAGGGCTCCTCTTCACTTGTCTGCTTTTTCTTTAGTGTTCCTTTTGCAAAGGATTCCATAATCCCCAACCATTTCGCAAAGATCCTATCCTCGGGACAAGAAATCAACGTCATCAAAAAGGATGTTTCCTTCCCGCCCACCTGGGCAAAATCAACTGCTACAATTTCTTCAACTCTCTAAAAAAAAAGACAGATTAATATACCGCGAGATAAATCCCACCCAAACAATTTGCTTACCCGGTAGTCCACAAATTGTGTATTTCCTGCAGTAGCTCTTTGTGGTTGTTGAAGAGATTCCCACACAGCTCGCGTGTGTTTGAACTTCTCCCATATTTTGCTGTTGTAGTGGTTGGTGTCTGCAGCGTCCATTTCGCCAATAACTTATGGTACTGCTTGATTGTGAGATTCGGCTTCGCTAAAAATGTTGATCTTTTCGTCAGCTTCTCATGAGTATGCTCGGAAAGTTTTGTTGCCATCGTTCCTTTGTTGTGTTCGTCGAGAAGTCGTTGGGCTGTGTGCTGGCCACTAATGATGTAGTACTTGATTGATTTTCTATTCTCCGTCTGAACCTTCCTCATTTGTTTCGGTGTTGTGATCTTACTTTGTCAGCGCTTTTGTTTCTCTCATAGTATGCGCACAAAACACATTATGTGGAACGGTGTAAGAATTGTCATCCTTCATCTTCTCCATGAGCTCAGCTACACGTTCCTGGTTGAATGGCCTATAATTGAAGTTTGGGTTGATTGCAATACTTAACCCTACACTCGTAAATCCTATCATTCAGCATCATTTCCTAGTGGCTTATTGCAGCATGGGATGCCACAGGTGCAGCTAACAAAACGATCGAGGATTTTCTTCTACGATCCGAATCAACATGTGTGATCCCCGATTGATGCTGTTCTAATGTTCTCAGCACACTCTTCCAGTCTTGAAATTTGCTAAGCAAATTGAATGTGATCTGTAAAGAACTTGAGACCAAGCAACCCTCTTATCTCCTTTATGATGTCGTTGTGTTCTTCTTTAATATGAAGAGGGACGATTGCTCCACTTGTGGATTTTTGTATTGTGAAGCAATATCTCCTGAGAATACACCTACTCGATGAGTCTGAAGATCTTCGAAGTAGACATCTAGTTGGATCCCTCCATAGATGGGCTTTTGTTGAGTTAAAGAAGAACTCCACGATCAACATCATTAGTGAACATGTGAACGTCATTATCCACAAGTCGACAAGACCACCAAAATTAATGTTGTAACTGGCAACCTCTGGATCTGAAAACGTGACATTGGATGGAACAAGCATATGTGTCGAGCATCGTTCAATATTTCACAGCATGCTTTCGGATGCTTGACTAGCACACCCACTTTCTATGTTTTGCTTGGCCATGCGATGTGACCGAGGTTAGTTTGACAGCAACCATGGTTGTTCCAATGCGCTTCCCGTTTAGTTTGAAATATGGCCAAGTTGATTCCAATCCCCCCTGCCCATTTCTTCTCATGCTCTCATCTTCAATATCACCTCAATTTCACATCTGAATACAAAAATGATTAATTCTTCAAACACATATCCGAGTATAACAGATTTTATTTTAATTCTTACCCTGAATTTGACGACGACTCCATACAAATGACTCAATCTCCTTGTTTAATTAAATCGTCCTTCTGCAAAATAATACACTATGAATACAAAATCATATAAAACGCACACACACTTGCATAAACCCGAATATACAAAAATAATACACAGAGAGGATTGGACGGAATTAACTGTCCAAAGCTCACATTTGTGCTAATACAAAAGAAAGATAACATTTCGTTTTAGAACCACCACAAATGTGAACTCTAGACAATTTTTACATAGATTCCTAGCTTTTACTCGAAATATTATGATAAGATGATAAAGTAAATAAAATAAGATATGCAACTTATATATACTAATACACATATATATTCACATGGAAGGTGCGGCGGGATTAATCTCGCCACTCCTTCAATGCCTCCTGAGAGAGTGGCGATTAATCTCGCCACCTTTCTGGAGGCCTTGAACGGGAAAGCGAAATTAATCCTGCCACCCTTCTCGGTCTCAGAGAGAACTTGGCAGGATTTATTTGGCACACCCCTTCAGTGACTCCAGAAAGGCGCGGATTAATCTCGCCCGCCATGTAAAAGATGGTGAAATGAATTTCACCACCCTTCCTAGTCCCCTCCATTGGTATGTTGTAAACCTTCTACGTCTCAGACAGAAACGTTTGGGATTGGTCCGACTCACCAATGGAAAAAAAGGAAAGGGTGGCGGGATTCATCCTCCAACAGGCATTAAAGGCTTGGCGGGATTAATCCCGCCGCCCAAGCCCTTCACTCGGGCCTTAGGCGACGGGATTAATCCACCTAATGCCAAGCCCTGCGCAGAATCGGGCGGGATTAATCCGCCACCTAGGCCCTTCAAGCAGGGCTTTGGCGGCGGGATTAATCCGCCCGATTTCGTGTAGGATAGCGGGATTAATCCGCCGCCCAGGCCCTTCACTCAGGCCCTAGGCGGCGGGATTAATCCCGCCTGACGCCAATGCACTGTGCGGAATCGGGCGGATTAATCCCACCGCCTAGACCCTTCAGGCAGGCCTTTGGCGGTGGGATAAATCCGCCCGATTCTGCGCAGGGCATGCATACGTGGTGGGATTAATCCCGCGGACGCTAATGCCCTGTGCGAAATCCGGCGGGATTAATCCCGCCGCCTAGGCCCTTCAGGCAGGCCTTTGGCGGCAGGATAAATCCCGCCCGATTCCGCGTAGGCATGTGTACACGGCGAGATTAATTCCACCGGATACCAATGCCCTGTGCGGAATCCGACGGGATTAATCCGCCGCCTAGGCCCTTCAGACAGGCCATGGCAGCGGGATAATCCCGCCAAGATTCCGCGCAGGCATCTGTAAGCGGCGGGATTAATCCCGCCGCTATTCGATTAGCCTCATGGCGGTAGGATTAATCCCGCCGCTCATGAGGCTAACCGAATAGCCTGCCTGAAGGGCGGCGGGATTAATCCTGCCGCTACACACACACACACACACAATATATATATATATATATATATATATATATATATATATATATGTGTATGTAGGAGAGTGCGTGTGTGTGCCAGAGATAGACAAATCAGATAAAATTATACAGATACACACACACACATATATATATATATATATGTGTGTGTGTGTGTGTGTGTGTGTGTATGTATAGGAGTGTGCGTGTGTGAGTGAAACAAATAAAATCATACAGATAAACAGGAGTGTGCGTGCGTGTGCAAGAGATAAAATTAATAAATTAATAAAATATACAGATACACAAACACAACACACACAAATATATATATATATATGTGTGTGTGTGTGTGTGTGTGTGTGTGTATACGAGTGTGCGTGTGTGTGCGAGAGATAGAAATCTAAATTATATTATTAAGATACACACACATATAAATATATGTGAATAAAAATAAATAAATAAACTCAGGAGTGCACAGCGTGTGAGAGAGAGAGAGAGAGATCTCACCTGTGTGAAACAGAGAAGGAGATTTCGCCGCCGCCACCGTCGCCGCCTTACTTCTTGAAACCCTAGGAATATACCTAAATCCTAAAAGGAATAGAATATATATTAACCCTAATCGAATATTCCTTCTAAGAATATACTTAAACCCTAAAAAGAATAAACTATAGATTCGTCCTAAACGAATATTCTTTCATTATATTATCAGCGTGTGCGTGTGCGTGGGTGTATCACATACACCCAAGAATAAAAATCATGCAGGAGTTTAACATGTGTGTGTCCATGAGAGTGTTAAAGTTTCACGTGCAGCGATACATATATACACACATAGTATTATACACATAGATTAATACATATTAATATTAGAGAGACAGAGTACATGATCATGCATGGTGTGTATGTATGAAAGAAGAGTGACAATACATATTATGGATCATGCATGGTGTGTATGTTTGAGAAAAGAGAGACAATACATATTAATATGGATCATGCATGGTGTGTATGTAGGAGAGAAGAAAAAGAGTGTTAACAAATTAAATTCATACACATTGGATATATTAGTACACACATATACATACACACGTGTATACACACAGACATACATACATATTAGATGTGTAAATTCAATGTGTTACATAGGGTTTAGGGTTTAGGGTTAGGATGGATCATGCATGGTGTTTATGTATGAGAGGAGTGAGTGTTATACACAGATATACATTATACATATTATATAATATTGTAACATCAGTACATATTATGGATCATGCATGGTGGGATTATGCATGGTGACACTGTGTATGTATGAGAGAAGAGATAAAGTGTTAACAAATGAAATCGTACACATTGCATATATTAGTACACATATATACATACACACGTGTATACACACAGATATACATATATATTACATGTTTACATTCAATATGTTACATACACACAGACTGAGTACATATAGATCATACATGCGTTGAACATGATGTTTTTCAATAAAGAAGCAACATATATTTCTCAAGTTTGGTTTAAGGCAATGTGCATGTGTGTGCATATGTGTCTCTGTAAGTGCTTCTAATGCGTGTGCACATGTATATATAAATTTATGATTGTGTTTATATATGTGTGCAAAACAAACATCGAATAATTAAGAAAATAATATTAATAAACACACTATGAACATATTTACATAATAATATATGATTTTATCTAATATATAACCATATATAGTTTTAATAATATATATTAATTTAATATTGATAATAAGGTTTAACACTGGAATATTCTTGAAATAATAAATGATAATCATGTTTAATATTGGAATATTCTTGGAATAATAAGAAAATAATAAAGAATATCTCATTAATATAAAGAAGATTAATTACTTAAGTATTTAAGAAAATGATATTAATATACACACTATGAACATATTTTAAATTATACATAAATACATCATTTTATCTAATATATAGTCATATATAATTTTAATAATATATATTAATTTAATATTGATAATAAGGTTTAACATAGGAATATTCTTGAAATAATAACAAATTAATTGAGAAAATCCCATTAATATATACAAATGTAGAATAATTACTGAAATATTTAAGAATAAGACTAATTTAATTATGATAATCAGGTTTAATATTGGAATATTCTTTGAATATTAAGAAAATAATAAAGAATATCCCATTAATAGTAGGAAATGTAAATTAATTACTCGAGTAATTAAGAAAATAATAAAATAAACAGACTATGAATATATTTTAAATGATACATAATAATATATCAATTTATTTATTGTATTAGTGTATATATATATATAATATAAACTTAATAATATATACTTGAATATTAAGAATGTAGAATAATTACAAAAATTTCATAATATTAAACAGCTTGAAGCACTTAAATGACATTAAATGCAATTTTAAAACACTCATTGGAATTGGAGAGTATATATGTTAGACTATCGGTTATTTGTTTCAACTCATCTTAAATTTTCATATGGTTAAGGTTGCATGGTTCAAACCACAAAAAAGGCGACACGAGAAAGAGAGCGAAAGATATAATGGATGCTTAGAGAAAACATAGTCTCCCAATTAAAAAGACCCAACATGTTTTATAAATGTTAAATCCATTCGATATGGGTGGATGTCAAGAAGCATTAATAAAGTTACAATTAATAAAACTGCAAGAGAATGTATGTTTGTTGAAGCTTAAAGCAATTTCAAAATTAAAAAATATCATATATTTAATATTCATAATTATTATAAACTCTTTAATAATAGTACCAAATTGTTTACTTAACTATATAAATTTAAAAAACGATATGGAAGATTTATATATTATTATAGGATTTTGTATATTATATATATATTATTACTACTACAAATTTTTAATTAATAATGTTATATTTAAATATTAATATTTATATAATGTACCTCTTATGCTCTTCCTTAATTGTTATATTAGGCAATATATTATATAATTTAATACTTTCTACTTTTATAATATTATTTATTTTTGTTCAATGAATGCTATAATTTATTAAAGGGTCGAATACAAAATAGAATATTCTAAAGAATATTCTGTTTTCAAACATATATTCTAAAGAATATTCCTTTAATTTTAAAAAATGCTAATTAAATAGCTAAAATTGCTAATTATTAAGAAATGGGACTATAGCCATGCCCATTTTAGTTACAACTTGCATGATACCTGTAACTCGGCTAGTCCACGTGTCTTGATTCATAAGGTGAGCCTCATTCGTGGACTTGGTCAGCTAGGGGCTTAAGTTCCTAAGGGTTGGGTTCCTAATACGGGTTACTTTGCCATATTCTATGGGGTTTCCAAAGAGGGGATTTCAGGGTTGGCACCTAGCAACCTGCCTTTGTGGCATTAGATAAAAACTCTAACAATTGGTATTAGAGCAAGTTCTCTGTGGTCAGTAGGACTGCCTTAAGTCATAGAGTGTTTCAGTGTTTAATAACTCTAAATTCTTGATATATTTTATCACTTTCGGTTAACATGTCTGTATTCTGCTTAGAGAGTTTGATCCTATGAGTTGTCAAACTTCGGAGAACACTTGCTCAGTGAGTCGGCGTGAGATTCTAGATATGTCTAAAAGTCTTATGCTGGTTTAAGCTGATGTGTGTGGGTGTATAACATGTGCAGGGTGTTTCCAACTTCATATTGGGAATATTCCAAGCATATTCTCTGAGTGTTGAAATTAGGGTTCAATACGATGAGTAAAAAAAAGCAACCAAAGCCTGAGGCAGAGAAGGCTGTTGCAGAGGCTTAAAATGAGAAGATGGATGAGGTTGATCCAGGTCGACCCCTAGAGTTAACAACGACTCGGTTGGTGAGAAATAATGATGGATGCCCTAAACGAACTTCGAGGATGTTTTGGGGTTGAATGACCGAATCGATAATGTTACTATTCGGATTCCACGAATACTATAGTGCCAGATGTTCCGCAACTAGACACACGAAAAAGAAGAAGAAGCATGACTCAAGTCAGGTTCCTTGAATCAGATTCTTCGACGAAAGTGGTGGAGGTCCCAGTAAATTCAAACGGTAAAGCCTTCGAATTTCATGGGTTCAAAGGATTACAAGGTTTTGGATGACTGTTGTATGATATGGAAAGCTATTTTGAGGCTGCTTCCATGACAAAGACTTGCATGTGCCAAGCAGTTTCTTAAAGAGAAGCTAAGACTTGGTGGCGATTGTTGAAGGTGAACGTGGATACCGAAACAGCTGGAAACACATGAAAAAGGAGATCAAAAAGCAGTATATGCCGGATGATCTTGGTTTATTTGCGTGCTGACCTGGCACTTTGTCAACAGGGAGTTTGGGGAAGTCCAATGGACCACGTTTATCGATTCGAAAATGTACGGCATTGTGCCAAATATGAGCGATGATGAAGCTCGAAGTTGCTTCATGGCTAGCTTGAATGAGAAGATGCAAGGGAAATCTTAAGGTACAAGCCAACAAGCTATCGGAATGTCAAGAGGCAGCTCAAAAGGTTGCTTATGGCATGTCGTTAAAACTTGTACAAAGGGAGGAAGCAAAACCTAAATCGAGGAGGTTTCCTCCAAAGTCTGGGTTCAAAGGTTTGATAGCGACCAGATAACCACCATCAATTGAAGTGCAAGTCCCTTTGTCGGTAGTTCCAAGTTTTTGGATACATCAAGACCCACGGATTTCGGAAACCATTGCGTTACCACCACCTCAGCAGCCAAGGATCGGCTCCAAAGTCTGCTCCCGCGTCCGCAGGCGGGGTTCGAAATGTTATAATTGTAACAAGCCTGGTCATTTTGCTAAAATGTCGGCACCCTCACAACAATCGGACATTTCAAGGCGATGGTAGAAGAGGAAGTTGCTGAACCAGAAATGCTTGAAGATCCGGAAATGAGTCAGAAGAGGTAATGTTGTGCCAGACACAACCTGCCTTATTCGCTATTCAAGACAAAACTGACCCTTTGCTATATTTGACAGGAAGGATACGAGGGGACCGAGTCCGAATGATGATCGATACTGGAGCAACATACAACTTCATATCGACTAGTCTAGCTCGTCGATTGAATTTGGATGTAATAAAGATGTGTGAAATAAAGATCAATTTTGGCAAAGGTTCTCAAAATACTAATAATATAGCAAGGGCAGTTCCTGTCCAAATCAAAGATTTCTAGACTTAGTTGTCTTGAATATGACGGGGTTTGACTTTGTTTTGGGTATGGAATGGTTCCATAAACATGTAATCGAAATGAGGGGTTCCGGAGATAATCGAATCACGCTTGCAGCTGATAAAGAACATTAGAAAAACACGCTCAGAATGGAAACGCTAACTGATAAGGATTGGAATCCTATGTTCCTTACCTTAACTCAGTTGCGTAAGGCAGTTAGACATCGGGAACGTGTGTTTTTGCAATGGTTTTGGATACTGGTGAAGTCAAAATAGGAGATGGTCAAGAATTGTTCCTGAACCTATTTTGGAAGTCTTGAACATGTTTAAGGATGTGGAAGACTTGCCGCCCGAGTTACCTCCACGTCGAGCTGTGGACCACAGGATAGAGATTTTGCCAGGTTCGTCTCCACCGGCAAGAGCCCCATATCGGTTGAATCCTCAAGAGTTAGTAGAATTGAAGAGACAGCTGACAAATTGATTGGTCGAGGACACATTCGACCTAGTCGATCATTGTATGGTGCACCTATCTTGTTTGTAATGAAAAAGGATGGACTATATCGAGTGCTGAATGCGATAACTATCAAAAATAAGTATCCTCTTCCACGAGTGGACGACTTATTTGATAGGCTATCGAAAGCAAAGTATTTTTCAAGAATAGACTTGAGATCTGGACCATCAGATTCGGGTAGCAGAGAATGACATTGAGAAGACCGCTTTTCGAACGCGTTATGGATCATTTGAGTTTCTAGTCTTACCATTCGGGTTGTGCAATGCTCCAGCAACTTTTTGCACAATGATGGATGATGTGTTTAGAGACTATCTAGACGAGTTCGTGTGGTGTATATTGATGACATTCTGATTTTCAGTTCGACAATTGAAGAACATGTGGAACACTTAGAAAAAGTGTTTCAGAGGTTGAGAGAGAACCAATTGTATGCTAAAGAAAGCAAGTGCGCATTTGGTCAAACCAAGATAGATTTCTTGGGACACTTGATCTCAGGTGGGGAGGTTGCCATGGACCAAAGAAAATTCAAGCTATTACCGAGTGGATGACTTTAAAAGATGTGCATGAAGTTAGATCATTTCTTGGTCTGACAGGGTATTACCGAAGATTCATAAAGGGTTACTCGAAATAGCGGCCCCATTGACAGATCTTACGAAAAACATTCCATGGCATTGGACTCCAGAGTGCCAACGTGCATTCGTCAAACTCAAAGAGGCTATCTCTTCTGAGCCAGTTTTGCAGTTGCCCATCTTTGAAGATCCCTTTGAAGTAGAATGTGACGCTTCCGACTTTGCAATTGGTGGTGTATTGCAACAGAAAGGACATCCAGTGTCCTTTTTTAAGAAGTTAGATGCCGCAAACTCGATGGCCTACTCACGAAAAGGAGATGTATGCTATTGTTGCTTCCTTGGAGTATTGGCGTCATTATCTTCCAAGTCATGGCACTGTGGTTTGGACAGATAGTGTAACTCTAAGGTATTTTGAAATGCAAGCTAGCAAGTATGGCAGCAAAGTTGGCACGATTTCAGCCTGAAATCAGACATAAGGCGGGAAAGGACAATGTGGTAGCTGATGCACTCAGTAGGAAAGGGTCATCTTCGTATTATGTCAGCACCCGTGTCAACTTTGGTGGATGAATTTGTGACGGCGTATCCTCAGGACAAGTTTGCTAAGGAGGCTTTGAGCCTGGTGGCAAAGAGGAAACAAGTTCATCAATTACGAAGAGATGGTAATATTCCAGCAGGAATAGAAAGTCGAATGGATGCACTCAAACAGGCATTTTGCGGTACGAGATGGAGTTCTTTATTATAAAGAAAAGAGACTCTATGTTCCAGAAGGGACATGGAGGGAGAGGCTGTTAAGAGAGCATCACGACGTTCCTTTGGCAGGACATGGTGGAAGGCATAAGACATTGGCTTTGTTGAAACAGGGATTCTATTGGCCGGGTATGATAGATGATGTTGCCAAGTATGTCAAGACATGCCCATGTCAACAAGTGAAAAGTCGATTGCAAAAACGAGCTGGGAAGTTGCAGTGTATACCGATTCCAGAGCGGCCATTTCAAAGTGTTACTTTGGACTTTATCATGGGATTGCCAAAATCTTGTGGTTTTAATGCGCTCATGGTGGTAGTCGATTATTTTTAAAGGTTGTCATTTTTTCTAACTGTAGAGACAGTGAATGCAATTCAAGTAGCAAAGTTATTCTTCCACGAAATCATAAGAGTACACGAGCTACCAAAAACGATGGTCTCATATCAAGATCCTCGATTTACAGGCAAGTTTTGGGGAACGTTGTTTAAGTAGTTTGGTACAATGCTGAAGTTTAGTATAGCTTACCATCCGCAAACTGATGGTCAACAGAAAGGGTGAACTGACAAGTCGAGGATTATCTTAGATGCTATGTTCAAGATGATCAACTTGATTGGGCTAAACACTTGAATATGGCTGAGATATGTTACAATAACTTGTGACACATGCGATTGAGTGTAGCTCGATGGAAGTGTTAACTGGGAATAAGGGTGGTATTCCTCAGAGTATGGTGTTACTAAAGACGATGTCAATCGAGTTCCCTCTGTAACAGAGTTCACTGGATAGTTGTATCGGACATAGGAAGCTGCTCGTCAAGCGATGGCTGTAGCATAGGAAAGGTATCGTTAGCAGTACAATAAACATCACGAGATGTAGAATATTAGGTTGGGGATATGGTATTGTTGAGTACCAGAAACCTGAAGGTTCCAACAACTCTTTCGAAGAAGTTTATCGCACTACATAGGTCCATACAAGGTGGTGAAGCGAGTAGGGAAAGTGGCTTATGGGTTAGATCTTCCTTCAAAGTTGGGAACAATACACAATGTGTTTCATGTCAATTTGCTTGAGCCATTCCACAAGGATGAGAAACATCCAGAGATATCATAGTTTACGTCTGCCTCCAGAATTAGTTGGTGAGGAGAAAGAATTCAAAGTTGAGGCGTTATTAAAGGGGTGAAACATTCATGAACAGCAAAAACTTAAACATGAATATCCTGTTAGGTGGAAAGGGTACTTGACATACGAGTTGACATGGGAACCATTGGAGAATCTGCAAAACGTGATGGAGTTGGTGAATGAGTTTGAGGCGAGGTCTCAAACTAATTAAGAAATAAATTTAACTCTTCTTAACCTAGGGGTCGATAGACAACATTAACTAGAGGCCTCCAATATAAATTCTAGTTAACTAAAAGAAATTAACTAACTTGTTGTCTGTGTTAGGTGACAGACTTTGCAGACATGCAAAAGTCTCCAAATGACTTCTTGTTGTAGGTGGTACCTCTGGCAGCTAAGTTCTCGCTCTGTGAACGACGGTTCTAAAGTATTTGGCTTCGCATAATTGTAAGGGGGTAATAAAACTTTTGAACTTTTTGCTGACTCTGCATAGAGTGATTAGCGTTAATTTTTGATTAATTTTTCCTAACCTAGTCTAGTCTTGGCTAGTGTTAGTAACGTACATGTGGCAGTTCAAGTAGCCTGCATGTGACAAGGGCTCCTTAAAGTAGGGCATTTAGACGTCAATGAGGATGTTGACATTTTTAAAGGCGGGGAATGTGCCATAGTTTTTACTATGACTCGACCCTTTACTTTTAGGTTTGACTGTTGTTACTTACCGAGTTGTGTGACGAACCCTAGATGTAATAGAAAACAGGCTCGTTTAGTGCATTTGGGTATCTAGTGATGGTCCGGCTGGGTGTCATTAAGTATTTGCAGGAAACTCTAGGCGAAGCTAGAATTTACCTTTTAGAAAACTCTCCTCCGGGTTGACGTTCCAAAGTAAGTTTTTCTGTTAAAGTATAACTTGTCAAAAAAGGGTTAGGAACACCCCTAGGGTTAACCTAACCCTAGGTTTTCCCTAACCCACACCCTAAACCCCCCCTAGGGGTTAGGGTTAGGGTTAGGTTAGGACAACTCATTTTCTCTAAGGGCTAGCATTTCCGTGCCAGCCCACTTACTCACTTAGGGAAGTAGGGGGGGGGGGGGGGGGGGTTCCGTCACATAAATAAGGTAAAGTATATGTAGTAAGGCTTCCTAGGTTCAAAGAGAGTTCGTTAACCTCCTACCGGTGCAAGCTAAGCTTGTGTCGTCAAGGCGCAACCCTCTATTGTGCCGCCCTAACTTCCACACAACAGGGGTACGTCCCACCTTTGGGTTAGACTATCCTTATCGTTGGCAAGATCACGCCTTTGTGACAGGGGTACGTTACTTTCAAGGAGTTAGTCAGATTCCTTGGTTCAAAAACCTACTCGCACACTCAAAAGGCATGCTCGAGTTCATGTTCCACAGAACTAGTAGTTGAGGCCTTGCTCTGGCCGCCTCAACCACGCCAAGCTAGGAACAATATCTGTAACTCGGCTAGTTCCGTGTCCTGATTCATAAGGTGAGCCTCGTTCGTGGACTTGGTTATCTTTGTAGACTTCTCTGAGGGCTCCCCTTCACTTATCTGTTTCTTCTTTAGTGTTCCTTCTGCAAACGATTCCATAATCCCCAACCATTTGCCAAAGATCTTATCCTCGGGGCAAGAGATCAACATCATCAAAAAGGATGTTTTCTTCCCGCCCACCTAGGCAAAATCAACTGCCGCAATTTCTTCAACTCTTTGAAAAAAAAAAGACAGATTAATATACTAGTGAGATAAATCCCGCCAAGACAATTTACTTACTTGGTAGTCTGCACATTGTTCTTTCCCTCCAATAGCTCTTTGTGGTCGCCCAAGAGTTTCCCACACAGATTGCGTGTGTTTGAACTTCTCCCATATTTTGCAATGGTTGGTGTTGGCAACGTCCCATTCCGTCAATAACTTATGGTATTGCTTGATTGTGAGATTCAACTTAGCTAAAAATGCCAATCTTTTTGTCATCTTCTCACGGATATGCTCAGAAATTTTGTTACCATCGTTCCTTTATTATGTTCATCGAGAAGTCGTTGGGTTGCCGTTATTGTGTGCTGGCCACTAATAATGTAGTACTTAATTGATTTTCTATTCTCCGTCTGAATCTTTGTGATTTGTTCTGGTGTTGTCACCCACACTTTCTCAGTGACTTTCTTTCTTTTATAGTATGGACACAAAACAACATTATGTGGAACGGTGTAAGAATTGTCTGTTACGACCCGTATAACGAATCAAAGAATATTCCTAGAAAGGTATAAGTTAGAATATTCCTAAAGAACTATATCTAGATCTAAGAGAATTAAGGGCACCTGGAGATGGGAAGCCTTTTTGGAGAGCAGCATGTGGAGACTAGAGACAGCTCGGGGGAGGTCGGGTGGTTTTGTGAGGTCTCTAATTTGTACATAATGGTTCCTAACAATTGGTATCGGAGCAAGGTTCGAGATGAGTGCCTGGTGGGAAGGGATAATACCACCTGTGTGGAGACGTTGGACACTAAAAGGCAAATTGTCCAAGGAGAAGCAAGCCCAAGGGCAAAAGTTTCAATGGTAGCAAGGACAAGTAGACGCCTAAGAAGCTTTAGGAGATGGAGCGTGGAGAGAGCACAAAGGAGACTTCTTTAAACCACAAGGTAAATTTCTATTTGTTCTTGCTCAATAGGTAAACTACATGGCACATGAGGAGCCACACACATGTGCTATTGTGGTGGAGGGACAACTTGGTGAGCATCCAGTGCGAGTCCTTGTGGATAGCATGAGTAGCAATAACTTTGTGTCAACAAAGTTAGTGGAGGAGTGCAGCTTGCCCACGAAGATTGTGCCTCAATAAGAATTTGAAGGCTCAACTATCACACAAAGCTACAGTGCTTGTGTGAGGAGTTATAGCTGGAGGTTGGCAAAACCCAGCTGGTGGAGCTGCACGAAGAGACTCAATACGAGATTGAGGGCTCAGCTATCACACAGAGCTACATTGCTTGTGTGGAGGAGTTACAGCTGGAGGTTGGCAAAACCCAGCTGGTGGAGCTGCGCGAAGAGCCTCAATACGAGATTGAGGGCTCAGCTATCACACAGAGCTACATTTCTTGTGTGGAGGAGTTGCAGCTGTAGGTTGGCAAAACCCAGCTGGTGGAGCTACACGAAGACTGTGCCTCAATATGAGATTGAGGGCTCAACTATCACACAGAGCTATAGTGCTTGTGTGGAGGAGTTACAACTGTAGGTTGGCAAAACCCAGCTGGTGGAGTTGTACGAAGACTGTGCCTTAATACAAGATTGAGGGCTCAGCTATCACACAGAGCTACAGTGCTTGTGTGGAGGAGTTACAGTTGTAGGTTGGCAAAACCCAGCTGGTGGAGTTGTACGAAGACTGTGCCTCAATACAAGATTGAGGGCTCAGCTATCACACAGAGCTACAGTGCTTGTGTGGAAGAGTTACAGCTGTAGGTTGGCAAAACCCAGCTGGTGGAGCTGACGAAGACTGTGTCTCAATACGAGATTGAGGCTTAGTTGTCACACAAAGCTAGATTGCTTGTGTGGAGGTTACAGCTAAAGGTTGGCAAAACTCAGCTGGTGGAGACGTTCTTTCTTGCGAAGCTAGTGCGTGTGGATCCTAAGATCTAGTGGAGCACCAAGCACATGAAGCTTGAGTATAGTGAAGTGAAAGACACTTGGTTTGGAACAAAGCTTGAGTCTCCAAACAAGTTCTTTACTGTCACCTTGAGCAAAGCTGTTGTGCGAGGAGTTTGCTGACGTCTTCCCTCCTGAGCTACCTCATGGCTACCACATGCAAGAGGTGTGGAGTTAAAATAGGGTACGAAAGTCATTTACCGTAAGCCATTCTAATTAGCCATGCTAAGGAGCAAGAGGTTAAGAGACAAGTGATGGAGCTATTGAAATATGGCTTCATACAACTGAGCAAGTCTCCATTTGGTGCACTAGTATTGCTTGTCAAGAAGAAAAATGGCACCATGAGGATGTGCATAGACTACAGAGCTCTCAACAAACAAACAGTGAAGGACAGGATGCCCATGCCATGTGTGGATACTATCATGGATCATCTCGGTGGAGCTAGAGTGTTCACCAAGATAGTTGGGCATTTCGAGTTCACTATTATGCCATTCGGCTTAACAAATGCCCCAGTCACATTCACTCGGTTGATGACTAAGGTGTTTGGTGACTACTTGCACAACTTTGTGGAGATCTTCCTCAACGATATTCTTATTTACAGTAAGAATATGAAGGAGCATGTGCAGCATTTGCGATGAGTTCTTCAGTTGTTGAGGAGAACAAGCTCTATGCAAAGAAGAGCAAATGTGCATTTGTTTAGTGCAAAGTGGAGTATTTGGGTCACATTGTGATGCCAAGTGGAGTGAAGACTGATCCATAGAAGGTGGCAATGGTGAAGCAATGGCCAGTTCCTAACAATGCACAAGAGTTACAGAGTTTCTTGGGCATGGCTGGTTATTATCGGCGGTATGTCAAGGATTATGCCAAGAAAGCTTCTCCGTTAACTAGGTTGCTAAGGAAGGACGTTCCCTTTGCATGGAGTGCTTCAGAGGAGAGCAGTTTCCAAGCTTTGAAACAAGCTTTGGTACGTGCACCAGTTTTATGTATTGCAGATCCCTCTAAGCCTTATGAGGTATCGTGTGATGCAAGTGGAGTGGCCATTGGAGCTGTACTTATGCAAGAGGGAAGGCCTATTACTTATGAGAGTCGTACTTTGAATCCTGCAGAGCAATGGTACTCAACGTATGGCTGGCTATTGTTAATGCATTATGAGTTTGGAGGCACTATCTTTATGGTGCAAGTTTCAAAGTGTTTACAGATCACAAGACTTTGGTGTATATGTTCAAATAGAAAGAGTTAAACTCTCAGCAAGCTCACTGGACGTTAAGCTCATGGAGTTTGGCAAATTTCCTATTGAGCATTGCGTGGGAAAGGTTAACGTGGTGGTAAATGCTTTGTCACGCGTTAGGAGAGCCACAGTGGTTAGAGAATTCCAAACACGCTTATGTAATGCATTAATAAGGATGGTCAGTGAGTTTAGCCAGGTAGTTCAACATGCTCAAGCACAAGATGCTGAGGTGCAGGAGCTCAAAGGACAGCTAGAGCCACCATTCTCATTTTAGGATGGAGTTTTGTACTACAATGGCCGTGTGTATCTTCCTCATGTAGACCATTTGATCAACAGGTACTATATTTCCATCATGATCACCCGAAGGCTGGTCATTTTAGGGGGAGGAAAACATATGAGTTGATCAAGAGAAGGTTCTATTGGAGGAATATGAAAGCTAATATCATAGAGTACTGCAGGACTTGTGACAAGTGTCAGCAAGTAAAGGTGCCTAGAGAAAAAACCAAGTGGGCTATTAGTACCATTGCCTATTCCAGACAGGCGATGGGGCAGTATCTCTATGGACTTTCTCACCCATTTGCCAAGGACACAGTGGCATTGGAAGGAGTCTATATTATGCTATGTTTGGACGGCATTCCAAGACAGCTTTTGAGCTGGGTTTAGCAAGTAAGAAAGCTCAAGGCAACATGGATGAGGAAGCTAAAGATCTGAGTGTTGAGCTTAGAAACATTCAGAGTTTGTGCAAGAAGAACTTACAAGCAACTCAAAACCGAGCTATTAAGTTTGCTAATGAGCACATAAGCTTTCAAGAGTTCCAAGTGGGAGACTATGTATATCTCCAAGTGGTATTTGCCACACATGTAAGGCGGAACACTGTTGTGGCCTTACAGAAGGGACACAATAATAAGTTGTCTCCCAGGTACTCAGGTCCTTATGAGATTCTAGAGCGTATCGATAAGGTGGCATATCGACTATGGTTGCCAGAAGGAGTGAGGGTGCACCCAGTGTTTCATGTTAGCCAGTTAAAGAGAGTACTCACAAGGAATAAGTTCCGGGTAGATTCTTTGTGGATGTACGAGGCTAATGATACAGGACCAGTTGAGTAAGTTATACTGCCCTTGAGGACAAAGACTTGCTAATGGGGGAGGATTGTTACGATCCGTATAACAAATCAAAAAATATTCCCCAGAAAGGTATAAGTTAGAATATTCCTAAAGAGCTATATCTAGATTTAAGAGAATTAAGGGCATCTGGAGATGGGAAGCCTTTTTGGAGAGCAGCATGTGGAGACTAGAGACAGCTCGGGGGAGGTCGGGTGGTTTTGTGAGGGTCTCTAGTTTGTACGTAATGGTTCCTAACATTGTCGTCCTTCATTTTCTCCATGAGCTCAGCTACACGTTCTTGGTTGAGTGGCCTGTAATTGAAGTTTGGGTTGACGCTGCAATACTTAACCCTACACTCATAAATCCTATTATCCAACATTATTATTTTGTGGCTTATTGCAGCATGGGATGCCATAGGTGTAGCTGACAAAATGATAGATGATTTTCTTTTGCGATCCGAATCAACATGTGTGATCCTCGACTGCAGTTGTTCTAATGTTCTTGGCACACTCTTCTAGCTTCCGAAAATTCTTAAGCGAATTGAACGTGATCTGTAAAGAACCTAGGACCGAGCCACCCTCTCAATCTCCCTTATGATGTCGTTGTGTTTTTCTTCAATGTGAAGAGGGACGATTGCTCCACTTGTGGATGTTCTATATTGTGAAATAATATCTGCTAAGAATACACCTCTTCAAGTAGACATCTAATTGGATCCCCTCCATAGATGGCTTTCGTTGAATTGAAGAAGAATTCCACAGTCAACATCATTAGTGAAAACGTCATTATCTACAAATCAACAAAACCACCCGAGATTAATGTCATAACTGGCCCTCTAGATCCGAGAACATAACATTGGATGGAACAAGATATATGTGTCGAGCATCGTCCAATCTGGGTTCGAAGCCTGCTTTCAGGTGCTTGACTAGTAAATCTACTTTCCATTGTTTTTCTTGTCCACGCAATGTGATAGAGGTTAGTTTGACAGCAAACATGGTTGCTCCAATTGTGCTTCCCGTTTAGTTTGAAATATGGCCAAGTTAATTCTAGAATCCCCCTACCCATTTCTTCTCCTGCTCTCATCTTCAATGTCACCTCAATTCCACATCTAAAATATAAAAATGATTAGTTCTTCAAGCACATATCCGAATATAACAAATTTTATTTTAATTCTTACCTAGAATTTGACGACGACTCCGTACTAATGACTCAATCTCCTTACTTGATCAAATTGTCCTTCTGCACAATAATACACTATGAATACAATTCATATAAAAATGCACACACACTTATATAAACTCAAATATACAAAATTAATACACTAATAAATTCACAACACCCTTCTTTGTCTCAAAGAGAAGTGGATGGGATTAATTGTCCAAAGCTCACATTTGTGCTAGTGCAAAAGACTGATAACATTTAGTTTTGGAACCACCACAAATGTGAGCTTTGGACAGTTTCACATAGTTTACTGGCTTTTACTCAAAATATTATGATAAGATTGATAGAAGTAAATAAAATGAGATATGCAACTTATATATACTAATACACATACATATTCACATGGAAGGTGAGGCGGGATTAATCTCGCCACCCCTTCTATGCCTCTTGAAAGGGTGGGCGAGATTAATCTCGCCACCCTTCTCGATTTCCTAAAGTGTGCGAGATTAATTCCACCACCCTTCTTGGTCTCAGAGAGAACTGGTCGGGATTTATTTGGCACACCCCTTCAGGTGATCAAGAAGGGCGGCGGGATTAATCTCACCCACCATGGAAGGGATGGTGGAATTAATCTCATCACCCTTCTCAATCCCCTGAACTAGTGTGCGGTAACCCTTCTCTGTCTCAGACAGGAGTGGTCGGGATTGATTTGGCTCACCAATTCAAGAGACAGAGAAGGGTGGCGGGATTAATCCGCCACCCCTTCCATGCCTGGTGAGCGAGACTAATCCCGCCCAGGACACTCTCATACGGATAATGGCAGTTAGCAAGATTAATCTCGCCCCACACTCATTAAGACATAAAGGGTGGTGGGAATAATCCCGCCACCCCTTCTATGCCTGGTGAAGGGAATTAATCCTTTTACCATTTTCACACCTCCTCGAAGGGACAACAGGATTAATCCCACCACCAAGCATAAGAAGGGTCAGCAGGATTAATCCCGCGCCCATGGGATGCGTGAAGTGCAGCGGGATTAAGCCCACCGCCCTCTCGTAAATCATGCGCACACACACATATATATGGGCGGTCACCGCCCAGGCCCTCCATGCAGGCCATGGGCGGTGGGATTAATCCCGCCGCTCTTTAATTAGCCTCATGGCGCAGTATTAATCCTACCACCCATGAGGCTAACCAAATAGCCTGCGTGAAGGGTGGCGGGATTAATCTCGCCGCCCATGACTTGCACAGGAGGGCCTACATGAGGGCGGCAGGATTAATCCTGCCGCTCATGACCTGCGTGAAGGGCCTAGTGGCGGGATTAATCCCGCCGCCCATGACATGCGTGGAGGGCGGCAGGATTAATCTTGCCGCCCATGACCTACGTGGAGGGCTTGCGTGACCTGCGTGGAGCTTGTGTGAAGGGCGGCGGGATTAATCCCGCCGCTCATACTTGCTGAAGGGCCCGGGGTGGGATTAATCCCCCACACACACAATATATATGCATATGTATATACAAGAATGTGAGAGAGATGAACAAACACATATATATGTATATGTATATATGAGAGTGTGTGCGTGTGTCAATAAGATTATACAGATACAAACACATATATATATATGGATATGTATATCATGTGTTGTACGTGTGTGTGCTAAATAAATTAAATTATACAGATACACACACACACACATATATATATATATGTATATTATGTATTTGTACATGTATATACAAAGATGTGCGTGTGTTGTGTGTAAGAGATAAAATTAATAAATCAATAACTACACACCACACACATATATATGTGTGTGTGTGTGTGTGTAGGAGTGTGCGTGTGTGTGCGAGAGATAGATAAATAAATTTATTATTAAGATACACACACATATAAATGTATATGTAAATACAAATAAATAAATATACACTAGAGTGTGTGTGTGTGAAAGAGAAGAGATTTCACCTGTTGAATGTGCCTTCAAACCCTACTGCACCGCCGTGCCATTTGCATCGCCATGCCTTCTGAGAGAGAGATCTATACATCTATGGCGCAATCGCTCTAATCCATTATTGCCGCCTTTCTTCTTGAAAACCCTAAGAATATACTTAAACCCTAAAAAGAATAAAATATATATTAACCTAATCGAATATTCCTTCTAAGAATATACTTAAACTCTAAAAAGAATAAAATATATATTGACCTTAAACAAATATTCTTTCATTATATTATCATAATTTTAAATGTGTGCGTGTGTGGGTGTATTACATACACCCCAAAAATATAAATCATGCAGGGGTTTAACATATGTGTGTCTATGAGAGTGTTAAATTTTCATGTGTATATATATTACACACATATAATATACACATAGACATACGTACATAGTACATAATTTATCACATCAGTACATATTATAGATCATGCATGGTGTGTATGTATGATAGAAGAGAGTGTTAAAAAAATAATTTTGTACACATTGCATACATACACATATACACACATACATACATAGAACATAATATTGTAACATCAGTACATATTATGGATCATGCATGGTGTGTATGTATAAGAGAAGAGAACAGACTACATATTATGGATCATGCATGGTGTGTATGTATGAGAGAAGAGCGAGAGTGTTAACAAATTAAAATCGTATACATTGCATATATTAGTACACATATATACAGTGTACACATAGACATACATACATATTACATGTGTAAATTCAATATGTTACATATACACAAACTGAATACATATGGATCATACATGCATTGAACATGATGTTTCTAATAAAGAAGCAACATATCTCTCTAGTTTAGTTTAGGGTTTAAACCCAATGCAAGTATTTTATTATTAAATTTTATATGGTACATAATATATTAGTATAAAATCTTTATACTAATATAAACTAAATGCATGCACATTTTTTTTAATTATTTACTCAAACACTAAACATATATAAGTCCCAGTGTAGAGTGTGTGTAACTATAAATATTTGGTTTTGGTTTTAAACTCTATATCAACTAGATGCTTTATTTATATCGTGATTCACTCATGGGCTTATGCATTTATGTGTATATTATGTGTCTCTGTAATTGCTTCTAATGCGTGTGCACATGTATATATAAATTTAAGATTGTGTTTATATGTGTGTAAAAGAAACATCGAATAATTAAGAAATTAATATTAATAAACACACTATGAACATATTTTAAATTATACATAATATATCATTTTATCTAATAGAAATTAATTGAGAAAATCCCATATATAGAAATGTAGATCAAGTATTGAAATAATTAACTAAATTAATTATGATAATCATGTTTAATATTGGAATATTCTTGGAATAATAAGAAAATAATAAAGAATATCCCATTAATATAAAGAAATGTAGATTAATTACTCAAGTAATTAAGAAAATGATATTAATATACACACTATGGACATATTTTAAATTATACGTAATAATATATCATTTTATTTAATATTAGTCATATATAGTTTTAATAATATAATTTAATATTGATAATAAGGTTTAACATAGGAATTTCTGAAATAATAAGAAATTAATTGAGAAAATCCCCTTAATATATACAAATGTAAAATATTATTGAAATAATTAAGAATAAAGACTAATTTAATTATGATAATCAGGTTTAATATTGGAATATTCTTTGAATATTAAGAAAATAATAAAGAATATCCATTAATATTAGGAAAATGTAAATTAATTACTTGAGTAATTAAGAAAATAATATTAATAAACACACTATGAATATATTTTAAATGATACATAATAAGATATCAATTTATTTATTGTCTAAGTGTGTGTGTGTATATATATATATTTATAATATAAACTTAATATATACTGGAATATTAAGAATGTAAAATAATTACAAAAATTTGTAATATTAAACAGCTTGAATTATTTGAATCACATTAAATGCAATTTTATAACACTCATTGAAATTGGAGAGTATATATGTCAGAGTGTTAGTTATTTGTGTTAACTTATCTTAAATTTTATTTTATTTTATTTTTAAAAATTTTTTCTGACATAAGTATTGTTGGTCTGATATGTAAATTTGAAAATGCATTTATGTTATGACCCATATAACGAATCAAAGAATATTCCCCAGAAAGTAGAATATTCCTAAGGAGCTATACCTAGAATTAAGGGCACACTATTATTGGAAGCCTTTCTTGGAGAGCAGCGTGTGGAGACTAGAGACAGCTCGGGGGAGGTCGGGTGGTATTGTGAGGGTCTCTAGATTGTACGTAGAGGTGCCTAACAATTTGGTATCGGAGCGAGGTTCGAGATGAGTGACCGGTGGGAAGGAGAAGACAACACCAATGAGGAGTGGACGAACCAGGAAATCGTGCTCGAATTATACGCTATGGCGAAGGATTCCAAGCAATTTCAAGAGTACGTGACTGGTTCCTTGGAGGTGATTCGTGAGCGGTTGGATACTATTGAAGATCAACTTGCTCAAGGAACCGTGACTGGTAAGAGCAGGGTGCTAGATCGTCTTCGCGTTCCACCTTTTACCGGTAAAGAATCTGCGGATGAGGCTATGAGTTGGCTTGAGATAGCAGCGAACTTGCTCACTGCACAGGGAGTAACTACCGAGCAGGCTATGATAGCTGTATCAGTAGCCTTGAAGGATAAAGCTGCGAGGTGGTGGACACGCATTCGAAATCAGCGCCAGTTAGCTCACCAGGAGATGATTGCAACTTGGGAGGAGTTCTCTGAGCTATTTAAGAAGGAGTATGCTCCTCGGTTCGATGTGTCTCATGCAAGGCGTGAATTGCGACATTTAGAGCAAGGGAAGATGACCTTGGACGATTACATTGAGAAATTGAGTCAATTACTTTGCCGTGTACCTGACGTGTCTGTCAACCAGCAGAAGGATTATTTTGTAGATGGGCTGCGAAGTGCTAACTTGCGTAGACATCTTAACTCGGTAATTCAGTCCAAGACTTTAGAGGAGCTGTTCGAATATGCTCGCTTGCTAAATGAGGAGGATAAGGTGTTTAAGGAGAATGAGCGACATGGCAAGAAGCGTGGTAGGAGCACCTCTCCAAGTCCTCGTGAGCACCAGGAGTATAGAGGGAATAGCCATCGTGCTAGGCCGAAGTCCAAGCTGGTAGCTTCTAGTTCTTATCGCACCGACAATCGGCCTAAGAAGATTGTCAAGGTGTTTGATAGTGAACGTTGCCACCTGTGTGGAGAGGTGGGACACTGGAAGGCCAATTGTCCAGGAGGAACAAGCCCAAGGGCAAGGGGTTCAATGGTGACAAGGACAAGGAGACACCTAAGAAGCTTCAGGAGATGGAGCGTGGAGAGGAACACAAGGGAGATAGTTCTAAACCACGAGGTAAATTTTTGTCTGTTCTTGCTCGACAGGTAAACTGCATGGCACGGGAGGAGCCACACACACGTGCTATTGTGGTGGAGGGACAACTTGGTGAACGTCCAGTGCGAATCCTCTTGGATAGCGGAAGTAGCGATAACTTTGTATCAGCAAAGTTAGTGCAGGAGTGCAGCTTGCCCATGAAGACTGTGCCTCAATACGAGATTGAGGGCTCAGCTACTGTCACACAGAGCTGGAATGCTTGTGTGGAGGAGTTACAGCTGACGGTTGGCAAAACTCAGCTGGTGGAGACTTTCTTCCTTGCGGAGCTAGCGCGTGTGGACCTCATCCTTGGGATGAGCTGGCTGGAGCGTGTGGATCCTGAGATCAAGTGGAGCATCAAGCGAGTGAAGCTTGAGTACAGTGGAGTGAAAGACACTTGGTTTGGAACAAGGCTTGAGTCTCCAAACAAGTATCTTTCTACTATGTCTTTGAAGAAATATCTCCGTAATAAAGAAGATCAAGTCTTTCTGATGTATATACGTGAGTTAGATTCTTCTAATGTCACATTGGGCGAGGCTGCTGTGCAAGTTGTCCTTGAGGAATTTGCTGATGTCTTCCCTCCTGAGCTACCTCATGGCTTACCACCTGCAAGAGGTGTGGAGCATGAGATTGTGTTGGAACAGGGTACGAAAGCCATTTACCGTAAGCCGTTCCGACTGAGCCATGCTGAGGAGCAAGAGGTTAAGAGACAAGTGATGGAGCTATTGGAATATGGCTTCATACAACCGAGCAAGTCTCCATTTGGTGCACCAGTATTGCTTGTCAGGAAGAAGGATGGCACCATGAGGATGTGCATAGACTACAGAGCTCTCAACAAGCAAACAGTGAAGGACAGGATGCCCATGCCACGTGTGGATACTATCATGGATCATCTCGGTGGAGCCAGAGTGTTCACCAAGATAGACTTGCGTAGCGGGTATCATCAGATTGCTGTGAAGGAGGCAGATATCTACAAAACTGCTTTCAACACTAGCTTCGGGCATTTTGAGTTCACTGTTATGCCATTTGGCTTAACAAATGCCCCAGCCACATTCACTCGGTTGATGACTGAGGTGTTTGGTGACTACTTGCATGACTTTGTGGAGATCTTCCTCGACGATATTCTTATTTACAGTAAGAATATGAAGGAGCATGTGGAGCATTTGCGGAGAGTTCTTCAATTGCTGAGGAAGAACAAGCTCTATGCAAAGAAGAGCAAATGTGCATTTGCTCAGTGCGAAGTGGAGTATTTGGGTCACATTGTGACGCCAAGTGGAGTGAAGACTGATCCACAGAAGGTGGCAGTGGTGGAGCAATGGCCAGTTCCTAGCAATGCACAAGAGTTACGGAGTTTCTTGGGCATGGCTGGTTATTACCGGCGGTATGTCAAGGATTATGCCAAGAAAGCTTCTCCGTTAACTAGGTTGCTAAGGAAGGACGTTCCCTTTGCATGGAGTGCTTCAGAGGAGAGCAGTTTCCAAGCTTTGAAACAAGCTTTGGTACGTGCACCAGTTTTATGTATTGCAGATCCCTCTAAGCCTTATGAGGTATCGTGTGATGCAAGTGGAGTGGCCATTGGAGCTGTACTTATGCAAGAGGGAAGGCCTATTGCTTATGAGAGTCGTACTTTGAATCCTGCAGAGCAACGGTACTCAACGTATGAGCAAGAACTACTGGCTATTGTTAATGCATTACGAGTTTGGAGGCACTATCTTTATGGTGCAAGTTTCAAGGTGTTTACAGATCACAAGCCTTTGGTGTATCTGTTCACACAGAAAGAGTTAAACTCTCGGCAAGCTCGCTGGATGGTTAAGCTCATGGAGTTTGGCGAATTTCCTATTGAGCATCGCGCAGGAAAGACTAACGTGGTGGCAGATGCTTTGTCACGCGTTAGGAGAGCCACAGTAGTGGGAGAATTCCAAACACGCTTATGTAATGCATTAACAAGGACGGTCAGTGAGTTTAGCCAAGTAGTTCAACATGCTCAAGCACAAGACGCCGAGGTGCAGGAGCTCAAAGGACAGCTAGAGCCACCATTCTTCAGGATGGGGTTTTGTACTACAATGGCCGTGTGTACCTTCCTCGTGTGGACCATTTGATCAACCAGGTACTATATTTTCATCATGATCGCCCGGAGGCTGGTCATTTTGGGGGGAGGAAAACGTATGAGTTGATCAAGAGGAGGTTCTACTGGAGGAATATGAAAGCTGATATCATAGAGTACTGCAGGACTTGTGACAAGTGTCAGCAAGTAAAGGTGCCCAGGGAGAAACCAGGTGGGCTATTAGTACCATTGCCTATTCCAGACAGGCGATGGGGCAGTATCTCTATGGACTTTGTCACCCATTTGCCAAGGACACAGAGGCAGAATGAACAGGTGTGGGTCATTGTGGACAGGTTGACAAAGTTTGTCAAGTTAGTTCCCTTGGGGAAGAATGTGAATGCATCCGAGCTGGCTACGATGTATTTACAACATGTATTTCCTATCCACGGATTTCCAGATGATATTGTAAGTGATAGGGACTCCAAGTTCACTTCTAGCTTTTGGAGAGGCTTTTCTAAGTGCATAGAAGTGAAGCTTAAGCTGTGTAGCGGAGATCATCCCGAAACAGATGGGCAAACAGAGAGGGTGAACCAAGTTCTGGAAGATATGCTAAGGTGCACTATTAACCAGAAGGAAGGTCAGTGGGATAAGTATATTCCATTACTCGAGTTTGCTTATAATAACAGCCAGCACAGTGGCATTGGAATGAGTCCATACTATGCTATGTTTGGACGACATCCCAAGACAGCTTTTGAGCTCGGTTTAGCAAGTAAGAAGGCTCAAGGCAACATGGATGAGGAAGCTAAAGATCTGAGTGTTGAACTTGAAAACATTCAGAGTTTGTGCAAGAAGAACTTACAAGCAGCTCAGAGCCGAGCTATCAAGTTTGCTAATGAGCACAGAAGCTTCCGAGAGTTCCAGGTGGGGGATTATGTATATCTCCGAGTGGTATTTGCCACACATGTAAGGCGGAACACAGTTGTGGCCTTACGGAAGGGACGCAATGATAAGTTGTCTCCCAGGTACTCAGGTCCTTATGAGATTCTGGAGCGTATCGGTAAGGTGGCATATCGACTACGGCTGCCAGAAGGAGTGAGGGTGCACCCAGTGTTTCACGTTAGCCAGTTAAAGAGAGTACTCACAAGGAACGAGTCCCGGGTAGATTCTTTGTGGATGTACGAGGCTAATGATACAGGACCAATTGAGTAAGTTATACTGCCCTTGAGGACAAGGACTTGCTAATGGGGGAGGATTGTTATGACCCATATAACGAATCAAAGAATATTCCCCAGAAAGGTATAAGCTAGAATATTCCTAAGGAGCTATACCTAGATCTAAGAGAGAATTAAGGGCACACTATTATTGGAAGCCTTTCTTGGAGAGCAGCGTGTGGAGACTAGAGACAGCTCGGGGGAGGTCGGGTGGTATTGTGAGGGTCTCTAGATTGTACGTAGAGGTGCCTAACAATTTAATTTTCCACTCAAATTCAAATCTAGTTCTTTCTCCAGCAAGGGTTTCTTCATTTTTGTATTTTTCACTCTTCAAATCTTCTTTTTTCTTGATAGTAATCAGCTCAGGAGCGACATTAAATTGGGTGCTATTATTTATAGGAAAGCACGATGCCTTCAGTGCTGTTTACAAGTATTATAAACAAATTTAAAAATACTTATAAAGATTTATTCTATTACATTCTCTCTTAAAATTAGAATTTAGGAGTTTAGGAATGCATTAGGATTACATTATATTCTATTAGGGATTTATCCCGTTTAAACATCCTTCTTACTTAATATTCTCGATTAGCCGGGGCGGCGGATTAATCCGGCCATTTCTTTTTCGCCTTTTAAAAGAAGTGGCGGGATTAATCTCCTCACCATCTTTTTAATAGCCATGGCAAAACTAGTCTAGGCAATGCTTCTCCGCCTTAAAAAAGAGCGGCGGATTAATCCGCTGATAACTCTCTCAACTGATGAAGAGTTACTAGAATTTATTAAAAAGAGTTTAGGCGGGATTAATCCCACCAACCATTCTAGGAGGTAGAGAAGGGGTGACGGATTAATCTCGCCACCACTTCCCTGTTTTAAAGATTTGTGGGCATGATTTATCCTGCCGATCAGTTTTGGACGCAGAAAAGCATTGGCGGGATTAATCCCGCCACCCCCTCGAGATCTCTTTGAAATCATAGCTTTGGAGAGAGTTGTGGGCGGGATTAATCCCACCGACTCTTCCTCATAGAAGGTGTTGTGGCGGGCTTAATCCTGCCGCCTTTTCCTCGTCGGAGGGAGTTGCGGCGGGATTAATCCCGCCGCCTCTCTTCGAAGAGGAAGATTCGACGACTGGATAATCTTGCCGACTCTTCCTCACAAGAGGGAGTCGGCCGTGGGATTAATCATGCCGCCTCTCTCCGAAGGAGTAGAGTCGTGGCGGATTAATCCTGCCGACTCTTCCTCGCCGGGAGTCGGTGGCAGGATTAATCCCGCCAACCATTCCTCGTCGGAGGGAGTCGTGGGCGGGATTAATCCCGCCATCAGTTGTATTAATCAAGTATGAGATATTATCCTTATACATAATTATGTATTATTGCACATGCATATTATTAAGCCCGCAATTTAGATTTCTTATAAATATTGCATAAACAGATATCATAAATAACACAATTATTTAGGTGCATAACAATATGTTTAATATTGGAGATACAGTATGTCTTCTTCGAACAACGAGATAGTTGGCACTGGAACTGTGGAAGTTCGAGATGATAATGCATCATGTCACAATATTGCCCAAGGATCTTGTGTGTACGTATGGTGAACACCCATTTGCAAGCATGTTGAGGTTTCAGGAATGGAATTTGAGGAGGGTTCTCCTGTATTGTGGAATTTGGATGAAGTCAAGGCTGACACAGAATATGCAGAGTCACAAACAAATAGTAATACGAGTTCACCAGATGATGGCTTGCCTACTGTGATGGATGAGGTGATTCTCTTTCATGAGTCGAGAGGTTGGGAGAGGCATCATCACATCTATAAATCCAATGGAAGCAGTGTCAGAAGAGAAACTAGGGCCGACTTTGTGGGTGTAGTTATGACAAAGGTGTACTGATAGAGGTTTCACCTAATGGCACATTGCATCTGGATCCCCGTGAGGTGGCAAATATCTGAATTAAGATGGTAAGATGGTTCAACATATTCTGGGTTGGATTTAATAATAACAACCCGGAAGAACAACCCATATTTGAAGAGGTTCCTTGCATTGGTCCTATTGTAAGAAAAAGGGATTCATGGGTTGCAAATCTTCCCTGCAAGTTTCAGCAAGAGGGTCAAGATGGATCCTACATCTTCTGAAAGTGTTGAGCATTCCACGATTGACTTGCAAGAAGAAGTGTTATTAGATGGCAGACCGGAATGAAATTACCCAATGTAGACATGTCTTTCGTATGCTCACCCAAAAGCAAAGGCATGAGTTTGTATATGTTGCACTAACTGGTGTATTGATGGAATGGCCTCGGACACAGGTTATCGAGTACATCCATGGTATTTAATAAGGTGGCCATCTGCTTCAAAGCTTGGTACAGTATATACGGGATCCAAAGACCACGTTCTACCGTCGGAGGGATAAGTGGCTAGATGGAGCGAGAACCTAGTACATGGGAACACTCGCTTGGTCAAAACCCGCTCTCACATTATGGCAGCCATAGAGATACTCAAGGCTTTTGTGGAAGCAAATGCAGACAGGATGCCTCACAAATGCCGAACCACAAATGCAGGGGTCAGGGAAAATCTCAAGGTTTTGCCTTCAATCTACACTCAATTGAAGCTGTGTGAACATGTGAACAAGTGCCTCAGTTTGATGGGGCTCAAGCAATCTGCACTGGTACCTTCAACAACATATGGAATACTCATTTTAAGGATGTGGAGATTGCAAAACACTCTAGCTTTTCCAAGTGTGACACTTGTACATCATTGAAGGCTGCAGAGGCTTGTGCAAAAACCTTGGTGGAGATCACTACCATTCAAAAGAAGATGGAGGCCCACATGATTGCACAACAAACTTGCCGGTCTCAGTACTATGCACACCGCATGCTTTCTGTGTCACGCCCATCAGAGTACCTGTGCTTGATCCATGACAAGATGGATCATTCAAAGACCAGCATTCCAAAGCTCTTTGCAACACCAAAGTGCCTTGGAAATGTCATGAAACTTCCGATTTCATTGACAGGTGTGCTAACACATGGACACGGTTGTGAGTCATATGGACACTTTTCACTTCCACATTGGTCTAGCGACTCCAATTTCACTATTGGGTCGTTGGCCATGTGTTTCAGAAACCTTGAAGCCCACTCACAGACAAGTCCTATCAGTGATCTCAAAGTGAAGAAACAACACCTTCAACCTTTACATAATGCTCTCATGAACACGTCTGCACTTGAGGCTACTTGGGAATATGAGAGGCATTGTCAGAGCCTGCACAAAAAACAGATGGCCCTGTTGAGAGTTCAGGTTCAGTGGAGGGATCTAGCTCAAATAGTGTACATGTGTCCTCAACATCAAATAAGCTTCCTCGTCATTTGCTTTTACAGATGGATAATTGTGCAGGCGAGAACAAAAATAGGTAAATCATTTTACTTAAGGGTTTCTCAAGCTCATACTTACTTTTATTTTCTAGATATGTGCTAGCATACTTGTCAATGCTTGTTGCCAAAGGTGTGTTTGAAACAATCACGCTCAGTTTCCTTATGGTTGGTCACACTCATGAAGATATTGATGCGTTCTTCAGCAAGGTCTCCAACTCTACAAAAAGGACAAGTGCACTTACCTTACCGCATATGATGAATCTTTTTGAAAATTGCATCTCCAAAAAAAGTTGTGCTTTGCTTGTGACTGAGGTGCCAGACTTCAAAAAATTTCTCAAGGAGTATAAAAAGGGGAGTGATTCTTTAGTTGGTCACCTTGTGCCGCTACAATTCTTTTTCTCCATACGAGATGGTATACCTATTATGCAGTACAAGTTACGGCCATCAGAGCAGGAGTGGTTACCGAAAGAGGGCTTAATGCTCTTCAAAAGTGGAGAGGATGGAAAGCCACTTCTCCAGAAGGACAACCAGACCCTATTCCATTGAGTGCCCAGCTCAAGGAACAAGAGGTTATTATTGATGGCATCAAAAAATATGTGGCATGGGTTCAAAAATCGATGCCAAAGAATTCTGATAAGGCAACTGGTTACTCAGAACTATATAAGCATGTGGTCGACTATTGGGAGACTGTTGTTCGAGAGTTGGAAGGGCCTACTGTCACAAGTACAGAATTGCAACACCCTTTTTGGCCTAAAACAAGGTGGCGAGAGGAGATTGAAATGACATCACTGAGCACAGACGACATAGAAGCCAGTAGTGATGTGGAAGTGCAAACCCCACACTTTGTTGGACAAAGGAACCAAAAACCTAAAGCATACTTTGATTGCTGCAAGGATCTTCAAAAACTAATGATGGTTCTCATTACTCCAGATGCGTCATATAATCAGCCTATTTGGATGGGTCAAATTATCGACACACCTGAAGTAATCACAAAAAAATAGTATTGTTAAGGTTGCATGGTTCAAACCACAAAAAAGGCGACACGAGAAGGAGAGCGAAAGATATAATGGATGCCTAGAGAAAACATGGTCTCCCAATCAAAAAGACCCAGCATGTTTTATAAATGTTAAATCCATTCGATATGGGTGGATGTCAAGAAGGTTGATAAAGTCACGATTAACAAAACTGCAAGGGAATGTATGTTTTCTGAAGCTTAAAGCAATTACAAAATTATCATATATTTAATATTCATAATTATTATAAACTCTTTAATAATAGTACCAAATTGTATTTACTTAACTATATAAATTTAAAAAATGATATGGAAGATTGACTATATTATTATAGGATTTATGTATATATATATATATTATTACTATACAAATTTTTAATTAATGTTATATTTAAATATTAATATTTTAATAACAACATCAATATTTATATAATGTACCTCTTATGCTTTCCTTAATTTTTTATATTAGGCCCATACAATCTTAAATATAATATATTATATAATTTAATACTTTCTACTTTTATAATGTTTAATTTTTGGTCCATGAATGTTTTAATTTATTAAAGTGTCGATTACAAAATAGAATATTCTAAAGAATATTCTGTCTTCAAGCGTATATTTTAAAGAATATTCCTTTAATATTAGAAAATGCTAATTAAATAACTAAAATTGCTAATTATTAAAAAATGGAACTATAAACATGCCAATTTTAGTTACAACATGCATCAATGGCTATTTAAATCTTAAACCCATGTGGCTCCATCCAATAGTTATCCTTTATAATCCATCATCGAAACATATATTTTTATTAAAATCCTCAGCACTAAGGTCTTTTAAAATAAATACCCAATCCAATGACCATCCTATATATTAAACTCATGTGGCCCCATTCAAAGGCCACTTAAATCATGAACTTGCATGGTTTCATTCAATGGTTATCCTAAACTCCCTGTATGTTAGGCACCACTATGTACAACTAAAGACCCTCACAAAACCACCCGACCTCCCCCGAGCTGTCTCTAGTCTCCACACGCTGCTCTCCAAAAGGCTTTCCATATTAGTGTGCCCTTAATTCTCTTAGATCTAGGTATAACTCTTTAGGAATATTCTAGTTTTACCTTTTTGGGGAATATTCTTTTATTCGTTATACGGGTCGTAACAATCCTCCCCCCATTAGCAAGTCCTTGTCCTCAAGGGCAGTATAATTACTCAACTGGTCCTGTATTATTAGCCTCGTACATCCACAAAGAATTTACCCGGACTCATTCCTTGTGAGTACTCTTTTTAACTGGCTAACATGAAACACTGGGTGCACCCTCACTCCTTCTGGCAGTCGTAGTCGATATGTCACCTTATCGATACGCTCCAGAATCTCATAAGGACCTAAGTACCTGGGAGACAACTTATCATTGTGTCCCTTCCGTAAGGCCACAATAGTGTTCCGCCTTACATGTGTGGCAAATACCACTCAGAGATATACATAATCTCCCACCTGGAACTCTTGGAAGCTTCTGTGCTCATTAACAAACTTGATAACTCGGCTCTAAGCTACTTGTAAGTTCTCTTGCACAAACTCTGAATGTTTCTAAACTCAACACTCAAATCTTTAGCTTCCTCATCCATGTTGCCTTGAGCTTTCTTACTTGCTAAACCCAACTCAAAAGCTATCTTGGTATGCCGTTCAAACATAGCATAGTATGGACTCATTTCAATGCCACTGTGTCTTGGCAATTAGGTAACAAAGTCCATAGAGATACTGCCCCATCGCCTATCCAGATAGGCAATGGTACTAATAGCCCACCTGGTTTTCTCCTTGGGCATCTTTACTTGCTGACACTTGTCACAAGTCCTGTAATACTCTATGATTATCTTTCATATTCCTCAATAGAACCTCCTCTTGATCAACTCATACATTTTCCTCCCCCTAAAATGACCAAACCTCCGGCGATCATGATGGAATATAGTACTGGTTGATCAAATGGTCACACGAGGAAGATACACAAGGCCATTGTAACAAAACTCCATCCTGAATGAGAATGGTTTGCTCTAGCTGTCCTCTGAGCTCCTGCAATCGGCGTCTTATGCTTGAGCATGTTGAATACCTGGCTAAATCATTAACCGTCCTTGTTAATGCATTACATAAGCATGTTGGAATTCTCCAACTAAGTGGTCTCCTACACGTGACAAGCATTTGCACCACGTTAACCTTCCCTGCACGATGCTCAATAGGAATTTGCCAAACTCCATGAGTTTAACCATCCAGCGAGCTTGTCGACAACTCTTTCTGTGTGAACAAATACACCAAAGGCTTGTGATTTAACACCTTGAAACTTGCATCATAAAGATAGTGCTTCCAAACTATAATGCATTAACAATAGCCAGTAATTCTTGCTCATACATTGAGTACCATTTGCTATGCAAGATTCAAAGTACGACTTTCATAAGCAATAGGTTCCCTCTTGCATAAGTACAACTCCAATGGCCACTCCACTTGCATCACACGATACCTCATAAGGCTTAGAGGGATCTAAATACATAAAACTGGTGCACGTACCAAAGCTTGTTTCAAAGCTTGGAATTGCTCTTCTCTCAAGCATTCATGCAAAGGGAACGTCCTTCCTCAACAACCTAGTTAACGGAGAAGCTTTCTTGGCATAATCCTGACATACTCTGGTAATAACCAACCATGCCCAAGAAACTCTGTAACTCTTTGCATTGCTAGGAACTGGCCATTGCTCCACCACTGCCACCTTTTGTGGATCAGTCTTCACTCACTTGGCGTCACAATGGACCCAAATACTCCACTTCGCACTGAGCAAATTGCACATTTGCTCTTCTTTGCATAGAGCTTGTTCTCCTCAACAACTGAAGAACTCTTCGCAAATGCTGCACATGCTCCTTCATATTTTTACTGTAAATAAGAATATCGTCGAGGAAGATCTCCACAAAGTTTACAAGTAGTCACCAAACACCTCAGTCATCAACCGAGTGAATGTGACTGGGGCATTTGTTAAGCCAAATGGCATAACAGTGAACTTGAAATGCCCAAAGCTAGTGTTGAAAGCAGTTTTGTAGATATCTGCCTCCTTCACAGCAATCTAATGATACCCACTATGCAAATCTATCTTGGTGAACACTCTGGCTCCACGAGATGATCCATGATAGTATCCACACGTGGCATGGGCATCTGTCCTTCACTGTTTGCTTGTTGAGAGCTCTAGTCTATGCACATCCTCATGGTGCATCTTTCTTCCTGACAAGCAATACTGGTGCACCAAATGGAGACTTGCTCAGTTGTATGAAGCCATATTCCAATAGCTCCATCACTTGTCTCTTAACCTCTTGCTCCTTAGCATGGCTCAGTCGGAATGGCTTACGGTAAATGGCTTTCGTACCCTATTCCAGCTCCACACCTCTTGCATGTGGTAAGCCATGAGGTAGCTCAGGAGGGAAGACGTCAGCAAACTCCTCGCACAACAGCTTTGCTCAAGGTGACAGTAAAAGAACTTGTTTGAGACTCAAGCTTTGTTCAAACCAAGTGTCTTTCACTTCACTATACTCAAGCTTCATGTGCTTGGTGCTCCACTAGATCTTAGGATCCACACGCACTAGCTTCGCAAGAAAGAAAGTCTCCACCAGCTGGGTTTTGCCAACCTCTAGCTGTAACTCCTCCACACAAGCAATTTAGCTATGTGTGACAACTAAGCCCTCAATCTCGTATTGAGGCACAGTCTTCGTTCAGCTCCACCAGCTGGGTTTTGCCAACCTACAGCTGTAACTCCTCCACACAAGCACTGTAGCTCTGTGTGATAGTGAGCCCTCAATCTCGTATTGAGGCACAGTCTTCGTGCAGCTCCACCAGCTGGGTTTTGCCAACCTATAGCTGTAATTCCACACAAGCACTGTAGCTTTGTGTGATAGCTGAGCCCTCAATCTCGTATTGAGGCACAGTCTTCGAGCAGTCCACCAGCTGGGTTTTGCCAACCTACAACTGTAACTCCTCCACACAAGCACTATAGCTCTGTGTGATAGCTGAGCCCTCAATCTCGTATTGAGGCTCTTCGCACAGCTCCACCAGCTGGGTTTTCCAATCTCCAGCTATAACTCCTCCACACAAGCACTATAGCTCTATGTGATAGTGAGCCCTCAATCTCGTATTAAGGCTCTTCGTGCAGCTCCACCAGTTAGGTTTTGCCAACCTCCAACTGTAACTCCTCCACACAAGCACTATAGCTCTGTGTGATAGCTAAGCCTTTAAATTTGTATTGAGGCACAGTCTTCGTGGGCAAGCTGCACTCCTCCACTAACTTTGTTGACACAAAGTTAGCGCTACTCATGCTATCCACTGGACGCTCACCAAGTCGTCCCTCCACCACAATAGCACGTGTGTGTGGCTCCTCCCATGCCATGTAGTTTACCTATTGAGCAAGAACAAATAAAAATTCACCTTGTGGTTTAGAGAAGTCTCTTTTGTGCTCCTCTCCACGCTCCATCTCCTAAAGCTTCTTAGGCATATACTTGTCCTTGTTACCATTGAAACTTTTGCCCTTGGGCTTGCTTCTCCTTGGACAATTTGCCTTTCAGTGTCCAATGTCTTCACACAGGTGGTATTATCCCTTCCCACCAGGCACTCATCTCGAACCTTCCTCCGATACCAATTTGTTAGGCACACTATGTACAAACTAGAGACCCTCACAAAACCACCCGACCTCCCCGAGCTGTCTCTAGTCTCCACGCGCTGCTCTCCAAAAAGGCTTTCCATATTAGTGTGCCTTAATTCTCTTAGATCTAGGTATATCTTTAGGAATATTCTAGTTTATACCTTTTGGGGAATATTCTTTTATTCGTTATACGGGTCGTAACATCCACCATTAGAATGTATATTTTTTTACGGCATAATCTTTTAAAACAAACGGCCACATAAATCCTAAACCTAAGTGGCTTTATCTAATGGTTATTCTATACTTCCTTTAAATTATACACCATTGAAATGTATATATATATATTTTAACCCTTGGTGCCAAAGTATTTTAAAATAACCATGACATTGAAGATCTTGTATAAGCACCTAATCCAATGGCCATCTTAAATCTTAAATCCATGTGGCCCCATCTAACAACCACCTAAATCCCAAACCCCCCAATGAGTTCACCATATGAAAACTAAGTATATCAAGTATGTGTATGGCTGGGGATTTTTTTATTATTGAAAATGGTACATATATGTACAAGGTTATGTACAAATCTAATAAAATAATTGTACAAAAGGGTTAAGGGTATTGTTGGCTATGGGGCTTGAGTCCAATAAGTAATTTTCCTGTAAGTTTATGGTAGTAAAGAAGAAATTTGTATTTGAATTTTAAATTTAATACATGGATTTATAAAATTATAACAATAGGGTTTATAATTATTGTTTTAAGTATGTGGTTGATAAAGGGTGTACTTTTTATCCTTTGGTTGTATATAGAGGTGTCTTTGCACACTTAGATGTCACTTTAGTAAATAAGGGTGTGGACTCCCAAGGCCGAACCCACATGGTTTCATCCGACGATTATCTTAAACTTCCTTTATAAACGTTGTCAAATGATTAAAACCCTTAGCACTGTCAGGAATCAAGCAGAGAAGACAAAAAACAAGTTGAATTACATAGATCAGAACAAGACAAGAGTTTTAAGTCCTAAACTAGAGTTGAACTGAAATGCTTAACTTGATCACATCCGCCCTTATATATTATAAGGGAAGCCAAATCTGGACTTGATTAACTTTAGTGACCCTTATCCATATTCGTATCCTTATCTTAGACTTGGTTAACTTTAGTAATTCTTATCCATATCCATATCCTTATTTTGGGTTTGGCTAACTTTAGTGATTCTTATCCATATCCATATCTATATTCATGTGATGTAGTCAGATCGTTACACCACTTCCCTCTTTGAGAGCTAAGCTTGTCCAGATACCTACGATAAAACTCATTGATGGTGTTGCGAGCATGTTATAGATTTGTTGCGGGTTCCCAAGAACGTTCACTTTGAGGGTAGCCAACCCAATAGACAAAGTAATAGAGTCGGCAGCAAAGGAACTTAAAGTTCAAGATCTTGTTGACTTTAAATTCCAAAATCATTGTCAATTGTAACCGGAGTTGGAGGTGATAGGGTTTGACTAGGGAGCGTGTTTAGATGGTACAATCAAGAAGAAAAATGTGGAATACCGAATGGATGTGCATTGAGTAAGAAAGCTCCAACATCATTGATACAAGACGCCACCAGAAACAGACTGGGGCATTGATAGTCAAGCTTCTCACAAGGCCACGTAGTCATGATGTTGCATCGAAGAAGCCAAACCTACTCATCAACTTGATAAATCAGGTTGTCCTTATGATACCGATTGATAGATGTCTTCTGATATTAATGTGCCTCCATAAGATGTTGATGAAGCATAGCCTGCACAGATTGGAGATAGTCAAGTCGATCTTCAGCAAATAGATTTATCGAACTCCCAAGCATATCAAAACTCCATCATAGATCTTAACCTATCAAGGCATAGAAGGATGACATACCAGTTGATGCATGCTTAGAGTTGTTATAAGAGAACTCAACTAAGGGTAGTAGTGGTAACCAATCATCCTGTTCGTAATTAATGAAGCACCATAAAAATTGTTCGAGGTCTAAATAGTGCATTCCGACTGACCATTAGATTTTGGATGATAACTCGAAGATAACAAACTCTTGATCTTGAGTAGTTCAAGAAGTCATTGCTAAAACTTGGTGATAAATTGTGGACCATGATCCTTAACAATGTTGTTGGGGAGTCCATATAGCCCAAAAATGTCCTTCATAACCAAGTTAGTTGTCTCTTTGTTGGAAATAGTCTTCATACATGGCAAAAAGTGAGCCATATTAATAAAAGGTCCATAATGACGAGAATGACATTAAATCCTTGAGCTTGCAGCAAATTAGTCATAAAGTTCATTGAGATGCAAAACCAAGGCATTATTGGAGCTGGAAGTGGCTGAAGGAAAGCATATAGGCAATGACAAGGAATTTTAGAGCGAGCACAAATATCACATGTACAAAAAACCCTTCCACTAATTAACGTAGTTGAGGCTAACAATAGTTACAACTGATCAGTTTCATTGTTTTTGTAACACCAAAGTGACTGGCAAGTAGAGTGTCATGATGAGACTACAACACTTGAAGTCAAGTTCACCTGGTGGAACATAAATCTAGTCATTATAGAGCAGCAAACTGTTGGTGAAGTGAAACAAATCGTAGTTGGGTCATGAGATGGATAGAGTGTTACCTATGAGGTGACTCAAGATATCCTGAGCTAGAGGATTAGAGACAAGTTTAAAGCCAATAGTGTTAAGAAGGTCAAAGTCGAAGGGTGCAACATGAGTGGTGACTACTTAGAGGTGTTCGGGACCAAGTACCACTTGCTTCTATTCTTTAAACTTGACATCAACAACATGTGGTGCCAAATACACTCATTGTGAAAGTGCGTTGAATTGAACTTGCTGAGTGTTAGGTCAATACTTGATTTTGAAGTCGAACCAAGAGAGGATCCAATGGTCTAATGAACTTAATGTCGATTCAAGACTTGAGCTTGAAAGAAGTAAACCAAGTTCTGGTAATTAGTGAAGACGGTTACCTTGTGTAGGAAGCCTTTAAGAAATCTTTGTCACTTTTGGAAGCAATTCATGATAGTTAGAAGTTCCTTGTCATAAATCTCATAGTTGATCTCCACAACTGTGAACTTGCACGAGTAGATCACTGGAAGTTGGTCAAATTGAACTTGCTGAGTGATGGGTCAATACTTGATTTTGAAGTCGAAACAAGAGAGGATCTGATGGGTCTAATGAACTTGACATCGATTCAGAACTTGAGCTTGAGAGAAGTAAATCAAGTTTCAGTGATTAGTGAGGATTAGCGGGAATACTACTCAAGAATCTTGCTTCACCTCGAGTAGTATTCTGCAAAGCTTCAAGCTTGAGTGGAATAAATCAAATCAAACGGAGCTATCTTACCTTCAATAGTATCAATCAGACAATCATACAAACAATGTTCAGGAAGACGGCTGGCTTGGACCTTGTTGAATAAATATGTAAACTCATGGTATGTAGATAGCAAGGAATTAAAAGTAGATGTCAAATATAGAGTCACTAGTGATCTTGTTCAACTCGCATAGTCAACCATCAATTGGAGAGTGTCATCCTTTTCTTAACAAAGAAGATAGGGCCAATGACGAATGAAACTAGTAGCCAAGTTGTTTTTGATGTTTTCCCACAAAGCTTCAAGCTCAAGTGGAGAAGGACCATAGATCAAACCAAATGGAAGTGTTTTACCTTCAATAGTATCAATTAGACAATCATACAGACGATGTTTAGGAAGACGGCTAGCTTGGAACTTGTTGAATACATCCATAAACTCATGGTATATAGATGGTAAAGAACTAGGAGCAAATGTCGAAGATGAACTCACCATCATGGCAAAAACTATGTTGGGTTGAGTATGGCTAGCACAGATAAATTTTGCCAAAGAAATGGTCAAGATACAAATTGAGGATGTTGTTGAAGTCGAAGTAAAAGTTGGAATTGATGTGGTTGGAGATGAAAAATGTTGTTGGGCCAAGGTCTTGGTTGGAGCCACAAACAAAGATAAAGTTGAAATCAGAGCAAGAGTTGAGTTAGAGTCAGAGTTGGATGGAGATGTAAAAGTGCTGCGAAGAACCAAAGGTGCCAAAATGTGACCAAAAGTCAGAGTTGCAGAGGTATTGCTAAGAGCCAAAGTTGTCGAGATATGACAAGGAGTCAGAGACAAGCTATGTACTTGTATTCTAGGAGCTCGTAGTACTTGGGAGAAACCACACCCAAGGATTACTAGTAAGAGGAACTGAATATGCATCTTGTTCCTCCTTCACTGGGAACAACATAACGAAGCTAGGGAAAGAGATGCTTGTTTTGCTTAGCCATTTGTTACAGATTTAGAAAATATACATTTAATGGTGGATTATAGAGAGAGTTCAGGATAATCATCAGATGGAACCACATGAGTTTAGAATTTAAGTGGTCATTGGATGGGGCCATGTAGGTTTAATATTTAGGATGGCTATTAAATGGGGTGTTTATATAAGATCTTTGGTATTACAATATTCATGTTGAAACTAGATTGCAAAAAAGAGGTTAAGGTTTCCATTGTGTGACATATATTCCTTAGTCTTTTTACATAATATTTGTGTACATACCTTGGTGCTGAGGAAGATTTTCAACTTAGAAAGAACCCTACTAAGGATATGAGTCCCATATTTTAATTCAATTGTGCATTGTAGAAATGTTTATTTGATTGCCTTATTGTGATATTCATTATGTAAGTGTGGGCCGATTCAATACAAGCATGTTTCTTATATCATTCATGTGTACCAATTTGAAAAACATGTGGAAGAAGTTCTTAAAGATTTGCTTAACCCTTGGCTTGTTACCAAAGGTACATATTTAACACCATAGAAGATTAAATTTTTAAGAGAAACAAGGTTCTTCATTTATATGGTGGGTTTTTTGCTTAAACACACACTAGAACCACCTACACAAGCACCATGTTGAACATATCAACTACACCCCTTTTAAAGAACGTCCCAAGAACAAGACAGTACATACAAATTAGAAGCAAGCAAAAAGTCTTAAATAAGGCGAACAAAATGTTAGGTGTGGCAATTTAATGAAGGGCAAATCACAACACTAAGGATTTTAAAAGGAATATTCTTTGAATACACATGCTCCATGCATCTTAATACATGCACACATTAGTAGCTCTTGTTCTCATGTGATAAACTTTAAAAGTTTAATAAAGGCTACAATCAATTAAAAACATTTATTTTTTATTTGAAGAATGATATAATGTAGCATCAATCAAATTCAAGTCTAAGAAAATCCTTTATACAAAGGTCAATGGATTCCATATAAAATGATTAGAAAAAATTTTAAGATTTAAGTTTAATCAATATTATATAATGATCATTTAAAATCAAAATATCTTTTTTAATTTATCTTAATCCTTTTAATTTCATCATGTGAAACATCATCGTTTGACTGACCATTACTTGTTTAAATTCTCCTTAATAATTTATATAATGATACTTTGTAAACCATAAATAGTCATTAAAAGACATACAAACAAGTTACACAAGAAAAACATTAAATTAAATACACTTAATAAAATAAAATAAAACTAAGACTTACTTATATAAAGGTACTTGGTAAAACATTAGGTGACTCCGACAAATTTAAAAATACATACATATGTACAAGCTGTACACAAATATCAATATACTTAAATAAAATAAAATAAAATAAACAATTATTGTTTATAACTCCACTTTCATTTAAGTCTAAACAAACTTAATGCTACAATAAACAAACAAGAACCAATCCATACCTTTAGCAATGAGAACTATACAATTATATAATGTCACAAGTAGCCTCAAAATATGTACTCTAAAAGTATATTCTATATTATATATATATATATATATGTATGGTACATCCATATAGACATTGGGATGCATGAAGGATGGTATACACCCAATGGAGTCCTCTTGATAAAAGATTGCTAATCATTATTGTCGTAGAGGACAAGTGTGTGGGAAATTTTTGTTTCAAGCTGAACAAGTTCCTCAACCTTTATAATTCTAACCAAAAACACTTAGTTTGAGCTTCTAGCTAAATCAAATTGTAATCAATAAGTTTTCTTTATTTATGAAAACAACCAAAAATTATATTTAATTCTAGTTTTCATCATCAATGCAAATCCTCCGAAAAATTCTCCCATCTTCAAATCTTGATCAACTTTTTCCATTTCTTTAAGCATAGTACATATGAAGATGTGCCTATATTAGGCATTGTTCTTTCATAATTTAGTGCTTTTTGAAAATCAAAGTCTTCATGGTCCTTCTATAGCAATTCTTATCAAAAAGTTAAACATACTTGAAGATACTTGGTTTTAAAATTTGGTTTTCACAAGATTCATCCTATTGAATCAGAAATTGTATCAAACCAATTGTTACTACTTTTGTCAAGTTTAGATATTTCACTCTCCATCCTTCAATTGTGATGATCAACCCCATGTATCTAGAAAGCTCATGCTAGCCCATTCTATGTTTGCATGCATTTCCACCTTAGAAACTCACTCACAAAAGCTTTGGAATCAATAATAGCTATGTAAATATCTTTATTGGTTTTGTAAAATTTAGCAAAGGCATTTGCTTCAATACTTCCATAGGCCTTTAACTACATAAAGAAAGTTTTTAAGAACTACTACTTTCATTTTTCCCAATACCATTTGGTCTGAAAGTTTTTTCTTAATCTCTTTAATCAATAGTTCACAGAAGTTTTTCTGAAACTCAAGAGCTTTTTGCATATCTTCATCAGCATTAGAATACTTTTATACATATTTCCTTTCATTGCTCAAAGTTGCTAAGGCTCCATCAACATGGTACAATAGAACCTATATAATTGGGACTAGGGGCAATGTTTAATTTAGAAAGAGTTTTAAATAAGGGAGGGCAAAACACAGTAGCATACAATAATTGTATATATAGTCGGGACCATGATTTTGTTTAATTTAGAGAGAGTTTTAATTTACACATGTTTAATTTAAATAGGTTCTACTGTACATTTTATTGTCTAAAGCACCATCGTTCAAATCAAATAATTAATTTTGAAAATCAATTCCAATTTCCACAATTGTGGCATTACATAAAACTTTAACCGTTGTAACATCAACATAGCTCTATTGAAATGCCAAGCTTAGCAAACTCATATGCTCAGTAAAAAAGTGTAGAATATACATCACCTTAAAGCTTCTCAATTCATTAAATAATTGTGGCTTTTGATCTTTCAACACTCAAAGTATAGATTCCAAAAAATCACAATGCTTTTTCAAGGGCCATGCCTATTAATCCACAATGTGTATTGAATTTTTTTTCACCTTTAAAAAGTTGTAGTCAAACTCTTTTTGCAAGTTTTTCAAAATATTCAACTATGTTGAGCTCTTAAAAAAAATGCAACAACTCTATTTATTAATCCATTAATCTATTCAAACGTTCCTCCACTTGTTCTCTTTGCAACTGCAGATACACATAGATTTGTTTTATGAGCTATACAATGTAATTTGTCATAAATAAATTAAGATCATTCAGCCTTGTTAAATCCTCATTCTTCTTCCAATCATCACAACAACTCTATATGACCAAATTATGACCAAATGCCTTACATTTATTCACATTAAGTTTTCAATCTTCCATTGCCTTTAAATCTCAGCAAAATTGTTGCAATATGACATTTAGCAACTGGAATCATCCCCAAATAACTTGTTTTAACTCTGTTAAGTTTTACATAAATGCCAAACAAAATCATATGCTTAGTGATGCTTAAATCCGTTGATTCATCAATCATAGTTCCGAACCATAAATTATTATGCATTTTTGCTACTATATCCAAATGAATTGATTTGGATATATTCATCAAAAACTTTATCATGATAAAGGTTTGGAAGATTCATCAAGCCTTCTTTGGGTAACCACTGTTTTTTTCGCGATCATGTTATCTAAACTCATTTGTAAGTTGGGGATCCCCATGTAGCTTATGCAAAGCTATCAAACCTGGAAACTTTTTCATTGGCAAGCATTTTTTCCCAAGCCAATAAGCACTTCTAAATAGCTTCACCATGATTTCATCTATCCACCTTCCTCCTCTTACTTGTCCTTACCAAAATAATTTTTACCTTTAACAACAAGCCAAGATGCATGTCAAGTGCATTGGTGTTAGCATGATCTTTAAAAGCTATTGTCTTAAAATCTATAGCTCCACCCTTGCTAAAATAGTGTTTGTTTTTCTTATCTTCTCTACAAACAGAGTAAAACACTCTTCCAACTTTGCATCATGCTCCAGCCAATCAAATTTGTTTTCCACTCATTCATCCATTTCTTGTTTCTCTCAAGAATGGCTTGGTGTTCAAGATTCAATCCTTATGTGTGATCGTTCATTTGGCCTTGTGAATTCACATAAGCAACATCAAAAACATCTCTCTAGAATCCTATTCTGAACGAAGTAATTTGCTTCAAAGTTTTCCTAGTAATTAGAACTAGCTTCATCACCAAAACGCCTTCCTTTGTCCATCTTGTTACCTTAAGCACAAGCAGTGAGCATCCAATGCAAATTAAAGAAATTGCAATGTCTAAGAGGTCATTAATGAGTTTACAACTAATTAGGAATAGCCTTACTCTCTTAAATGACTAACACTTTTAATCAAAATTAATTAAAAATTGATTAATCAAGTATTTGACTAAGTAATTTATGCTCATTAACTTTTTAATTCCTTCAAGTTTAAATGTAACTATATTTGTGTATTTTCAGAATTTTTGATCAGACATATAGCAACCATATTTTTTGGTGATTTTTATATAAAAAAAATTGCATTTTACAATCATTTTTTCTTGACTTTCCCACACATTGTAGAGGCCTGAGGTTATCTATTATTTATATGTATTATTAAATAATTAATTATTCACACATACACAATACATATACGTTACCCGATGTTCCTCAATGAGGCCAGAATGCTTCTAGATAGGCAGTTGCTTCCCAAGATCAAAGCTTGAAGTTGTCTAAAGCTTGTCAGCAACAGTTTTTGGACAAGTCAAGATGGGTCAGAGTAGTGAGCAATAAAAATTCCCCATTAAAGTTGTTTGCTGCAGTCCAAATAGGAGTCTAAACAGTCACATGGAGACAATCCGAGGAGCATTTCACACTAGGGAAACTACAAGGATTTGGGATACTGTATGGAGTGCCTCCATTTTGAGGCTTGGGGCCCAAAAGGCTTGGGCTTGAATATTTTAAATTATTCCTTTGGGCCGGCAGTTTTGGCCTCAGTCGGCATTTTTTTTTCAAGTAAAATAGTTGTCTTTTTACCTAATTTTTTTATATTAGTTTAACTTATTACTCAATCCACACAAACTAAAGTTTCTTCTTTTTAAGCAAAGCTATAGTTCTCGAACCACCAGTTTGGCTTGGATATGGAGGTGTCTGAGTTGGTATTTCCTCAAGTCGAATGTTCTCCGCGAGCTTGTTTATTGCAACCTAAAGAGTGAAACTCTTCTCTGTTCCTACAATATTTCTTCCGAGCTTGACAACTAACAACAACAATCCGGTTCTAGAACCAATATCCCAGATAAGGTCGCCTGGTCTACTGAGACGCTCGATCAAAAGCTACATGAATCGAACATTCTTCGGTTGAACCATCATCCTGTATTAGAATAGACAAAGCAAAGTACTTCCTTACCAAGCTTCCTAAATGATCAGTAGTATCGACAAGGATTGTGTTCATCAACACCAGAGGGTTTGGCTTCTTCGACTTCTTCTTAGTGCTTTGCAGCACCAAGAGAACTAACTAGTTATCCTGCCACATAGATATCAAGTTAAACTCAAAATTAAAAAGCAAGCGTACCTTAATTTTGTCACAGTACCCCTAGCCTCGTGCACGGTAGATGCTGTAAGTCCCTGCAACCTCCATGTTGATTACTGCAGCTGCCTAAATTACCACCAAAACTAAAGGAGAAGTCGCAGAGACGACCATGAAACCATTATCTGCCAAGTGCATTCCACTGAACTGCAAGGCCTTCTCAAACTTCACTGGATCTAGCTACACAACGTCCTTGTTGATGCTAGCACCTCCTTATACAAGCTCATTTGGCAAGTCAAGGATGACGAGGTTGAAGCCGTATTCACCTGCCACTTCCTAGAAAAGCGTTTGTGACTCAGCCGTGTGTAGTTTATTAACTTGTTGTCAAAGCTTGGTGTATACATCGGTCTTGGAAGCACCCAGCTCAAAGAAAGACATGCTCATCTCCTCCATATCGCACACAGCCAAGTTGTAGGATCCACAGGATGCAGCTAGTGTTGGGATGAAGGTCATCATGTCATCTTTGATGTCCAAACCAGCTATAAGTGGCTGCACTTCATTGAGTGTAAAGTCGATTGCCGGTGAGGTGCTATAGAAGAGCTTGGTCCCTCCTGATGCCTTTGCTAGTGTTGATGTCTTCCACACCATCTTCTTCATCTTGCTCTTGATAGCCTTGACTTTGTCTGGCTCCCAAACAATCACTGGAAGATCTTTGGCATGCACGTTGAACAGTGAGCTCTCCCAAGCCGGTGGCTGCTATGTAGGACAATTGAGCCAAAATGGAACATGCTTGCATTCGAATGGTGTTAGAGTCCTCTACTCTTCGACCACATGAAGCTCGCTTGTATGATCTGTCCACAGCTTCATTGTCTGAGTCAAATCCATTTTCTTCGCTAGTATGAACTTGTAACACAAAGCTAGTCAGTAGCAATGTTGGAATGAATGCTTACCTCCATATCATTCGACACACAGACTCCTCATGTTCCAAAACTCATGCGGCTCCATCGAATAAGTGAATCGTATGCAGTCATGGAAGGGCTAAAAGACTAGACACTTACTCCATGTTCACATCTCGACAAACCAACTCATGAAGTCGACCTTCGTTCCAACTTCTTCACCATCCTCTCGCAGTCCCTCTAGATCTAAATGGCTTCCACGCCCACAGCCTTCCAATACAAGTCCAAGGTGAACCACTTGATCCACTCTTTGTCCTGCATGCCTAGTAGCCCAAATGTTTGTTGTTCTGCCTTGGATTCGAGACGAGTGAGCTTATTCAAGTATCAAAGTTGAAGCATGTTTGAAATCTTCGCCTTTGACATTGCGTACAGCTTCTCAAAGCCCATCCAACGACACTACTTTTGAGAGATGTTCATCACCTTCTGGAACCTCATGATAGAGAGGAACTTGTGCATACACTTGTCATGCTTCTTATACACTAGCTGCTTCAAGTTCAATTCAAGTTGTGGATTGCCTTTAGAACTGGTGATTTCTCTATCAAGATCATCATCGATCTCATTTTGCACATAGAATCAGTTAAAAACTTCTTTCCTATCAATTAAACAGAAAGTTACCTTGAAAAGGATCTTTGTGCAGATCAAGTTTGGAAGAGGATGCCAAGCCGCCTTTCCTGTTGCACTCTCTTTCCACTTTTGCACCTCAAGACGATCAACCTCCATGAGTGATGCAAGGATTTTTAGAGTTCCTTCAGTACTAGTGCAGACCGTCTTTACAATGAATAAAATATGTAGTAGTGTTGTTTTCATAAGTGTTGTTAAAGAGCTATTCATTGAAACTATAAGTCTAGAATCATAACAAAAACTCACATATTAATCAATTGGAACATCAAAACCAGTTGAAGATTATCGAGGTTCTCTATGGAGATAAAACTTGAGTGAATGTGAATAGCCCATTGTTGGTTGTCCTTAGTATCCTCCTAGTAGAGCTTCTACAAAGCCTGTACCCTATGATTTTTGTCCTAGCAACTGAACTTCCGATTTGATAACCTCAAAGCCCAATGTTTATACTCTAGCTAAGTAAGAGCTTGCTTGAAAGATCGGTGTTGCTCGGACAGCTCCTCAGCAATGAGTGAATCTCCAATGGATAGAATGAACAAGGTCATGTTGTGTAGATAACCAGTCTTCTTTAGCAATGACACCAACCTATCCAAGTCCTTGGGTTCACTTGGCAAACCACCTTGTTCAAATGCATTCTACAAATTGGCACATCAGGATGATCACCAAGTCCCTTAATAATAATTTTGTCGAGTAGGTTTGTTGAGCTCTCCAAATGTAGGTTGGCCAGTATGCTGTATATCTCCTTCAACTCCTTATTGTTATTCACCTTCTTGCCTTTTGGATCAGCTTTCCCATAGTCTTTCTTTTTGTTGAATGCCTTCTCCAAGTCGTCTTCGTTAAAAGAAGAACGAACTTCAATTGTATTTGTCATCTGCACTTGTTCTTTTTGGATTGTAACCTCAGCTTCCTTGGAAGGTACAAGGACTCGCTTTTCTGACTTTGCAGGTGGCTATGACAAGGACTCATTCTTTGCCTGAATGGATGAAGAAGGAGGCTGCTACGACTAACTCTCCGGGAAAGTTGTGATAGTTGACGGAGGATGCTACTCAGCTGGTACTTCAAGCTGATCACTAGAGGATCCTCTTTTACTATATCAAATGGCTCTCCTCTTTTTTGTGCTTTGAATTTGTTTTCTCTTCCCATGGCTCTTCATCAAGCACAAGCTCTTGTAGACATTTTGAAGCTCTCACTATTTTGTAGACTCTGAAAAACAAATACATAAGTCAATTGATTCGAAGAGAAAAGGAAAAAACAAACACCAAAGTCAACTAACCTTGTGGCTGCTAACTGAGACTAGATGGTGCTGACCTCTCAATCGGCACTAAAAAGTTGTTGTTTGAAACCTGGGCGTTACACAAAAACACACAACGTTATTAAGACTTGTTCCTCAAATGAAAAAAAAAAAAAAAGTTAACTAACCTTGTGGCTGTCGATTGAGGCCAGTTGGTGCCAACCCTCTTAGACGGCACAAATGAGATGATGTCCGGATCTTAGCCCCTGCACAAAAAGATATGGTCGTTTGAGCATAGGCATGGTTATGAAATGAAAGTCGACTAACCTTGTGGCTATCAACTGAGGCTAGATGGTGTGGACCCTCTCAGTTGGCATAGAAAAGTCGTTGTTCAAAACTTGGGTGCTACACAAAAACACAATGCATTATTAAAACTTGAGCCTCAAATGAAAAAAAATGAACCTTGTGGCTGCCGACTGAGGCCGGCTGGTGCCAACCCTCTTAAATGGCACAGATGAGATGAAGTTCTTGAACACAATGCTAGAGCTTTGTAAGAAACAGGGTTTAGAAAATGTAAGTTTTGCTGGTTTCATGTCGGATGAGGTTGGAGCGATATGGATAGCCTTGCATCAAGTATTCAACAATGGAGCAAAGATGAAAGGAAGGGAAAGAAGCTGTCTATTTCACTTTATACAATCCATGCATCAAGTGAAAAAAAATGGATCGTAGAAGAACACCGTGAAGAACACATGAAGCTTGCTCATGCCTGGCCTATAGCACTGGATGAACAATCGAAAAAGAACAACTAGCAATTCTTGAGTCTTTTTGGGAAGGACGAGCATCAAACATTCGTGCTTCGAAGACATAGCTGTCTTGGTGGATCATGCATGAGGACGACATCACCATGGTAGAACTTGGAGACATGACATATGAAGGACTCACGAGCGTTCCAACTACAAACAATGCAAAAGTGATTCATGCAAGAGCAAGAAGAGCAAGATTGGCCAAAAGAGTACCACTGCTAGAGGTGACAATGTTAGACCTCACTGATGTAGTTCTGCAGAGTGTAAAGGTGAAAGCGGCAATAGAAGGGAGGTATACAGGGTCAGGTCCTTAGAAGAAAACTCTGTTGAAATGAGTACAATGCAAATCTCTAAGGGGAAAAGTGTATCTCCATCAACAATTATCCATCTAGTGAAAGACGAGGAACACTTGACCAGCCCGAGTTCACGAGTACCACTAACGTTCAAGTGCAAATTGTCAAGAGAACAGCCATAGTAACAGAACAGTCTAATGCTCGATGTTCACATAAACATGATATAGAGTACATAGAGCGAGTGGTACAAAACAACATAAGAAAGAGGTTAAGGTTTGAAGAGGTTTTGGAGAGAGAGATTGCACAAATAGACTGAGCCATCAAACAAATTAAAGCGTCCAGTAAGGTTAAGTGTTTGGGGATGAATCAAGAAGGAACCGCTCTGTGTGGAAAACCAATTGGTTATCCAAGCAGAGTCCCAGCACTAGGATTCTACAGAAAACAAATGTATAGTGATGCCTTGGGGAATGAGGAGTATGTATAGCAGATGATGTGGTTCTGCCCAAGAGATTCTTCGTGTTTCAAGTGGCCAATGGCAAAATTCTTTAGTCAAGAATTCCAACACCACAACGGTTTGACTTATCCACAAGGAAACGTAACTGACAACTAAGGAGGTCAAAGAACTACAAGATGTAGGCTTTGTTTGGAAGGTTTACAGGGGACCGCAGGAAGAGCATACGAGGGTTAGAAGGACAAAACACCATCACCACCACGTGGAGTTGGATCTACAACAATTCCACCTTTCGATGGACACATGGTTCAGACTCCAACAAAAATATCCAAGGAACAACAAAAGAATTTTCATAAGGGCAAGACTTTTTAGGTCAAGTGAGAAATGTTAAAGTGACAGTCAGAGGATAGGAAGTTTTTGTTGTCTTGGTAGGAAATGACTCTGCAAAAGTGATTATTAATACTTATCCTGCATGTAGTTGTTCTACCTTCCAGAAGAGCAAAAACTAGAGCCCATGTGTACACATGTACATTATCTACAACTGTGTGCTTGGATTGAACCTAGATGCCACATACTTTCTTCAAAGGCACTCACTCAATGAGATGGAAATCCACTGTTTGCTTGTCAATTGTAGCAAAATTCAGTACCCACCGGCACTACAAGGTTAAATTATATACATCAAATGCTTTCTTTAATACTAACTTATTGAACTTTTTTATATAATATGAAAAAATTTCCAAAAGTTTAAATGATTTATTTGTTGGTTGGCAAATATTAAGCCAGTTGGCATATTAAAAAAAACTTATATTAAAAAATATTCCTAAGAATATCCTAGAATATGCTAGAATATACCAGAATATTTCAAAGCCTCCTGGTTTCCTGTGTTCCACCCGTAAGCTCCTTGAATGCCAGGTGCTCGACTTGAGTAAACTCCTCACGCAAGTTGCAAGAAATACAAAGCCATTCTTTGCATGTCATTTAAATATCAGAAATGATTCCACGGGATATGTAGAACTCACAGATGAAAAATGAATCCATAACAAAATTAAACTGTATAGTTTTTCTAAATCATTGGTCATACCTATAAATGAGCGAGCCATTCGCACAATGTAGGTGCATAGCACAAAATGTAGCATTGTTTCTCTGCAGAAAACACATAAGAACTCAAGTTTTGCATTTGGAAAGAGAGAAACAACAACATCATACCTAACCACGATACGCACATATTTAAACATGATGTAATTTAATTTAATTCTTCTAAACAAAGAATGAGCATATCAAACCCTTCAATTTCTTAACATTATATTTAATACACACTCTGATGTTTTATTTAAACCCAATTACATTATGGTGGAATAACAATTAACATTGAAATCTAATTAACGATTCTCACATTATTACATCTAATTTAATTCATGTGTATTTTTCATCTTAGAGCAAAGAGCAAGTTATTTTTCTCCAAAACATAATTATTATCAAACAACATATCTACGTGGCATTTAATTCCTACGTGGCAGGGAATGCACGCACACGCAAGCCCAGCATTGGAAACTGCAGTGATTGTGGAGTTGAAAGAATGCGGGAAAACAAAGGACTTGCGACGAGGGAGACTATTGCATTCAAATGCAATACAATCGGCTGCCACAAGAACACATACGTGGCCACTACTCTCATCTCAATGTACAGCAAAATGCGGCAGAATGGAAGACGCCCGGGACGTCTTCGACAGCATGATGCAGCGCACTACGGTTTCCTGGAACGCTTTGATCCTTGGGTATGTGGAGAATGGGCAGAATTCAGCGGCCTTGGAAGTCTTCCAGAGAATGAACTGCCCAAACCACCGTGCGACATTCGTTGCTGCTCTCAAGGCATGTAACAAGGTGGAGAACGGTGTGTCCGTTCATAAACAGGCTAGAGAGTTCGGCTTGCATAGAGACGTTTTCGTGGCAAACACACTGGTGGAAATGTACAGCAGATGCGGGAGAGATGTCGGAGGCACGTCGGGTCTTTGAGGGAATGCTGGAACGAGATGCTGTTTCTTGGACAGTTTTGATCATGGGATACGTGGAGAATGGGCAAAGTTCGATGGGTTTGGATGTGTTTATAGCATGGATTGCACACCGGACCGTGTTACGTTTCTCGCTGTAATCAAGGCATGTGTGAAAAATAGCTGTCTGCAGAAGGGGAAGGCCATTCACAGACAAGCAAGAGGGCTTGGCTTTGAGAGAGACGTAGTTGTGGCAATCGCGCTGGTGGATATGTATAGCAAATGCGGGGACATGCTACACGCACGCGACGTCTTTGAGAGAATGGTGCACCGGGATGTTGTTGCTTGGACGGCTTTGATCGTGGGATACGTGGAGAATGGACAGAGTTTAGTGGCGTTGGACGTGTTTCAGAGCATGGACTGCGCACCGGATCGTGTTACGTTTGTTGCTGCACTCAAAGCGTGTGCAGGTTTGGCAGAGAAGGAGAAGGGGGCTTCCATTCATAGACAGGCAGAAGAGCTCGGCTTTGATAAAGACGTAGTTGTGGCAAGCATTTTGGTGGATATGTATAGCAAGTGCGGGGAGATGGTACAGGCCCATCGTGTTTTTGATGGAATGAGGTACCGGGACGTTGTCACCTGGACAGCTTTGATCGCTGGATACGTGGAGAATGGGCAGTGCTCAGTGGCCTTGGATGTGTTCCGGAACATGGACTGTACACCGGACTCTGTCACATTTGTTGCTGCACTCAAGGCGTGTGCAGGACTGGAGAAGGATGTAGCGGTGTCTGTTCATAAGCAGGCCAGAGAGCTTGGTTTTGATAATGACTTAGTTGTGGCAAACACGCTGGTGGACATGTACAGCAAATGCGGGGACATGTTATATGCTCGTGGTGTATTTGAGGGGATGACACACCGGAGTGTTGTATCTTGGACAGCTTTAATCATTGGATACGTAGAAAATGGACAGAGCTCGGTGGCCTTGGATTTGTTCGACAGCATGGACTGTGTACCAAATGCTCTTACATTCTCTGCTGTACTCAAGGCTTGTGCCTCTCTGGGAGCGCTGGAACTCGGACAGGGAGTTCACTATCGAGTTTGTGAACTCGGAGTCGAAGATCAAGCTGTGGCAAACTCTTTGGTGGACTTTTATGGGAAATGTGGCAGCATGAATGCAGCAGAAGGTGTCTTTAACAGTATGCATTCTCAGGACATTGTTTCTTGGAACTCCTTGGTTGGTGGATATAGCTCGCTCGGAGACGTCCGTCAGGTGTTCAAGACGGTGGAAAGAATGCAGGAGTCCGGTGTGGAGATGGACTGTGTGACAATGCAGTTGCTACTTACGGCTTGCAACCATAGCGGTGTACTAAAGAAGGGGTAATGTATTTCGAGAGCATGTTGAAATACGGTGTGAAGACGAGTGTGGAGCATTATACATGTATGGTTGATATGTTGGGAAGAGCTAACAAGTTGGAGGAGGCATTGTTGCTTGTGAGAGGCATGCCGTTTGTAGCGGACAGTGTTGTGTTGACGGCTTTGTTAGCGGCGTGTATAAGATGGAGGAATGTGGGAGTTGGCCAGGTTGCATTCAATGCATTGGTGGCTCTTAACGAGGACGAGGGAAGTGTAGCAGCTGCTTATGTACTAATGAGGAACATGTACGAAGCAGAGAAGAACGGACTTTAGCAAGGACACATATTTTCACGCACGCACAATGTGTGTACACACTCAGCCAGGTACACCATAAAACATTACTATTTACATGTTTATTTAACTAGTAAGAATATCAGGGAAATACTCAGATCTACCACCTAAAACCTTCCCTTTCATGTCAGGAAAGCAGGCAAAACCGGGTAACTCACTCACACTACCGTCTTTCCCAATGCTGACTGGATATGCCAAGAGATGACCTGGCAGGTCCACCTCAGCTTCCCCGGCGTACAATCCCCAGTGATAATCAGCAATGCAATTCATCTTTCGCATACATGCCACGCTCTGTGGAGCCACAATCGTTGTCCTAGACAGCCTGTGTGTTCGTACCATAGCGACATTCTGAAACCGTGGACCTGTCCCTTCGGAGGCTGCTGTAGACACGTGTGGTATGGCTGGTATGCTCCCATTGCGATCTCGGTGTCGCGTCCCCCGTGCATTGACCGCTCGTTTATGTTAGCCGAGCCCACTATTATGTACTCATCGTCAACTGCAGCACCAAGTCAACGGTTAGTGTCTCTCTCTCTCTCACACACACCACAGCATGGGTTTAGAGTTACCTTCAAAGTTTCTGATAGGATATATCTACATGCATCATTTGAGGGAGAGAGAGAGAGACGTATATACAGAAAGATACATATACAGAAGGTGTCAATATATGTGAGGAGAAATTTAATAACACGGAGTTTGAGTTTTCCATCGCGTATGTGTGTGTGTGTGTGTGTGTGTGGCCGTGATACATATATAGATAGGTACATCTTATCAGTAACATGGGTTGTGTGTGTGCGTGTGTGTATGAGAGAGAGAGAGAGATGCGAGCCTATAACATATATTGAACACCTTCAAATGCAGAGATATGGCAGACTCAAATCTGCATATGTATGTGATGTACGTAAACGCACGCTCACCTATCATCATTTTGGAGTGAACATATATCATAAACCTGCGATGCTCCTGGGCAGACTTGTAACAAGAACCAGGATCAGGAAGTTCGGTAGGCAAATAGTCCCCGGGTAACCTCCTCTCTCGATTACCAAGACAGTAAAACGACAGATAATCCCGCAAATCCACACCGAAATGTCCCCTTGCATATAACGCAGGTGCTATTGTCTTGTACATCATCTCCATTGTACGTATCATCATCTCCAAAATCGCTTGTACCTGTAGACTCCATTAACACTCTCTCTCTCTCTCTCTCTCTTACACACACGTTACCTGTGGACTCTCTGGAATGCCTTCGGGCCACATGGGAACAACGATATATGCTCTGAATGGCTCATCGGCTTGAATCTTACTAACAATCTTGAGTGCGATCTCTCGAGGTATTGTATGTAAAGCTCCTGCATTTTGGTGAGACTCCCATGCATACGAACTCCCCAGGAAGTACTGGTTTTCTATATATATGAAGTCCTTTGCACGACGTATCGCGTTTATGTATGCGTCTTGTATGCTCCTGTCTATTATATTGTCTTTACCTGCATATATATATACATATGTATGTGACATCTATACACACACGCATATGTATGTAAGTGTGTATATATATTATATATTTACCACTAACGAGTCCCATAGCACCAGCAGCAGCTGGATCTTGAGGAAATCCAACGACAGCGGCAGCATCGACAGATCGAAATATCTGCACATGCCACGTGTTCCAATCATCCGGTCCGGCAAACAGGAGTTGTCGGGCCAACTATGTTTCTTGTCTGTGCTACAGGTAACAGCCAACCTGGAAAAGAACACACAATTATACTAATTTCATACTTTATCAATGTACAATGTATAAATGAGTATATGAGTGCAAATATACAATCTCTCCCTCCCTCTCTATACATACATACATACATACATACATATATATATATATATATCGCCAACCTGAGTCTTTGCTAGCTTGTTTGGACCATCGTTGTTCAAAGTTGTGTAGTACATCCCATGCAGCGGGACCTTCTATCCTGTAAAATGAAAAAAACAATGTATATGGATTCATGTACACGTACACACCTATTTATGTACGTACGTATGTATGTATATGTCATGCCAAGGCTACATGTTCGTATATGTGTATATATGTATGTGTCATAGCTTATATATGTATATGTGTGCTTGTGTATGCGTCAATGTCCATATCCACACACACACACACACACGTGTTTATGTAAGCATATCGGTGTGTATGTATCATGTATGCATAGATGTGTATTTTACCTGGCATGTATATCATGCCAGGCTCCCTTGGTCCCCCACAGCGTCGACCAGCCTTGGGAAAACTTGTCTGACGGAAATCATCCCGATGCTCATGGTTTAATGTATGAAACAAGGAATGATGCTGGATATCATATCTTCCTGCTGCAAGGTCCAGTCCCCCAACATAGCTCACGATCTCTCTCAAATCCCCTCCAGCTTCTACATCGACTGTAACAGTCTTCTGGTGATGGGTAAACATTGTACCTATTTGAAATCCTTGCACTATGCTGAGCCCACTGTCGGATTCCTGGTGCAAAGCCGGCATTTCACGTTGGTGTTTTTAAAGTATTCGAATGTCTCCTCGTCATGCGTGTTCATCACTCCCATCGTCTTTACCACGCTCACAGACGTCCTGTTCAACTTCAGTTAAGACGTACGTGTGTGTGTGTGTGTGCACAGAGAGAGAGAAGCGATATGTACATGGACACATATTGTGACTGGCTTTGAGTGCATGTGTGTGTGAGACGTCTGACTGTCTGTACTATGTTTATGCGTATGCCCTGTATGTATACCTATATTTACACGTACACACACACATCGACACCGATACTATATGAATACATATCATGAGAGAGAAGAGAGAGAGATGTGTAAAATGTGCATCAATACCCACGCACGCACGCACACATATAGAGAGAGATTATCTTCTTAGACATCCACCCCCACCCCACCCTCTCTCTCTCTCTCTCTCTCTCTCTCTCTCTCTCTCTCTCTCTCTCTCTCTCTCACACACACACACACACACACACACAAACAGTACCTGTCATCCCAGACGAGTACAAGGACACGAACACCCTGCTCAGCCTTCATCTTCAGCAGCTGCCCAACCGTCATACCTTCACCCCCAAGAACAGGACACGGCTTTATCGGATCCCTCAGCAGCTTAATCTCAGTAAACACAGACCACCCGGTAACATACACGAGATGCTTAGCATTCCATATATCAATAAACATATCCTCCCAGCACCGAGTCGGTTGATATATCTCGTTCCCGGCCAATACAATCGGCTGTAAGAAGTTGTCCGGCATGTGTGCGTCCTGGTATAGCCTCACCCGGCAACCTGTGTGTTGTTTGAAGTATGTAAACAATACACCTGGGAAATGAAACCCGTCCCGTACACCGCAACCGTAGTACGGGTCAAGACGTACGTCGAAGTAATGTAGCCGTATACGTATTTTCCCTCCCTTAAGTTTCTTACCATCGTCCCGACATAGATCAAGCCAGTTCTCAAATGGTTGCCCCTGTAACACACCCATATATACACATATACATCTCTCTCTCTCTCTCTCTCTCTCTCTCACACACACACACACACACACACACACACGCGCACGCACGCACTTACAGATAGGAGTGTGTATGCAGGGACTTTGGCACGTCCAAGCAAGGTTGCACCGAACTTGTAATCGGATTTCACGCTGATGACCACGTTTGCAACGTTGTGTGCACAGTATATATGGAAGCATTCGTTCCACACGGGGGTCTTCGGTTCGAGTTCGATCACTCTTGTTCTTCCCACTCTGGTTTTGTCTAAGTCCACCGTTGCGTATATCCTACTTGTGCCTTTTCCTAGTCCTACTACCTCTTCTACACCTTCCACTAGCTGTATACGTATCAAAAAGTTATATGTAGCATATGTGTGTGAATGTATACGTTATGTGTGCGGAAAATTTACCACCGAGCACCCTTTACAAGTTATTCAGGAATACAGTAGAAAGGGAATGTACATACATGAATATATATTTATATGCATGTATATTTATGTATCTATGTTTGTATCCGCGTTGTCTGTGTGCCTTGTACACACACACACACACACACCACCACAGATGTATATACCAAAGCATACATCTATATGCCTTATATGTTATATCTCACACATAAAGACACACAGACTATTACACCATACATCTATCTATGTATACAAGATTGTCTGTGTGTCACACACACACACACAGAAGAGAGAGAGAGATGCATATAGCAAAGCTGTAGACATCTATATGCCTTATATGTTGTATATCCAGATATAAATACACACAGCCTTATACACCATGCATCTATTTATGTATACAAGATGTATCCGTGTTGTCTGTTGTGCTACACACAACAGAGAGAGATGCATATAGAAAAGCTCTAGACTATATACATCATATGCCTTATATGTTATATACCACACATAAATACATCTTGTATACTGTCTATATGCTTATATGTTATATATCCACATAAATACAGAAAGACTTATACACCATGCATCTATCTATTATACAAGATGCATCCGTGTTGTCTGTGTGTCTATGTCCACACACACACACACACAGATGCATATAGCAAAGCTGTTATATACACTATATGCCTTATATGTTATATAACCACACATAAACAGAAACAAATGTAATCCGTTTGTCTGTGTGTCTATTACACCACACACACAGAGAGAGAGATGCATATAGCAAAGCTGTAGACTATACATCTATGTGCCTTATATCCATGTATACAAGATGTATCCGTGTTGCCTGTGCACACACACACACACACATATATATAATGAAAAGAGTTCCACTTACTGTACGTGCGTTGGTGATACTATATTGGATATATCTAGCATATTCGCTATATTTTTAAACCCATGTAAGTCATACATACACACCATATACGTATATACACACATATGTATAGCTACCATTCTGAAGATTTCTGGGGCACCTCCAGTAATCCGACTCTGATCAATAATACCAGCGCCCTCATATATTGTAGCATGAAAAGACCATGCATAAGATAAGACGCCATAATAATACAAAAAATAATTAAATAAATACAACCAATTCCTAAAATTTCCCCAATCTTAGCCTTTAAAAACCTCAAAAATCAACGGAATTCATTAACCCTTGTGATCCTCTTGTTCATACAATATACGCGTTTGTTTTCAGTGTGTGACTTATCAACGGTCTGGATGCAAATCTGGTGGAGTCTGAACGGCTGACATTAATTCCTAGACTTTGTGTCCATTCCAAGTCTTTTCGCGTATACATCTAGGCAGGCACCCTAGCTTGTCAAACGCAAAGCTAATTATATTCTTTTATTTCTATATACTTTTAAACCTTTCATTATCTTCTCTCTCTCTCTCAGACACACACACACACACACACACACCTGAATTACACAACGTAAGCACAAACATAGAGAGAGAGAGAGAGACAGAGAGCATATAAGGTTAAAAGTATATATAAAAAAAAGAATGATATGTGTGATACGTATACACTATATTTGCGTAAACACGTAGTGTGCTTACGTAACACACACACACAAACGTAAGCACAAACACTATATCGTTGCTTTAGAATTTGATTAATGCATATGTATATATAAATTTATATATATTAGAAACACACACCATGTCATAATATGAATTTAATACAGATTTTCAAAATAAATCTCTGTCTCTCTACGTTGACATGTATTCTAACCAGATCAATTATTTGTTTATTGTTATTTGAGAGAGACGGGGCATAAACATATTATTTTATATTACTGTTGTTTGTTTAATATAAAACAGTATCTTGAGACACATGTATTGCAGTTGATCTCCGTGTGTGTGTGTGTGTGTGTGTGTTGTGTTATACATTTTTAAAAATAAAAAATACTTCAGAATTCATATTATGACATAATGTGGGTGTGTGCATTACATTATATATTGTTTTATTTTTATTAATTTTGATAATTTTATACTCCTCTCTCTCCTCTCTCCTCCTCTCCTTCCTCTCACACACACAACACACACACACACACCAGATCAGATCCATGTATGTACTTTTTGACCAGTTGTTTTTACATACACAAAAGTATATATGTTATGTTTGATTGAAAATGAAGTTACACTGGTCTGTTTTATATGTTTTGTGTAGTTTCTTACAAATATCAGTGCCTTAATTATTTTATAATATGAATACACATGATATATAGAATAATTAATTTGCCATGTGTGCCTGCGTGCGTGCGTGCGTGTGTGTGCGTGTGTTTAACCTTATAGAAAAAAATCTGATTCGTGCTCCCCATGATGCATGTTCTCATAGAATATATAACATTATTGTACGAAAAGGTGGCAATGGAGAACATTCTATATATGTATATAACACGCACGCACGCGCACACACACACACACACAAATGTAAGTGGGGAATTTTTAATGCAAAAGCTGTCAACAAACAAGGAAGCTGCAAAGTCTACAAAGTCGTTTGGCGGTGTTCGTTAGTACATCATGTGAGTAAAATTTATTTTATGTGTATAATATATTATATACTATGTATATATAATATGTATATATATGTATACAATATTTATTTTATACTTTCGAGATTAGTATGCACTTCTCTGCATAATCAGTTTAATTTTTCCACTCTCTTATTGACTGAATGAAAAGTTTATGTCATTATGCACTGCGTATTGCAGATCTATGTATTTAATATATATATTTTATATAAGTGAATAAAAATATTGCAATCCTTATTGCATCCTCTAGATATTCAAATTTCTCCTCTACCAGGTAAAGTTTTCATTATATATATCAATGTGTGTATGTGTGTATAACTTCTGTATATGATGTGTATGTAATGTACACATATAGTTTGCAGAATTGGAGATGGATAATGGAGTCTAATAGAAATGACAAATGAGGACACGATCTCGGTTGCAGGTAGTGACCATCCATTAAATCGATGCAATCTACAAGTTTACCATTGAAAAACAGTTCTGAGAAGAAGGTGTGTGTGTGTGTGTATGTGTGGCGTGTGCGCGTGCCTGTGTGTATGGAAGGAGAGAGAGAGAGAGAGAGAGAGAGAGAGAGAGAGAGAGAGAGAGAGAGAGAAGAGAAGAGAGAGAGAAATGGATGAACGCAAATGTGATATAAAAGTAGCTTTGAGATACAGTCAATAGGTAATATATATTATATATAATATATATATATAATTTAGCGTGTGGTGTTGTGTGTGTGTTGTGTGTGTGAGAGAGAGAGAGAGAGAGAGAAGAGAGAGAGAGGATGGATGAACGCATCAAAGTCAATAAAATATATATGTTTATATATATACTGTATACACATATAATATATGTAATTTTATACAATAGTGACGTTTGCAACGACGGTGAAGATAAAGAGTGCATTAACCGGCTAGCAAGCGGGGTTAGAAGAAACCAAGATTCTCCAACAAAGAAAAGGATATTCCATAATCAACAGTCCAGATTTGCCAGGACTAAATCACACGCTCTACATGGCCTTCGTTTTTTTTAGCGGTAAAAACAACCAGAAAACTTCGTGGTTAGCCATTGAAAACCGGTTTCATAAATTAGCCATCGATGGTAAACTCTCTCGTGACAAGTTTGGTGAATGCATGGTATGTTCTCTCTCTCTCTCTCTCTTGTTGTGTGTGTGTGTGTGTGAAACATATACGTGTCTGTGTGTGTGTGTAGAACATTATGCTCTCTCCTCTCTCTCTCTCTCTCTCTCTCTCTCTCTCTCTGTGTGTGTGTTGTGTGGTAAACATATACGTGTCTATGTGTGTGTGTAGAACATTTATGTCTCTCTCTCTCTCTCTCTGTGTGTGTAGAACATATACGTGTCTATGTGTGTGTGTAGAACATTTATGTCTCTCTCTCTCTCTCTCTCTCTCTCTCTCTCTCTGTGTGTGTGTGTGTGTGTGTGTGTAGAACATATGTCTCTCTCTCTCTCTCTCTCTCTCTCTCTCTCTCTCTGTGTGTGTGTGTGTGTGTGTGTGTGCGCGTGCGCGCGCGCATGTTTAGATGTGTGTGTGGACATATATGAAGACAAAGACGTCCAAAACACAATGTTTCAGAATGCAATTTTCACTAAACACAGTACATTGGTAATATCAAATAATTTAATATATATATTATAATTTATTTATTTATTTATTATTTCTTTTTTGATATATAAAATATTTATTAAATTTAATAATACTATATGTAGGAATGGAGACATCCGAATTTGCAGAAGCACTATTTGATGCACTTGTATCGAGAAAGGGTAAAGGGCAAACTATATCCAAAGATGAGCTTCATACATTCTGGTTACAAATGAGCGACGATACTTTTGATTCTCGAATGAAGATATTCTTCCAAATGTATTTATATTTTTATTTAATATATATTATAAATATTTTTAAATTATTAAATGCTATTTTTTCGTTTTTTAACTAAACTCGTGTGTTTAGGTGTGATAAAAACTCAGATGGACACATATCGGAAGAAGAAGTGAAAGAGGTAAGTTATGCATAAGTGTGAAACTTAACACACACGCACGCACGCACGCACACACACACATTTGTTATGCAGATTATAATGCTAAGTGCAGCAACAAACTTTCAAAACTCAAAGCACAAGCAGATGAATATGCAGCACTAATTATGGAAGAATTAGATCCTGACAAAATGGATATATCGAAGTAAGATTAACACATTTTAAATATTAATGAGAAAAATTAACTTAATTAATAATAAATTTATATATTAAAGGAGACCATTAAAAAGTTGTTCGTAGTACACCAGGACGGATAGCCGTTTTAATTTTCAAAACTAATGTATCTACATTTTAAATTAGATTATTTACTTGTTTACAACTCAATAATATATAAATTTTTTAAAAACTGATATATAGTTAATTTAATAATTTTTTAAATTTTAATTAATTAATTTTTATTTTTTTTAATAATAGCTTTGGCAATTGGAGGCTCTAATGAGAGTTCCAGAACCAGAAAATGCAAAGGATGCATATCTAAAATATAGTAAAACTCTCACCGTACTCTAGTCCGTACAAAGCGTAAAAAACAAGTTGCAATGGTTACATTTCTAAGGTAATTGAAAAAAGAATTAATTAATGTTTATTTTATTAATTAATATTTAAATATTGATATTATTAATTTTAGAGATGCAAAATACTATCTCTTCGAGAACTGGAGACGTCTTATATTTATTATCTTATGGCTTTGTGCAATGGGAGCATTATTTACATGGAAGTTTATACAATATAGACACAGAGCAGCATTTCAAGTAATGGATACTGTTTATGTGCTGCAAAGGTACACACACACACACACACACACACACACACACTATATATATATAGTAATAAATTAATTTTGATTAAGGTGCTGCCGAGACTATCAAGCTAAACATGGCATTAGTGCTGTTCCCCGTTTGTAGAAATACAATTACGTGGTTTCGATCTACTTTTATTGACGGCTTATACCATTTAATGACAATATTAAGTTCCATGGTATGTTTAATTATACATAAGATTTTAGAAAAATTACATTTATATCCCTAAAATTTATCATATTTACATGTATATCCCTATAAGTTTTATTTACATATATACCTTCGTAAAAGCTTTAAATTTATATATATACCCTTAAAAAAAACTTCAATAGTAATATTTTAATTTTTAATTAATAATATTAATTAAAAATATTTTTTCAATTCATAATATATTGTAAATGAAATAATTAAAGTTCATTAAGTGTTAAATATCACAAAATTGTTATAGTAAAAAATGAAATATTTTTTAATATAATTATATTATATTATTAAATCTTTTTTTTATGAAGTTAATTTTAAATTAATTTTAAAATTTATGAAGTTTTAAATTGAAGTTTCAAAGAATATGTATGTAAATATAATTTTTAAGGGTATATATGTAAATACGATCAATTTTAAATGTATAAATGTAAATTTTCCTAAGATTTGTAATATATATAATTTAAATAATTAGTAATATTTTTAATAAATAATTAATTAATAATATGTATTTATTTTAAATTTCAGATGATTGCGGCAGGAATTGCAATAGCGACGATAATCCACGCTGGAGTCCACGTAGCATGCGATTTTCCAAGAATTATTAATTCCCCAATGATCTTTTTATTTCCACATTAGGCAAACCTTTCCATTATAAAAAACCATCATATTTAGACTTAGTTTTAACTACAGTGGGCATAACTGGTATTTTAATAAGTATTATTATGAGTTTCACATTTGTTTTAGCAACTCCATGGTTTCGTAGAGCTCGTGTTAAACCCTTTTGGCCCTTACACAGATTAAGTGGGTTTAATGCGTTTTGGTATTCACACCATCTTTTTATTTTTGTATACATTTTATATATTTTTCACTCTATTTTATTTTCTTATCTCATCACTGGTACCAAAAACGGTAATTATTAATATTTATAATTGTTTATATATATTAATATAAATATTTATATATGTATAGGCTTGGATGTATATTGCGATTCCCGTTACTTTATATGGTTCTGAGCGACTCTTACGTGCTATTCGGGCACGATTATATACAGTCCGTGTTCTTAAGGTAGCTCTCTCTCTCTCTCTCTCTCTCTCTCTCTCTCTCTCTCTCTCTCTCTCTCTCACACACACACACACACACACACACACACGCACACACGCACACGCACATTTGCGGTTTTCTAAATTGCAGGCTGCTGTATATCCTGGAAACGTGTTGGCTTTGTATATACAAAAACCAAGTGGTTTTAAGTATAGAAGCGGCATGTATCTCTTCCTTAAGTGCCCTGCAATTTCACATTTTCAATGGTAATTGTATATTAATATTACACACACACACATACACACACACACATATATGTTGTATGCAGGCATCCCTTCTCAATAACTTCTGCACCGAGTGATGATTATCTTAGCATACATATTAGAACTGCAGGGGACTGGACATCAAAAATGAAAAAGATCTTCTCGGAGGTACAATATATATGTGTGTGTGTGTGTGTGTATACATATATGTGTACACACACATTTGTGTGTGTGTAATTCTATATCTTCTGTACATTCCAATTATACATATAGATGTACACATATATATACTACATATACATATACACACACACATACACACATGTATGTAATTTTACACTTGTAGGTTTGCCACAAACCGGAGATTGGCAAGAGTGGTCTACTAAGAGCTGAGTATATAGACCGATATTGAATTCCAGTCACAGCCAAGGTAAAGTATTAAACTTTATATATATATATATATACATATAGGTAAAATATATAAAGATATTTAATAATGTATATTTTTTGTTTAACATGCATATAATTTTATTTAATATAATAAATCATTTTTAGATTTCCAAAACTGAGAATCGACGGTCCATATGGAGCCCCAGCACAGGATTATATGAAATATGACGTGCTTCTTTTAGTTGGACTGGGTATTGGAGCTACACCTTTTATCAGTATATTAAAAGACATTCTAAACCACATTAACCGTGCGGAAAATACAGTAAGTTTAATACTTATTTTAATTTTAATAATATTCAGTATTTACTTTTAATAATATTAAATGTTTAATTTTAATAATATTTAAATAATTAATTTAATAATATTTAGAATGGTCAAATGAGAAAGAAATGTCCCAAGAAAGCTTATTTTTACTGGGTGACAAGGGAGCAAGGATCTTTTGATTGGTTCAAAGGTGTCATGAATGAGATTGCAGAAATGGACCAGAAGGTTGTGTGTGTGTCTGTGTGTGTGTGTGTGTACACATGTATACGTGTATATATACATACACATGTGTACAGGGTGTGATTGAGATGCATAACTACCTTACTAGTGTATATGAAGAAGGAGATGCAAGATCAGCTCTTATTACAATGATACAAGCACTGAATCTTGCTAAAAATGGAGTTGACATATTATCAGGGACTCGGGTAATTAGTATATATGTGTATATGTATACATACATACATAGAGAGGGGTACACATATCTATATGTATACATGTATACTAAACAGTAAATCAATTATTGTGCACACACACACGTGTGTGTGTGTGTGTGTGTGTGTTTATTGTAGTATTGCAGGTTCGAACACACTTTGCAAGGCCAAACTGGAAAAGTTGTGTTTTCTAAGCTCTCAGGCCTTCACAGACATGCTAACATAGGTAAGTGTTTTAACAATAATAATAATAATAATAATAATAATATTTAATAATATAATGTGTAAAATTCATATTAAAATTATTAATAATAATGGGAACTCTAAAATATAGGTGTGTTCTACTGTGGTGCACCAGCGGTAGCAAAGGAATTGGATGGTTTATCTAGAGAATATACACATGAGAATTCTACAAGCTTTGTTTTACACAAGGAGAATTTTTAATTATTTTTTTAATTTAATTAATATATTTAGTGTAATGTATCATAATTTTAGGTAACCACAACTGCAACAGATTTATCTAATAATGTGATTTAAATTTTTATTAATGTATATTTTTTTATATTTCTTTTTTCCAATATGACATTATATTAAAAACTACAAAAGAATGCAGCAGTGGATATTTAAAAATTAAAAATTGGAATTCAAACTTATGACCTGAAGGCTGGTTGCAGCGTTAGTTTTAGTTTTCTTTCTTTTTTTTTATAATTCTAAATAACTCTACAATATAATTTTAAATATTTGAACAAAATCTCAATATACTATTTCAGAAACAACCCTGTATTTGTTATATATTTTACAAGTTAAGATATGTATAACATTCATGCATACATACATGGATATATCAATAACGTGTCTTACATATATATCAGATGTACGCTTACGCACACACACACCACACACACAGAGGTTTGTGTAAGTTTACAATTCGTTTAAAATTTAAACCTCCAGATAATTAACTATCCAGTTTTACACTAATCACTCGCTAAACTCCAGCAGGCCTGTCCACGTCATTGTTGGTATAGAATGCAACTTCTGATGGCGAAAGAATCCTTATTCCACGTACAGACGTTACAAACTCCCTGCCATTTCAACACATATCAATTATATATATAGCATTTAATACTAATGTGTACGCATACGTGTGTATATAGCTGGTGTATATATATACATGTGTATAACATACAGTACTGTAGATATGGAACCAATAACTAAGCTAACATGTCCAACATCAACATAAAATCTATAATTATACAGCACTGTAGATATTAAATACATATAATATATAATAATACACATATTTAGTATAATTAGAGTTAATTAAATTTAATAAAATACTTACTCCCATGGATCATCTCCGACGAGCAGTATATCGCCCTCGTGATCGATGAACACTAGTTGCCAGCCTGATTTCTGGTCGAGTTGGCCGTCTAGATTGAACATCCGCGCCAGTTCCCATCTCAGCTCAGTGTAGTTACTGAACCTTGTCACGTCTACAGCTCGTCCAATCGAACCCAGCTTATATACCTGTTTAACACCTCATTAGCCTTAATTAAACACCTACACACACCTACACGTACGTCTCGACACATAAATATAATATGTATGTAGCTATCTATCAGATACATACTCTCTCTCTCTCTCTCTCTCTCTCTCTCGGACTACACTAAACAATGTATATAGATAAATACAACAAGACTTTTATGATGTGTGTGTGGTTCCATATCTATAGAGCTGTATATTATACACATGTATATGTATGTATATACAAACACGAATATTAAAATCTATACTTATCCAGGTTTAATATATTAAACATATACATATAGCAGAATACTTGTTTAAACACCCCATTACTACGTATCCATACTGTATGTAGCTATCGAAGAACATATTAGATATATACGCTCTCTCTCTGGACACTAAACAATGTATATATAGATAAATACAACAAGATTTTTATGATATATATGAACTATATGTGTGTGTGTATGTATATGTATATATACGTTGTAAATGTGTATTTTTGACTAGTATAGTATATATTATTATATAATATAGTATCGTGATATACATACATCATAGATAAATATTGTAGCATGATAAAAGTACGTACATATGCACTATGATCTCTCTCTCTCTCACACACACACACTCACACACACATTCATAATACGTTATACATAATAATGAATCATTAGTACAAACAAGACACAATAAAACAGAAAATGCCATACAGGTGTATACATATACACATACATATTATTAACATATACGGACACACACACACACACACACACACACGTGTATAGACACATAATACATAGATGAATACACACAGTTAAATACATACTTACACAATAGTATCTATGCATATTTATATATAATATATGTTTATACACTTAATAATGAATCATTAGTACAAACAATACATAGAGACAACGAAAACAGAACGAAATGTCATACATGTGTATACATATACACATACATATTATTAACATATACAAAGAGACACACACACACACACACTCATGTGTATAGACACATAATACATAGATGAATACACATAGTTAAATACATACTTACACAATAGTATATATGCATACACACACACATTATAAATGTCTAAATACATAGTAATGAATCAAAAGTGCAAACAATACACAGAGACAATGAAAACAGAACGAAATGCCGTACATAATTATTGACATATACGGAGACACACACACAGAGACATACGCAATAGGATATATGCATATTAAATATAAAGAATGAATCATTAGTACACACATACATATTACTAACATATACGGACACACACACGCACACGCACACACCTTTGTATACGTCCTGGTGGGAGGCTGCTTGTTAGTGGTGACAATCCTCTGTGCTAAAGTAGTGGTATCTTCAGGGCTACCATTCTGCATGAAGTAGAAGAAGAAGCAGCTGCTGCATTATGAACACTCGTCACAGAGCTCCCCGCGATCTCCGAAGAACAATGTGAATTATTATTAATATGATGATTATTATTATGATGATTATTCTGCCCCTTTAATGAATTCATATTGCTGTTGTAACCATTGATCTGCTTGTTCCTTGGCATGTTCAAGTTGCTGCTGTTGAACATTGGCTCGGGGTGGGAATGTATGGGAATCGCTGGGAGTGGATCGGGAAACTCTGGGAACGAGGGGGGAATCACGTCTGGGAAAGGTGGGAGAGCGTCCTTCGTTGGGATCGTTGTAAACCATGAACATGGATCTCTTAATAACCCCGGTGCTTGTGGTAATATGTAGTTTTGTAAACCTGCTGAGTTTACCATTGAACCTCCTGAGTTATGCAGACCTGCTGAGTTCACCATCGAACCGCCTGGGTTTACCATCGAGTTCTGTAAACCACCTGGGTTTACCATCGAGTTCTGCAAACCCTGGGTTTACCATCGAGTTCTGCAAACCACCTGAGTTTACCATCCCATTCTGCAAACCACCTGAGTTTACCATCCCATTCTGCAAACCACCTGAGTTTACCATCGAGTTCTGCAAACCACCTGAGTTTACCATCGAGTTCTGCAAACCGCCTGTGTTTACCATCCCATTCTGCAAACCACCTGAGTTTACCATCGTATTCTGCAAACCACCTGAGTTTACCATCGAGTTATGCAAACCCATCGAATTCACAATGGGTTTTGCAAACCGGAGTTTACCAAATGGTGATGGTGAATATGGGAAGACCTTGCTGTACATGTCCATGCTACGTATACCAGGTGACGGTGGTAAACTATTACTAAGGGTAAAGGGAATAGTATTACTTAAGGGTGTAATGGTAAATGGTCTAGCATTTGTAACTATTTAGCAGAAGATGAAGGAATGTACCACGTATTTCCTGTAGTGCAGCAGCCGCCATTACCCTTTGCTGGAAGTTGAGATTATTAGTACCATTATTACTGGCTTGAACAGGATTTGATGAAGGATTAGACGTCTTAATCCACTGCTCATAAGCTTGATTAGTCGCATTAGATGTACTAATCATGTTGTTCTCGCTATACGAATTCCTCGATGTTTTCGACGGCTTTTCTTCGTGTTCTTCTATGAAATCTTCCTTGGCCCGCTTGTTGCCTGCGTAAGTAGCCATTCTAAGGGCGAAAAGGGCAATAAGAAACTGAGAAAATCTACATAAATTGTATCTGAAAGTCAAATATTAACAAAAAAAGGGCGGAAAGGGCGAGGGAAAAGGGTAAAAGGGCGAGAAATGAGAAACTGACTACAACCCAAGAGACCCAATGGCTTGTTTTGTAGATCTGTGGAGAAAAATTGAGAAAACAAAAGAAAAACGAAAAAACACACCCTTTTTCGAATAACCTTAATGTAACGTACTCAGTGACAGGCACGAGATCCGGAGAGTCCCATAGAATTCCATAGAATCCCCACTTGTTGTTCATCCTTGACATTCATTGCCCTTTTCTCCCCCTTTTCTGTTGGTATATATCACTAACAGACCATCTTACTGTAAAAAAGGGAAAAAGAATGCACAATCCTCAGAACCAGATGAAGAAGATTTACACTGCCTTATATATATATATATATATATATAATGATGGTACTTACTTGGAAGCTTTGGCATTTTCAGTGCCAAAAAACTTGTGTTTCTGAGACATGGAAGGTATACAAACCCGACCAGAAAACCACACCTCTCTGATATCTGTCACACTTTGCTAGTACTACAGAGGAATATATATATATATATTTGTTAATAAATGAAAACACACTTTTACTAATTACAAATTAATGAAGAGTTAATGTTTTTCAATTAGTTAAAACAAATGATTGATTAAAGAAAGAATCTATCATGTTTGGGTTTTACTTGTATCATTGGCTATGCATTCAGGTTACAAGATTAAACTATCTACATTAGTTTATGTAGATAGATATAATTTCATTGTTTTTTGGGTGTTGTTTTTTTAGCATTTCCCATTTGTGGGCATCTGTGTGTAGCAAATATTATATTTGTTAAATATATATTTTTATTTATTAAAACATTGCCTTTCTCTGTTTCAACAAGAAGATGCCAATCTGCCAGCCTTGCTTCATTTGACCCTCTTAATCCCATTTAATTAACAATTAATTAGGTGTATATATATTTTAATCAATAGTGGAAGCAGATGTATGTAATTAGATATTGTTAATAATTAGTATTAATTATATTAAAGTGGTAGAAAACAGGAGAGTACTTTAAACTATTATGCACACACTTCTGCAGTCACCTGCATTCTGGTTTTCTAGCACTGTGTAGATTTTAATTGTACATGTGTGAATATTTCCATTTTATTTTTTATTAAAATTAATCATAAAAATAAAAACATATAATTAGTGCAATTTCAACCTCAAAATGATTAAATAAATTGTAATTCAAACTATGTAAAGTTATATTTATAAGCTTTTTACATTTTTATTAAGTTTAATATATCTGAAACAATTGACTGTCTGTCTGGCTGCTGTCTGCTCTTTTCTGTTTTCCTACCATGGGTGGAAAATGTGACCCTTACTTTTAAAGAGTTTTTTATTATTAAATAAATAAAAATTTAATTTTTTAATATTTAAAATACAGTTAATTGATGTTTAAGTTAAACCAGATTAACTAAGATTTAAGCTAAGTTTGAATATGACTTGTGTGTAGTGATTAAGCTAACACACATACACATTGTTATATATTACTTTACTAATTATTAATAATAGATTAGTTAACTAATTAGCCACATTATTATATAGCTAACTATTACTGATTAAATATTTTAGTTACTTGCAATCACTGTCTGTGAAGTATAAAGTGAGTGAGAAATATCAACATGCAACGGAACAAGATGGAGACTTTCAGGAATAAAATTAATTAAAAATTTTTGAAAAAATAAAAAATAACCAAAATTAAAAGGAATATCCTACCATGCTTTGTAGTATATTCTCATTTAAACTATATAAATGATATAATTATATATAATAATATTTAAACTATATATATGAGGGGTAAGTGAGATGTGTTGCTTGCTCAACCTCCTCTCATGGCTTGTGCATTCAATAGCACATGGATATTTATTTAAGTATAAATTTAAAAGAGTATATTCCTTAGAGAATGAGTATATTCAATTTAAATAATCAGGTTTAGTCAAAGTAAATTAAATTTGCAAATGCCAAGGAGAATATTAAATTTGCTGCACACCCAATGTGTTAGCACGCTTGGTTTGCTTTCCAATGTATATGTATATATATATAGTTTTATGATACTATTCATTACAACTAGTTATTAAATAATCAAGTTAATATACATAATAGTATACTTAATATAATACATCTCACCTATGTACATAATAGGTGCATATATAATATAAGTCTTATAGGGCAGGCGGTCAAATACCTACATAGCTATTAAATGGTTGCCAGGCAGGCAAATCTCCACGTCATTGCTGACGCGTAAATATACTAACATCAACATAATAAATGTAGAAATTCATAAATTAGGAACTTTCAACTATAACTATTATGAGAAGGACTACCTCAATGTGGTAAATTCAATCCATAATAATTTGAAAGGAACTGCAAAAAGGAAGTATATACACATTACATACACCCCACACATAGATGTGTGTGGATACATACAAATATATCATGTCATATACACATACACATACATACATGTCATACATCATACAAACATACTGCATGCCCATACATACATAAATACGTAAAAATACCTTGGAATTATGACCTCTTTGAATCTGAAGCAGGAGGTAAGTTAAACCCTTGAGGCTGTTTAGCCTTCTTCTTAACCTTAATCGACTTAAGCTTATGGTCTCCGTCTCTTAAGTAATATAGTTTGGCTCTTCGTACTTTTTTCCTGTCCAGTATTTCGAACTCCTTTATAAGTGGTGAATATCTGTAACCACACCCAATGTGTATATACATATATCAATTATGTATGTATATCAATATCGAGAGAGAGAGATTTCACGTGTTTCAAGCAAAAAACATGCTATTTTCACATAATAAAGCGTAGTGTTGTCCCCACAATATCGAATACATATATTATTGCTACATGCAGACGTGTATGCTTGCGTAGAGAGAGAGAGCGAGAGTCTGCCTATCTATCTATACATGTTTTATATACATATAGGTGTGTACGTACGAAAGTATGTATCTAAATACATAAGAATGCATGTTTGACTGTGAAGCTTATCTAGTTTAGTGGAAGGCACAAATCCACTCATGTAAAGATATGCATATGACGTCACTACACATAGACATACGTGACAGTGTAGTATGTGTGTGTGTGTGTGACCCTGTGAATATATATTAAAGGCTTACAAGGGTAGAACATTCTCAACGTAGGCTCCACCAATTTGTCGTCTGATTCTGAATGTCGTGTGAATACCATTGTTTCGCATGGCTATTATTATTCCCTTGTACTCTTGGATCCTTCTCTTATTTTCCGGGATTTCCTATATAAATCCATATATCATGTAAGAAGATAAGAAGAAACCATGTAATATACTAGCACACCATAGCGATACACTCACAAACGTACGAGAGAGAGAGAGAGAGGGAGGGAGGGAGAGAGGGAGAGGGAGGGAGAGGGGAGGGAGAGGGGAGGGGGAGAGGGGGAGGGGAGAGGGGAGGGGGAGAGGGAGAGAAGAGGGAGAGGACAAGAAGTATATGTTATGTATTGAAATTTCAAAAGGTTTGGAATCTAAAATGGCGGTTGTCTTCTTGTGTTAATTATACACATATATATATTTATTAAATTATATGTATAGAGAGATATATGTTATTGGATTCTAAAAGCTTTTAGAATCTAGAATGATGGTTGTCTTCTTCTCATCTTCTAAGGAGATACTATATTATATTTCTCCACACACACATGCACAACACACGCACGTATATGCATGTACATATATATAAGATGTATGCATGTACATATGTATAAAGTGAGACGGGCGGCGGGGAAGAATGATGTTGTCTTCTTTTTTATTTCAAGATATTGTGTTATAGATAATACATATGTATATGTATATGTAAGCCCGTATACTACACGTGTATATGTATGGCAAAGATAAACACTAGCATACATTAACCAAACCCACGCAAAGAGAGAGAGTGTGTGTGTCCCAAGAAAGGCCAAATAATATATACTACTAGACATTGGAATTCTAAAAGCATTAAGGAATCTAAATGATGGTTATCTTCTTCTTATCCCGTGAGAAGATAATATGTGACACGTATATGTATGTATATATGTATAGTACGAATATGAGCGTGTGTAAAGACAGCATACCACTTTAAGCCGCACTATATAACCTGGCTTTAGCTCGGGAATCTCACGTTCCTTCCGACTTCAGCAACAGCCTCTTTATTCAATATCGCCATATAATGGGACCTTATAGATATAATATTCCAATACAATATAAGCAAAACAAAGTATATATGGTATACACACATAGTTTTTAAAATTTTTATGTTGTTGTAATCTTTAAGTCTTCTTTAGTAACTAATTAGAACCACCGTATCAAATGAGTGAATGGTATTAGATACGAAAAGAATGGCACGTTAGGTGTATGTATGCGTGTAACTATATACGAAGAGTAAATTACCATTGAAAGAATTAGCGATAATATGCATACCTTGTATATAAATATAGTATTTGAAATATATGATATATATTAATTGTATACGAACCTCCATGATAAAAGCAGCAGTTTTCCCAAGCTTTTTAGTTTTAACATAAGGTGGTGGAGTTATAGAGATTGTCGTAACATCAGCTGCAGGTGGCTCTTCACCAGGAGGTGCATTCTTAGCAGCTGCATCCCTAAACAGCTTCTCTGCCGCCATCTTAAACTTCCACCTGTAAATAAACAAGTATATAATAAACATACTTATAAATGTGTGTTTGTGTGTACGTGTAAGGGGTATTGAATAATTACCTCGATGAAACAGTCGTAAAATTGGTCGTTGTGGTCCAAACTTCTTTGGTGGAATATAATGCTCGCTTCGCTCGCCCCCTGAAAGAACATAAATCTACATATACATATACACATGTATATATAGATACAGTTTGTTTTGTTTTCTTGAGTCTGTGTGTGCGGGCGCGTACCAGCAGCTTGGTTGAGACCGTCTGTCTGGTTCGTATAAGTTGGTGGAGCACTGTGGTAATCTCTGATTGCAGTCGACTCCTTAAGAAACAAGCACAGGTTAATATCCATGTTAAATATTAAACACTTGGTCTCTCCATTAAAAACTTAAAAATAAACTCTCAGTTGATATATATAAAAACTTTCCAGTTTCTGTATATATGTGTGTATAAACCCTGTACATATTATATCAGAAAATACAACCTGGTCTTCATATGGCTTAACTTTATGTACGTGTGTATGTGTATCCAAGACCGTAGACAAAGGACATTATAACTTATATATACATATAAAGAAAACTAACCAATTTTATGTGTCTGTACACCTTGTATAGCAATCTGGAAGTTTAATATGTAAAACTATATTATGCTGTGTGTGTGTGTGTACCAATGTGTGTATTATGTTCACATATATATATACATGAGAAAATCTCTATATTTTGATTCATACCGACAAAATCATGATTACTCTGTGAAAATGATTAAAAATGCAGCGATTGTAGAGAGAGATGGAGAGATACCTGTCCGATCCATGAGCGCCCGAGCTTTGACAACAGTCTCCTTTGTGCGAGAAACGCCATAGCCTGAGCTTCAGAAGCCCTAAGGGAATATGCGGCCGAATATTCTAAACTAATAAATATAAACACCGTTTTTAGTTAATTAACTATTTTATTAGACTAATTAATGAAAACAAAAGTAATTAATGAAAATTAAACTAAGTACTTAAAGTAACTGCGGAACACCTTGCGTAAGTGCAGCTCGAGCAATAAGCTTGTTCATCGTGTCCGTCGGATGGAAGCTGTCCCAAAACACATACTTTGTTGCATCTGGACAAGCCCTATCTTCGGATTACATAATATAGCCACTTCAAGCCTCCCCGTCCCACAGCACCCCGTTAATGTCTTCTCAAATCCTATTAATTAATTCGTTTAAATTAAGATTTATAAATATAGGAAAATTATCAAACTGACCCTCTAATTTTATATAATTATCAAATCTAGTTTTATATAATTATCAGACTAACCATTTAATCTTATATAATTATCAAATTGACCCTTTGATTTTATATAATTATCAAACTAACCTTTTAATTATCAAATTGACTCTCTAACTCTCTACTTTAATTGTATTTGACTCAAGGCTAATTTAATAATTATATAAAATAAAGGGTCAATTTCATAATTACCATATTTTGAAGGCTGGCTGAAGACGTCACTGAAGAGGGGATACACGTCAAGGTAGGCAAGCTTGAGATCGGACAAGGTTCCTCGCAGGGATCGAACCGTGGAATTCAGAGCCCGGTTAAACAACAAAGCATCCTCGTTCTCAAACTCTATACACTTCAAAACACCCTGTCCGTACAGCGTCCTTGTGACGGTACGCACCCAGCGCGTAAGGCCCCACCACTGCTATCCTACGTGCACCCAGTCCGTACAGCTTCTGAAATATTAATTATTATTGTTATATTAAATGAATTTGTCGTTAATAATAATTAATATCTACCTGGACAAACTCTGAGAAAGAATCCATGAGAACCCACGATATGTATCCTTGTCAAACTCCTTCTGGGTGATAGGGTTTATGTAGTAATTGTTAACATAATCATTGCTTCCTGTACTGAGTGCAAAGAGCGCCTGAAAAAAGAATACACACATTACACACACATACATACGTGTTTGTGTGTATGTGTGTATATATGCTGAAGAATATACCTGAGAAATGACGCTACTTGCATTTTGCTCCCCACTGTACCCTCGAGCCTCTCCTTGTATTCTTTAAACCACTCGACTTGTGTTTCCAGTGGAGGTACGTTCTGTTCACAAACATACTGACTCGTATATGGAGAGAGAGAGAGAGAGAGAGAGAGAGGGATTGAACACACACACGTGTTTGTGTGTACCATTTATACACACATACGTTGTTACTTACAAAGGTGACATACTAACTCATATACGAAGAGGGGGGGGGGGGGGATTGAACACACACACACACACGTGTTTGTGTGTACCATTTATACACACATGCGCACGCATACGTTGTTACTTACAAAGGTGGCAGCGGTTTTCCAATATAAACCAGATGCAGAGGTAGCAAAGTTAACCCCCTAACAATGGCCTCTTGTGCTGCTGGGTCTAAGTAAGCCGGAACAAGAGGCAATCCCAATTGAGCCGCTGGAAAAAACAAATAATTTTATTATATATGTATATTACACACACATACACACACGCGCGGTACATACACAGCCAGTCAGCCGGAGTTCTTCCATTGCAAAACCTGCCAGTCGCAACATGGGTATCGAAATCCCTCCCATAAGGCGGGAAATTCGCCTTGATGATCGTCTTAAGATAGTTATTATTCCCCGCATCTACCGTGGAATCTCCGAACACGTACAGCGCGGGTACCAGCTGAATCTGTGCCACAACACAAGGAGCAACAGTGTGCAGCACTAGACATACACACACAAACGCCTTGTATGCCTCCATGCGTGTGTTTAAGAATGTGTACCAAGTTCAGTTGTTTATATAAGGGTATGACGTCATCATTATTTGTTTTTTCCCTTTATAAGCACATTATGACATGAGCATAATTTTTTTTATCATATATTTATATGAATGAATGCGTGAACAGGAGCGTTTTGCTAAGAAAAAGACATGTTTACCAATCCAATAACTATGTTTAAGTAAACGTATAACTGCATGACTTAAGGTGCCCAACAAATCTACAGTTGTATTCAACAGAAACAGGGAAAGCCAAGTGTCAATCTATGCATAGTATGTCATACTTATGTGTGTGTGTGTAAATATAGATTATTAATAATTAAATATTGGTGTGAGACATTAAATAGACATATGTTTTATGTCCACATAATTAAACTTCATTTTTGTTCTCTAAAATGTGAGGAATTGTATATTCAATAAAATATATAAACAATTTTAGAATACAATCGAACTATGTTTATATTATAATTAAATTACATAAAAGTATATTATATAATGTATATATAATAGTTGACAAATTCTAATTAAAATAAGTTTTGATATTGATTATGTTAAAATTTTCCTTCTAAGCCAACAGCATGATTTAGCTTACTTGATAGTGTATAATATACCTAATTAACAGTGTTTAAATGTTAATCAGGTAAGTTGCCTTTTATATATATCCTTAAAACATTACAGTATTGAATCTTTCAAAGTTACACATTAAAGTCGTATAAGCTCTGTGAATTGTTCTCCAGGTACAGTACGTGTGTGTGTGCGCGTGTGCGCGTGTGTGTGAGAAAGAGACGGTTGATTTTTCCCTTTTGAAATCCAAATAACTGCAGTGAAATTGTTTTACTATAGCAACACAGAGATTGCTTAATGACGAGGAAAACAACCAGCAGGACCACAATCTTGCGGACGACATTCAGGAGTTCCAGAGCGTAATTATGAAAGCTCTAACCAATGCACTCCATGGCTCGGCAAATCTCTCTAACATGCTCCCACTGGGACAGTACTCGTCTTCCAAATGATCGATCCTGGAAGCTGCAAGGATAAGAACTTGACTGCGGCTTTCCTCATTGTCTGCAGCTTAGTGTGCTTCATACTCTCGTTCACTGACAGTTTTCACGCACCAAATGGTGTGTGCGTGCGTGCGCGCTCGTGTGTACTATGGACTTGCTACGTTTGGAGAGCTGTGGACTCCTGAGGTGAAAGTGAAGTGTGAATCTCTCGAAATACAAGATTACATTTAGAGATTTTGTACTCGCACTCCTTGCAGTGTTCATGTTCATGAACTACATTCTCCTCGGATGTTATAAGTTGCTTCTTTCATGTTCCGGACGGTCGGCGCCATCTTTGTCCGGGTTTTTAGTTAGCGTAGTTTTTATATTTTTTCCAACTACTAGACACGGTGTAGGATTCCCTCTTACACCATCTTCTAGTGGTTGAAATATGCAAAATTTAATATTTTAAAGAATAAAAGTATGAATCATTATAATTTTATAAAACAGTCATGTGGAACATGCTTGTTAATTAAATAATAACCTAATAGGCACAATTTAGTAAACAAAATATTAGAATATAATAATGATAATAAAGAAATAGAAGATTTATTGTTAAACATGATAATTAAACTTTATAAATACTTTAATATACGTTGTAATTAAACTGGGCATATATATAGTTTCAATTTTTAATAATATTAGTAATTTTGAAATTTTAATTAGTATTTTTTAATATTAAAGAAATATTCTTTAGAATAATATATGTTTAAAGAAAAATTTAATTATATATTTATAAATAATTAATTAAAAATTTAAAACTTAATCATTAATTATTTATTTTATATTCCCATTTTCACATATCATGTCTATTTGAGTTGCAATGTGCATATTAGAAATTGTTACTTGTAACTAGCAGCTGGTGTACGAGGGAAGCCAACACCATGTCTTTTAGTATGAACAATTAAGAAGAGAAAGCTAATTAAGAAGCCTGACAAGGGTGGTGCAGCCCTAAGAAGACCATCAGGTACTTTGACGAAACACTGTATAACATCGGAGGAGGAGGATGTTGTCGTCGTTAAGAACGCGAACATAATAAGGAAAGCATATATAAAATCCCTGAGATGGAGCTTATAGTCGGAGAGATTCATACTGCACTTGACCTGAGGAGTCCATAGTCCCTGGAAAGTAGCTACCCGTAGTAAACTTTGCCTGTAAAAATACAATTAGATAGCTTAAGTAATAAGAAAACATCTTTATATATATACATATACACATAGTTGTAGCCAACGCGTTCGGATATGCAACCAAACGTGTTTGGCTGCAATTATGCATGTACAAGGGTTAAATGAAAGTTATATTGTTGTTAATTAGATATATACTCTCACTTCTTTTTAGATATATAACATTTTCAATCATCTAAAGAAAGCCCACAAGAAAACATTGCATTCTAGCATATATAATCTCTCTCTCTCTCTCTCTCTCTCTCTCTCTCTCACACACACACACACACACACACCACACAAACCATTTGGCGCATGAAAGCTATCTGTGAATGAAAGTAAGAAACAGACTAAGCTGCAAATAATGAGATTGGCTAAGCTCAACCAGCAACTTCCCACGCCGGACAGGATTGGATCGAGCGTTTGAAAGAAGAGTACAGTCCCCGTTGGCAGCATATTAGACAGTTAGCCGATCCATGAGTGCATCGGTTAGTGCTTTCGTGATTAAGCTATCAAACTCCTCAATATCTTCACCGCGGTGGCCGTCTCCTCGTCATGAAGTAAGTTCTGTTTGCTGCTGAGTTATCCATGATAAAATAGCTTCAGTATATGTTGCGTAAGTTTGATTTGCTCTCATATAAGAGTAGCCTGCAAGGAATACATGGAATCACACGCACCACGCAGAGTGTTGAAGTTTTTACCTGCAATCTTCTGATCTATTCACGGTTCATACGACTTAAATTTAACCAGAAAGCAGTACAAAGATACAGTGTATGAATATTAAACTTGTGGCAAGTTGAAGAATTGAACAAGCATGAATGCATTGTTTATTAAGTTTTATCAGTTTGAATCAGCCAGCGCTGGTTGCAATTTGCATATCATTGTTCATTAAATTGATACAAAAGCTTAAGTTGACTTAACGAATACGTGCGCACTGACATTCTTGACGTGCATACAGATCCAACTCGTTCACGGACAAAATACATATGTTATATGAATAATATTTATTATAAATATATAATTAATATAAGTTTCACTGTATAGATATATAAGATTAGAGAAAAGCACAGTGAAACTTATATTAATTAATTATATTAATAATAAATATTATATCAAACTCCTCAATAGAACCTCTGTGGAAAAGCACAGTGAAGTATATTTATTATTCAGTGATAAAACTTAATAAGTAGTAATATATTAATAAAAGCATTCATGCTTGTTCAATTCTTCAAGTTGCCACAAGTTTAATATTCATACACTGTATCTTTGTACTGCTTGCTCTTGTTTCTGGTCATAGAATTTTATAATATACACATGTATATATGGACACACACATATATATATTTAAAGACGGATATATGTTCTAATTACATATACCTGGAAGAAAATTTTCAAGAAGTATCATCAATAATTTATATATTTAAACTCGTGTATAATGTATACTAGTTATAAGGACAGAAAGCTACATACACACAAAAATATCAAAAGATGTTCATACTACAGCCATAGTTATATATAGATATAAATAATTATTTCGAACTTCTGCAAATACACACAAATATTTGGTGTTTTCACTTTCTCTTTCTCTCTCTCTCACTCTCTCTCTCTCTCTCTCTCTCACACACACACACACAAGCACTCTTTCTCTCATACACACACAAGAACCTCTCTCTCTCTCATACACACACAAAAACTCTCTCTCTCTTACACACACACACACACAAGAACTCTGTCTCTCTCTCTCTCTCACGCACACACAAGCACTCTTTTTCTCATACACACACAAGAACTCTCTCTCTCTCTCTCTCACACACACACACACACACAAACACTCTCTCTCATACACACACAAGAACTCTCTCTCTCTCTTACACACACACAACAAAGCACTCTCTCTCTCTCTCTTACACACACACACACAAGAACACTCTCTGTCTTTCACACACACACACACACAAGAATCTCTTTCTTTCACACACACACAAGCACTCTCTCATACACTCACAAGAACTCTCTCTCTCTCTTTCACACACACACACACAAGAACTCTCTCTCTCTTTCACACACACATAAGAATTCTCTTTCTCTCTCTCTCACACACACATAAAATTCTCTATCTCTCTTTCACACACACATAAGAATTCTCTTTCTCTCTCTCTCTCACACACAAAAATCTCTTTCCCTCATGCACACACGCAAGAACTCTTTCTCTCACACTTATACACACACAAGAACTCTTTCTTTCTCACACACATACACACAAGAACTCTCTCTCCCTCACGCACACACACAAGAACTCTTTCTCTCACACCTATACACACACAAGAACTCTTTCTTTCTCACACACATACACACAAGAACTCTCTCTCTCTCTCTCTCTTACACCCACAAGAACTCTCTAGAACTTTCTCTCTCTCACACACACACAAATCTGATATTGATTGGGAGTTGCTTTAGAAGCTAATCTTATCTTTGTTGTGAATTCATCACAAGTTAATGTGACTGCACATTGAGGGAAGGAATCCTTAAAAACAATTCAATAGTACTACTTGTAATGAAGGGAAACAAGGTAAGAAACACACAAAAGATTGACAATAACATTATAAACAAGAACAGTAGTTAAGTCTCATTCATTTATATAAGAGAGAGAAGGAAAGAAAGAGGAAAAGGGAAAGAAGGAGAGAGAAAGAAAAAAGTGACATGTTTTACTTACCTTTGATGGTAGGTGTGTGTGAGAGAGAGAGTGCATTGTAGTATGGTTTTAATTACAGAATTTAATTAGCTAAACAAAGGGTCTCATAAGAAGATTAATATTATTTCTTATAATCTATAATTACATGATAGTAATTTCGAGAGAAACACTATATATATTAATGCTTTAATAATTTGTTGGTTTATGCATAAACTTGTGATAAATCCACATCAACAGATGATTTGGACAGTGTGTAGATGATAAACAAGAAGCTAAACAAAACTAAGTGTAATGAATATGGTAACATTTAACGTGAGTGTGTATGCGTGTGCATGCGTGCGTGTACGTGTGATGAACATGCACAAACTATCTATAGTTATATGATCTCTCTCGTGTGTTTTTATTATTAGTGAGAAACAGTTTGTCTTGTATACGGGGAAGAAAGACGGGTTTGACACGGTGCGTGTGTGCGTGTGTCTGCGTGTAAATCATATATATATACATACACTTGTGTTTGTACACACATACATGTATAGATCAAGTATCAGTGTACAACATATACATATCTATATTATCCGCATGTGTAAGAGAGAGAGAGACGCATTCGTGATGCTTCAGTAGAGATTTTGTCTAGTATGTGTACACACTATAACATATACGTATGTACATTGAAAGTCGTTTTGAATTATTGAAATTATTATATTAAATAATTAAAGATACTTTGTGTATACATACATAGTTATTAACTGTGACTCTCTCTCTCTCTCTCTCTCTCTCTCTCTCTCTATATATATATATATATATATATATAGCTCCTTTTATGTAGAGAATATGGGAGGCCATATGTTTAGCAGTCTCTAGACAGACTAACGCCTCAGTCCTTTTTAAAATTAGGAAAAATCTTTATTATAATGAAATAGTGATTATCAGTCTTCATTTTTAACTTAATTTCATGTTTAAGTTTGCCATAATTTAAATTTAAGTTTAAATCAAAATGTTGGCATTGGAAACGATAAATTAAATAAGTAAATAACATTGATATCGAGCGTCATATATATATCAACTCCAAGTTTAGGGAAAACAACTTTGCAGGACCTTTCTTCCTTGCGTGCGTGTGTGTAAATGTATGTGTGTTATGTGATGAACATACATACATATTACATACATACATACATACATACATACATACATATAATATATTATAATATATATAGAGAGAGAGAGAGAGAGAGAGAGAGAGAGAGAGAGAGAGAGAGAGAGAGAGAGAGAGAGAGAGAGAGAGAGAGAGAGAAATAACATATAGAAGTACTGTATGTGTGTGTGTGTGATGTATATGTGTAATATTAGTAAAAAAGATCTTCTTCTATTTAGAATGACAAAGGAGTCTGTACCTAGTTTTAAGTTATATTCTAAGAAACATGGAAAACGTTCAATACCACAGGCAAGTAAAATTGCTTTTACATGTGTGTGTGTGTGTGTGTGTGTGTGTGTGTGGTGTGTGTGTGTGTTACTTTGAGTATTACTGTATTAAATTATCTACATCATAATTTAAATAAAATTCTATAAATATCATTTTTATGTATAATTAATTTAGGATTAATAATTTTACAGAATGAAGAAGAACCAATAAACCAGAAAGTTAAGGATATTGAAGTAAAGAAAAGCTATAAAAGACAAAGAGAAAAGAACAAGAAGATATATTCCGGAAAGGAATGAAAGGAATATTCTTGGGGAAGAAAAAATATTCCCGAAGGAGAAAGAATATTCGGAGGGAGAAAAAACGATTCCCAAGGGAGAAAAGAATAGTCCCATGGGAGAAAAATATTCCCGAAGGAGAAATGAATATTCCCGAGGAAACCGAGTTTAGCTTTCTAAGCGGGTTTATGATTGGTTAAGAAAGCTTAAGCTGCTTAAGTACGCAGAGTGCTTTCAAAGGCATGAGATTGAAGACGGTGTTTTACCTTTGCTTACCCTCCAAGATCTACGGGAGCTGGAGATTTACGCAGTGGGTGCTCGTAGAAAAATGTTTGTTCATAAAAAAATGTTTTTAAATTTATATTTAAAATAGTTATTTATAATTTTATTAAATTGTAATATAGAACTTTTATTATATACAATTTACGTATATATATTTCAATTTATCTATAATGTTTCGCACTACTGTACTATAAAATATAAATTAAGTTTATTTTAAATCAATGGTCAAGTTTTTAATTAGTAAATTAGGGCAAGCAAAGTATATGTATTGTATAAATAAATATATAAACATCGTTATTCAATAATAACGTACTATTTGCATTGAACTATCGCAATATATAAAGAAAGAAAGAAAGTGTATTATAATATTATATTTAAAGAAATAATACAATATTTCTATAGCATATAAGTATTATAGTTATAAATTATAACAAGTTAAAATATTAATTTTATAAATTACTTATAAATAAAAACATATTTCTAAATACACATGTAATTTAATTATTTTTCTAAAGAACCCTTTGAGAATATATAATATATGTGACACATGTACCTGTGCGTGTGTGTGTGATCTTAAATATATAGTGTGAGGACCCCCATTACATTACACTAGTTATATATACGTGTATTTTTTATAATTATAAACATTGAACCCAAGCTTGTTTTATCTTTATAGTAGACTAATGCATGTTTGTATAGTTTTATGTAGTATGTATACACAGTTTACTAGTCACACACACGCACACGCACACACACACACCACACACACATATATATATTCCAGTAATATGCTGCAAGATATATTTCTTCGAGCTTAACTTTAAACAATGCTTGTTTCATTGTGTATGTGCGTGTGAACACACGCTGCATGTGTATTTTAAGTAATTTTATATATTTAAAATTCGATGTTCTTTTTAAACATATTTCTTTGATATGTATATACTTAATTAAACAGCATTTGGTTAGTATATATACATCATGAAGTTATATTTATTATATATAACCCCATTAAAATACGTTCTCATATATATATCTATAATATATGCTGGCGGAGTTTTCAATAACCACAATCTTCCATGGTATAAAAGAGGATTACGTGGCGTCTTCAGATGCCAGTAATTACTTGTAGTTTAGCAGCTTAAACAATAAGTGGATATATATTAAACTGTGATTTAGGGTTCTTGAGCAAATGGCTGATCACGAAGATCTCGATGATCCCCGAAAGAGGTAAAATTCCCTCCTCTCTCTCTCTCTCTCTCTCTCTCTCTCTCTCTCTCTCCTCTCTCTCTCTCTCTCTCTCTCTCTCTCTATATATATATATATATATATATATATATATATATATATAAATGTGACAATTTTAATATATATTTTCTTACAGGAGTTCAGGAGCGAAATTGTAGAATATATTGAGAAAGGAAATCATCTATTTAGGCGTGAGAAGTACAATGAGGTATGTACTCGTATGTGTGTAAATATGTACTCACATATACAATTACTCTCTCTCTCTCAATACACACACACACACATCTATTTGTCTCTGTGTCTTATGCCCACACACGCACACACACAACACATATAATGGTGGATGTATAGTAACTTGTCTTATATTTAGTTTAATTATTTATAACATAGTTTAAATTCACACATATACATGTATGTACTTATGTATTTGCGTAAGTAACGCCTGTCCAAATGTATAATTGTATATACATATATATTACTTGTGTATGTACATGTAATATGTTTGTAGATAACTCATAAGTTATACAGACCCATCTGTGCATTTTATGTGTGTAATGTATGCGACATCTCTCTCTCTCTCATATGTAAAGTTTGTATGCAGGCAATAAGTGCTTACTCTAAGGCAATTCAGAAAGGTGTAGCGGATCCATCATTGTTGCTTTCAAACAGATGTGCTGCTTACTGTAAGTAAGTGCTTAATTAGTTTCTTTTTTATTATTTATAACTCCATTAAAGAGAGGTTTAATAACATTTAACTTTCCAGGCTGAATGAGTTCTTAAGGAATATTCCTGCTTCTGTTTCCGAAGAGAATGCGTTGTACGGTCGCGATCCCATGTCTCTTGCCCAGGTGGTGTGTGTGTATGTATGTATATCTTGTGTGTGTGTGTGTGAGAGAGAGAAGAGAGACTGTGGTAGCGCCTATATATTATCTTTCTCATCTGAGTTTAATGACAGTCAGCACTGAAAGATGCGGATAAACTTATGAAAATTCGACCTCACTGGCCAAAGTCATACTTAAGAAAAGGAACTGCATTGCTTTTGGTACGTATACTATTGTCTACATTATACATATGTATATACATTCATACACATGTATCTACACACACACATATCTCTCAATAAAAGTATATGATCTGTTTTCAGCTAGAACAATATGAAGAAGCCCGTGCAACACTTTTGTCTGGCTTGAAGTTGGAGCCCACAGAGTAAGCTCTCTCTCTCTCTCTCTCACACACACACACACACTTATGAGTATGTTTTGTACAGTATACCTCTACAAAGAGTGTTAAACAGATTAAATAGCGAACAAGGGGCTGGTGAAAGTGAAGCAGCGGTATACCAGAGAAGAAGCTTACAACGCTGTGATGATTTTGATTGCACATTGTGTTTAAAGCTGCTTTACAACCCCGTTACGACTCCTTGTGGCCATTCATTTTGTCGTGCTTGCTTACTACAAGCATTGGACCACGGTGTGTTTGTGTGTGTTTAGAGATCTTCTCTGTTATGCATATGTGTGTGTGTGTGTGTGTGTGTGTGTATATATATATATATATATATATATGCAGGCATATGCATATCGTTGTGTATTATGCATAGGTGTGTACATATAGCGGTATATGGTAAGTTTAGATATGCGTGTAATATATGTACGGATATGATAATGGTAAAGTGTATATATATAAAATACATATACAGACATATCTGTGTTAATAAATACATAGATACACACACACACATAGATAACATGGGAACATACATAATCCTGAGTATGTATGTACTGTATATAGCGGTATGTGGTATATACATGTCCATATGCACATTTTGCATATCAATTGATAAGATTTCTATTTAATTATATATATTTTTTCCTTAAGGTAACAAATGTCCTATGTGTCGGACGGTGCTTTTTGTGAATCCGAAGACTTACCCCGTTAGTGTAACATTGAACAACGTGATCCAACGAAACTTTCCTGAGGAATACGAGGTATATACACACACATACAGATATATATGGGTGTGTGTGTGTGTGTGTGTGTTTTTGGGTATGTTTGTGTGTGTTAGCTTACACATAGGTTTCTTTTAGATAGACTGTTCACAATTCAAGAGTAATGCATTTGATATAGCTTAAACACACACACAAATATATATATATATATATAATATATATATATATATATATATATATATATTATATATTATATATATATATATATATATATATATATAAATGATTTATAAATATACAGGAAAAAAGAATGAAGTAGAAGAAATGACACTTGCTGGGAACGAGATTTTACCATTATTTGTAATGGACTTCGTTGTGCCTTTCGAGAGAATGTGTCTCAATATCTTTGAACCTCGGTACAGACTAATGGTACTACACATATGCATATACAAGCATATGGCCACACACATATGCTATCTATAGATACACTTGTATATGTGCTTGTAGATACGGAGAATCATGGAAGGAAATCACCGAATGGGAATGGTAAGCATTTTATTAGCGTGATATACTTGCCATATAATGATATGCATATATACACTAATGGTACAATTAATAGGCATATACTCACATGATATAACTTAGAATTTTATGCTATATAATCATAGTATAAAATGTATATATAACATTTCTCTCTCTCACACACACACACATATACACATACACACACTCGTAATATGTTAAACAAAAATAACTTAATGCTATTCAGGTGGGAATGGATCCACAAACAGGGACAATAGCAGATATCTGTTGTGAAGTGGAATTAACAGAGTACAATATTTTTTATTTTATTATGTATGTATTCTTTTGTATTAATTATCTAAGTATACAGGTGTGATCCTTTACCAGATGGAAGATTTCTTATACAGGTAGATGTAGTTATTATTAAAACTATATATATAATCTTTCACCCATACATTTATGCGTGTGTGTGTGTGTGTGTGTTGATGATTGGTAGTAATAACATGTTTAACAGGTGGAGGGAAGACGCAGATGTCATATCACAAAAACATTGGAGCAAGATGGGTATGTTTATAATATACAATAATATGCCATAGAACATAATAATAATATGTAATTGTTTTAATTAACAGGTATCGAGTTGGTCAAGTTCAAGGCTTTGGAGATAAACTGCCTCCTAATGGTTCTTTGGAAGAACAAGAGGTGTGCTTTGTGCTTGTTCATGTGTATATTATATGCATGTGTCATATGTGTGCGTGTGTGTTTATACACATGTCATACACATATGTATTGTGCGTCTGAACGTATGTATTTCAGCTTTTGACAATGGCCAAAACTGCTCGTGAGATGGCTTCGTCATTCATCTCTCACATTCAAGCTGCAGGTCTCTCTCATATCAAAATATATAAATATCTATTGGTAGTAATATATCATAATTTTGCTGTTGCATATATTATTAATGACAGATAACCATACAAGAGTATCGGAGTTACTACTACGTGCAGAACACATGCCTGACATCTCAGATGTAGAGCGATTCAGTTTTTGGGTGAGTTGTGTGTGTGTGTGTGTGTGAGAGAGAGAGAGAGAGAGGGAACCTGACCTTATATGCAGGTAAGCAATCTTGTGAGTGTAAGATCTTCCGAAAAATTGGAACTTCTACGTTTGACGGATACAAAACGGTAAGATTTATATATGCACGTATGCACGTTCATGTTCATGATGTTCATGTGTATACACTACACACACGCATATGTATATATGTATGTATGTATGTATGTATGCACGTTCATGTTCATGTGTATACACACACACACACGCTTTTCCATGTATAGAGACTGGCACGAGGAATCTCAAGACTAAGAGCAATTGGAAACCAAGGGTGCCGCATTCAATAATATTTACATACACTGGATACTGGTAAAAGATATAATACATAATGTATATTAGGAAATAAACATGTTGTATATGGCTATGCAGTAAAATTTTATATCATATAATTGAATAACTTCTATAATTTAGGTCCCTTAATTTAATAAACATTTTTAATTTAGCTTTGCAAAAGAACCTCTATAATCTAATAATTGTTTAATTAATTAATTTAATTTAATTTAATAATTTTTTATGAAATAACAACGTCTATGATTTATTACCCGATTCCTGATCCCAGGGTATTAAATTACAGGAGTTTTACATGTACACTGCTTATTACAGTTAATACATTGACATAATATTTTAAAGCTGGTGGTAATTTTTTTTTTCATATTGATATAATTTTATTGAAATAAAGTGTAGTATAGTATTTTATATTCTTTTATGCATATATATAAATTTGTATATGCAAAATATTTTAGAACTTTAATTATTTTCTATTTACATAGTTGATATAGTTTAATCAAAATACTGAATTAAAATATAAGCAATTTAATTTATTACAATCCCATATTTCAAATAACGAATTCTTAATTTATACCGTATTAATATTATTGATTTATTAAAAGTTAAAAAATATACAGATACACACAAACTACATCAATACGTAATGTAACATATGATAAATAATATATGTATATAGTTTTGCTCCTTTATTTTTATAATGTTTTAACAATATTTAATATTATTGATTTTATTGATTAATTTATTTATATTACTAACATATAAAGTCTTACTGTGTTTGAAACTAGAATATGTATTATGACATAATAAAATGTTTAAAACATATATTACAAGCGCGCGCGCGCACACACACACACACATATATATAACTTTAATTTATAATTGATTTTTTACATATTAAAATGTAAACTAAACGTCAATTCGAGGCTTCAAATTCTATTAATGTTAAACTTTTTTATAAATGAATTAAAACATATGAAGCAGGATATAATTTGATCAAGCAAACTATGTATGATAATATAAGAGTTTGAAAATTAGAATATACCTCAGGTAGGGTTTAGGGTTTACTCTCAGAATTAGGGTTTTAAGAATGTTGTACAATCAGGCAGAGAATGTGGGATTCGTGGGGATGTTTGGGGCAGAGGTTGGGAAGACATCAGATTTAGAAGAGGGTGAAATCCCAAGTGGTATTTGGGATCCGTGATTTTTTAAGAAATGAAGACCCACTGAGCTCTCAAAAGAGTAACATTGATTTTCTCCTGGATGGTACACAACACACACACACCACATATATATATAATGTGCATATCACACCAAAAAAAAATAAGGGAATGCAAAACTAATCGTATAATATATACAATGTATACACTTGTTATATATCATATACAATGTGTGTGTGTGTGTGTGTGAGAGAGAGAGAGAGAGAGAGAGAGAGTGTGTGTGCGTGTGAATGAGTGAGTGAGTGAATGAATTGATGTACATGCCCTACTTTTTTTGATTAACTTATTCTTTACTTCATATTTATATTTATTGTTTCAAAATATATATGTGCACACACACACAACACACAAATTCGATACACATGTGTATGCATTATAAAGAGAATGTTAGTAATGAATTGTGTCTGTGTGTGTGCGTGCGTTTTCATATATATATATATATATATATAATATATATATATGAGAGAGAGAAGAGAGAGAGAGAGACACATATATATACACACATATTGTTGTAGGGATGCAGAACCCCAATGAACTTTGGAATTCATGAAGGAAACACCACTTGGTGCACTGCCTACAGATTATTTAGTGTGGCTTTCAAACGATTTCGGTCAGACACAATTAACTGGAGATGGTGGAGAGACGTAGCCAAGAGAGTATGAATATTTCTAATTAATTAATTAATTATTTTAATAATAATATTTTATAAACTTGCTATAGCTTGTTATTTTAGATAATGTGAAACTTTACTAGGAATTTAATTATAACATGAATATGGTATAAATTCCAGGGCTCTCTATCCAGGAAACAGTTTTTATAACATACCATTAAACTTTCACCTATGTAAGAAACTACACTTAAGTTAGAAATTATTAAACTACTATTATTTTAACAAATAACATATGTAGATTTGTATTGGATACATTATACTTTAGTTAAATTTAATTAAAGTTCAGAATTTAATTATATATAATTCCTCTAAAGTTTAAACAAACAGGAAGAGTTATGAAAGGTGAAAGAACTATTCAAAATGATTAATATATTTAAAAGTAGTTAACTTTTAGACAATTTTATTTTTCAATTAACTTCGTATTTAATTGAAAGTCACCTTACACTATACTAAATGCAGTTAACTTTGTAATATCTATTATTAGATTGGGGTAAACCATTGTTTAACTATACCAATTGTTACCACTTAAGTAAATTTAAAAATAGGTAGTTGAACAATTTTAAAATAGTTTATTAATTTTAATTATATAAATGTTAATATGATATTTTAATATTCGAACTGTTTTTACGTATAGGTTCTTAAAGAGAGGCAATCAGTTCATATTGGGAAAAGAAGAGAGTTATAACAGCACTTTACGAGCTGGAAATGTTGATTATTCTCTGGAATTACTTAAAACAGAGGCAAACCAGGTACCGTAATATATATATATATATATATATAATATATATATATATATATTCATTCATTCATTCATACAGATACATATATGCCATATATGTATATCACAGTATATGATATACTTTTCATTATTGTGTATCAGTAATACATATGCATTACACACGCACGCATGCACGTACATACACACACTTCATTACAGTGGATTTGCCACCGGGATATGCAGCATTGATAATTTAATTGTCGGGATCACAAAGCTTTAGAACAAGGAATCAAGTTCATAACCAATTACATGGTCAAGGATATTCCGGAACTCGTACCTTTCCGAGCTCCTCATGCAGATGTAAGTCGTTGTGACATGCTTGATCTTGCTAAACAGGTCCGTCTCTCCCCCTCTCCCACACGCACAACGTTATTCATCCGTTTGCCAAACAGGTTTTTGATGGACTTCCAAAGAAACCATCAGTACCTGGACAACCTATATCAGGTAAAACACCCGCGCTCTCTCTCTCTCTCTCTCTCTCTCTCTCTCTCTCTCTCTCCACACACACTCCTTGTTATTGAAGATGTAGTATTACAACGGTAGATTGTCACAGATCTTATCAACATTATATAGTACTTATGCTATCTATATTTGTGTCAATAATGCATTATATTAACATGTGTGTGCGTGTGTATACATACAGGTGTCACGTTGAACATTCTAAGTACAAAGAGGCCATAGAACTCTACAAGAAGATGGACTTGACCTGACCAGCAGCTCCTGATAGTAATGTTCGACTGTTGTGCAAAGGCATGGACATATATATGTAGTATACTCTCTCTCTCTCTCTCTCTATATATATATATAATATATATAATGAGATCTATACATAGGCGAATGCACTAGCAGAGGGGAAGGTTATACACGCATGTTTACACTCGAGCGAGGTGAGAACAGATTTACCACTAAGGACAGCGATTTTCGAGTTCTACGCGAGGTGCGGCGCAGTCGACGTGGCAGGGAAGCTCTTCCTCAACCTGGAGAAGAAGAAGGTGGAGACATGGAACTTAATGATGTGCTTACGCTAAACACGGCTTAAACAAGCTGCTTACGGAACCTACCAAAAGATGGGCCGTACGAAGAACGCAGAGAGTTTTATATTGGGTGTAGGTGCGTGCGAGTCTCTGAGCAGGTACGGAGCGTTGAAAGTGAGTTCTGAAGAGTAAGATTAGTACGGACCCGGGCGTCAGGGCCGCTATAGATTCTGCTAAAGAACAGGTTTAAGGTTTAAGGTTTAAGCAGGGTTAAAGTAGGGTTTATATATGGCATATAGCATATGCTAATATACCTTAGAATATTCACATTATTTGCCTGTTCATGCAGCGACAAAGCGCGTGAAACAGGGGAACTTGTTTTACATTGACGGCTGTTGTAAATACTTATATATTATATTATTAAATTAATTATTTAATTAATACTAGATTAAATATTTCACCTAGTGACAAGCATGTGGATTATTAAACTTGGCGGCTGTTGTTAAGCTGAATTATTGTTTAAGTCATCTAAGTTAATCATCATCCACTTAATCAAATCTCTCTATTATACCACTAACTGCAGTGGCGTGTCATCATACATACACGTGTATGACGCATGGCATATGTATGATGCATGACGTGTTGTGTATACTCGTATGTATGTATATATACGTGTAGAATACCAGAGAGTTACAAATGAGACGCGTTTCATCACCTGCGAAATAAAAGTCTACAACACGGGCGTGGTATGAAGTCCCCAGAATCCCGATCCCCATCAATCCCATTCATTTTCATCCCGACATCAACATTATCACTTCACCAACAACCCCATATATATATATATATAATAATATTTAATTAATTAAAGTTTAATTAATTTATATTATAAAGAAAAACACGTGCAAAAGACATTTCTGACGGCAGTATATATTTAAGATATTGAAAAACATAATGTATTTAGAAATGTTTAAAATAATATATACGTATAGGGGCAAACTTTAAATACTGCACGCACGGATATGCAATCTAGACACGGATCCAAAGCCTGCACAGAATCAAAGCGTTATGTTAAACAAAACCCTAACCCCTTCGAATCCCGTAAAACCCCCATAATTACACGAGCTGATGTGTCTGCACACGTCAGCGTTGCCGTTTCGCAGCGGATCCGTACCACCTCTACAAATGTTCAACGCGGCTCACACGCTGCCACGTGGGTGCCGTAAGTGGATATTCTTCACACGTGCGGGAATATGCCGGTACGGTCTGAAAGCGGGAATGTGGGAAAGTAGACGTGCTCGGGAAGTAACACGAAAGCCTAGCTATGGCGGATTAGGGCTTTTCTTGTGTTCTTTGAAGGCGAGCGTGTCTTCTGTTCGTCAAGGCGCATGTAAGGCGGCGTGCTGCTCCGGCTGTGATGAATGCGAGCTGCGTATCAGGTGCATATCGTCTGGTCGAAATGTGTGATCTTTTGTTCTTTTCTTGCATTCTGTGGAAAGTCCGTGAAAAATGTTTTTTTACATAGATTTGTATGTGAAATGTATGTTTTGGCTCCGCTCTGTGCCTGTTTCTTTATGAAATCAATGAGAAATTTTGATTTTGATTCCGCCATGAGTTTCTATTCTTAGAATTCATCGAGGTTTTTGTCTTGTCCACTTCTGTGCCGTTTGGATGTCCCTTTAGCTGCTTATATCTTAAAAACTGATTCTTTCCCACCGGTTGAATCGATCGGCCTTGGCGGTAGGCGGCGGCCGGTGTATTTTTGTCTGTTTCTCAATCCGTGACGCGTTTTTCAAAAATCTCTGTTTTGATTCTCTTTCAATCGCAGAGGAGTGAAGAATGCCGTCGTGGTGGGGTAAAGGGAAGGAGCCGAAGGATCCCAAAGAACCGAAGAAGCGAAGAACAAGGACGGCATGAGGTTGCAAATCGGGAGTTGGAAGAGCAGGCTCTCATCGTGGACAGACGACGAGCGTAAGAACAGTTTCTCTCCGGTTACCGCTCGATCTCGGACAATTCCAACTCCTCCAGACCATTATCTCTTGCACACCTTCTTCTGATTCAACACACAGGCAGCCATGGCCTCTTCCTTCATCCCCCTTATCTCCTCAACACGTAGCCGATGTTGGATCTCGGAAAAATCAGTCTCTTCCGCTGCCTCCTCCCAGGGACAGAAACCCAGAGCAGGGGAAGCCTGTCCGACATCGGCATCTTCGAGTCTAAGTTCGTCAGGAGTGGAGATCCGTGCGATGTATGTCATTCGGATAAACACGCATCCTCGTTCATGTAAGTGACTCATTTCTTTATTGGGTTCCCAATTTCCTCAATTTTATCGTTGGGTTTCTCAGGAAAAGTCCGATTTCAATGAAAAGTGGAGGAACTAATGTGGATAGACCGTTCAGTCCGTGCAGGAGTCCCAGAGCGATTCTAGACGCGGGGACGCGTTTCTGCCAGCGGTTGTTCAGAAGAGTCCGAGCATGTCACCGGCTCCAAGCCCGAGAATACAGAATATGCCACACCCACTCCCATCACCTCCTCGTGGAGCTCCATTTCCATTGTCACCAACTCTTTCGCCTTCAAACAGGAGCGCAACGACAACGTGCTGGCAGAGAAAGGCAAGCTCATTGGCAATGGAACCTTTGGATACGTGTATGTTGGGTTTGACAGGTACCGCACTTTAGTTTTTAAATCACGTTAGCTTATTTTACCTACATTGGTTAGTTTTGCTCTTATTTTAATTGCTTGTTTCTCTTATTATTCAATCCATTGTTCCGTTCGATTTTGCTATTATTCTATATACACTTGCAATTTTTTCTCATAGTTTAATTACGTGGGTTATCTAAGAAGATTCTTTGCCATGTGCAGCAACAACATCGGGCGAATGTGTGCGATGAAGGAGGTTCACATTATTGGTGATAATGATCAGTCCAAAGAAAGTGCTAAACAGCTCGGACAGGTACCCTTTGTTATTATGTGTTATTGATATATCGTTTTCTAACCCTTTGCGTGTTTCATGCTCTTTTAGGAAATTACGCTTCTCAGTGGCTTAAGGCATCCCAACATTGTACAGTACTACGGATCAGAATCTGTGAGTATCTTTTGTTGTATTATTGCTAATCAATTGTCTCATAATACTTTACGTGTGCAGGTGGAAGATAAGCTATATCTACTTAGAGTACGTCTCCGGTGGATCGATTCACAAGCTACTTCAAGACTACGGTCCATTTAAAGAGTCTGTGATCAGAAGATACACGAGGCAGATATTGTCCGGCCTTTCTTATCTGCATAGCATGGGAACTGTTCACAGGTACTTTTTCACGTGTTCCACTTATCCGCATTCATGTACATATCTTAATCGTAAAGGTCGTTGGTATTATACATCCATTTATAAATACGCACGCAGAGTTATACACAACACGTCTATATATATAATTATTGTCTATATTATTGTTATATACACAGTCTCATAATCAACAGGGATATTAAGGGTGCCAACATATTGGTAGACACTAATGGTATGTGAAGCTTGCGGATTTTGGAATGGCCAAGCACGTGAGTTGGTCTCCTTTTAAAGTTTTTAATTTGAGTGAGTTGTGTATCTACGCATACGCACATACACATTTATGTGCATCTTTATATACTCGATAACTAATATACTCTGTGTATTATCCTTATATAGATAACAGCTCAGTCTTTTCCATTGTCTTGCAAAGGAAGTCCGTATTGGATGGCTCCTGAGGTTAGTTCCTTTGATAATCAAATATTAGACTGTATATTCGGATTTGCGGATTGACTATCACTTCCATTATTTAGAGTGTTGTGCGCGTGTGTTCTGCTAGTTTAGTTTACGATATAATCTAAGAATATCTATAGAATGGATACAACATATACCAACAATACATGTATATACTACAGATCTTAAAATCGACGAATGGCTACGATCTTTCAGTGGATATTTGGAGCCTCGGTTGTACCGTGATTGAAATGGCCACCGGCAAGCCTCCTTGGAGTGATTTTGAAGGGGTAAGTGTGTTTTACGATCTCCCACCCCCTCCCCCGCTCTCTCTCTCTCTCTTACACACACAGGCGCGACGCACGCATGCATGCACGCAGGCGCGACGCACGCTTACGCGCACATACACACACACACACACACAGAGCTAATAGGCAGCTAATGAGACTAAAAATGTTTCCAGGTAGCTGTGCTGTTTAAGATTGGGAACAGCAAGGAGACACCTCCGATCCCCCGTGTCTATCTGAAGAAGGTCAACAATTTTTGAGGCTTTGCTTACAACGAAATCCTGTGGACAGGCCAACTGCCAGTGAACTCATGGAGCACCCTTTTGTGCTGGATTCCCAAGAATGCAATACGGAGCATCTTTCACCTTATCAGGTATGCTTCACATACGCATGTATGCACTAGAGAGAGAGAGAGGGAAAAAGCGCTGTATATGTAGTACAGGTTATTTGCATTCTTATACTCTATTTAACACCACACACACGGTAGAGCGTGCTTTTACTCTTACTCAATTTCAGGCTCGCGGACTTGGTATGCCAGACGGTTATCAGAGCTCACCAAGGTATGTTTTCTTTTTAAATTATTGTATGTTCGTTAAACAATTTTGCATACTAATCCAAAAAGTAACTGACATATACATAATATGGTTGTTTTGTGTGTGTGTGAGAATAGGAGTGCATCTTTTTGTGTATGTGGATTATAGACTCATATACACATGTCTATGTATTATATATAGATATTAAAATGGCATGTTGATTACAGGTATACTCCACCTCGACCATCTTCTACTGCAGCACAGTTTGGATTCCATCCTTTTGTAGAAACCAAATCGAACGGCAGCAGAGATGCGACGAGGCCAGATGACTTGTTCAACAGGAGAGTGAGAAACAGCTATGGGAGATTCCATATCTTGCTTCGAATATTCGTAGTCCAGCCCATCACCAGAGATTGGCCAGCTGCTTGGACCTGAAATGCTAAGACACTTCATCTTCTGTCCCGGTAGGAAATCTCAAAGTGTTAATCTTATTACTTGTAATGTCATAAGTGTGTGTGTATCTACATACCTTTATCAAAAACTTGCATCAGGAACAGCTTCGGAAAAATATATAAGCTTATATTAGTTTAGATCACACGCATACACACAACACAGCGTGTAAACACATACACTCGACTGACGTACATTATTTATTTATACAGGAAGGCTTTATTTATTCGGGAAGAGTGAGTTCGGATTTGAGAGACTACAACGGGTACGACAAAAGTATTTACCTTTAGTGTGTATATATAACACCTCTCACAATTTTGTCTTGGATTATATATTTTGTACATTCTACATATCAACGGGTATTATTTACAGTTGTTTATTACGATATGTGTGTGTGTGTGTGGCGAGCTACTTAAGATTAATGATGTAGATATATAAGCTTAGTTTATAGTACTCTTGGAGCCATATATGCAAAACTTATATTATATTTTTAATAGCATGACCTTTATGAAAATGAATTTACTTAACCTTCGGATCTGAGTTTTAATTATTAATTAAAATTACTAGTGAAAATTTTATTAAATTACTAATGAAATTTAACTAAATCCGAAGTTTATACGGATTTTTAATTGCAATTCATTATAAGTGGTGGCAATGCCACGTTTAAATATTCCACGTAAGCAACCACGTCAGCCAATTTTGCCGCCTTAATTAGGGTTTAAACAAGGGGATATGGCTATGGTGGCTCTGTTCTCTGCACAGCCTCTTCCATGTTCCCAAATCTCATTGCCTAGAAGAAGATGTGGGAGAATATTCGCTTCAGAATCCCAGCAAGAACCCGAGATATCCCCAGAATCTCATGAAGAAGAGAATACAAGGGGATGCAGAACATGCGGGAGAGAAGACGTAATGTGGGGATGTAACGGGATGGGAGAATTCAGGGGGGAATTGCGGCTGTTCCGGGATTTGGGTGGTGGCCAATCAAGGCATTCAGGCCGTGCCCGGCTTTCCTGGAGTCCGGGGGGAGATATAAACGGCAGGGGCAGCGACTGGACGAATTTGCATACGGCAGGAGGATCGATAGGAGTGTGAGCGACAAGGAGAATGTTCCTGTTAGGATTCCTGCTCCAACAAGAGCAAGAAAAAACGTAATTAAGCATGCTTTAAAGTTATAAGTAAATCTTCATAAAGATTATATAATTTTTGTTTATATCTTGGTCCTTTTAAAGTTTGAGTATCTTAATAATATCTATTATTAATAAAATATTTAAATATTCTAATAATATTTATATATTTTAATGATATATTTAATCGGAGGGTTTTTCAATCTTTAAGATTTTTCATAAATATATCTTATTTTATATGAAGTGATGAAATATATGCTTTAAATTTGATTTAAGACATTTTAGTAGTAAACAAATTAGATCTTATTTTATATTTAAGGTGATTTTGCAGTGTATATCCCAATTTCATTTTACTATTAAATTCTTTGACAAATTTAAAATTATATAAAATCTAAAATATTAGTGTTTAAATAATGTATTTTGAAAATATACCTTAGTTGAAAATTTTAAATTTATTTAACATGCCTGTTTATTTAAATCATATGTTGAAGTTGGGATAAATGCTCCACCATTTAAATTTTAATACACTCGTATACATGTATATGTACAAGTATGTTAGTATGTCCATTAATTCAGCTTATGAAATAATAATCATATCAAAATATATTAATAATAATTTTAATTGTAATATAATTTAAATTAATTGTGAGATTCTAACCAGCTTGTTTATTGTGCATACCAAGTTGAAAACATAGATAAATTGCATTAAATAGTGTTTAAGATAAATTAATATCATTTATTTTATCGTACAAATTTATAATAGTATCAAATTTATATAAAAAGCCCCTAAGCTAAGTTTGAATCACTTAAAATCTTTTCTACATGGTCGTGAATATTGTATATTCTTAAAGAATTTTATATTCTATTAATTAAATAATGTATTGGTAATTATATATATATATATATATATGATATAAATTAAATTTTAAATGTTTATAGGACAAGCATAAAGAAAATCAAAGTAATGCTTTTTATTAAGATATAATACATTATAAAATAAGTATTAACTTTAAGGTTTAGATTGTAACAAAGTGATTAGTCAAAAATTATAATTGTCATAAGTGACCTTTAAAAGTTATTCATATAAATGTTTATATTTAAAATATCCATAAAAAATAATATGAAGTCGTTATGACACATGAGTCAGTAATGATGTGAAATTTATACTTAAAAATGAAATATTGTTAAGCTTGAATATATGAATAGTAATATTAATGTATAAAAAATATATATATATATATATATATATAAAAAATAAACGACTCATATTCTTAAATTTTTTTTTGTATAAAAGTGTATTTTCGTAACAAACCAAATTTATAAGTAAAATAACAAGGGTTTGTGGTTTATATTCAAATATGAAAGATATTTCAATTATATTTTACTTAAATTAATTAATTATGTGAATGGAAAATCATTGGAACTAATCTCTAGCTATCACTAATAAAAATGTTTAGTTATGTAAAATGTGGAGATTTATGCCTACTTTACTAGCAATATTTCAAGTTGATCCTCACTAAAGTGCCATATATAATGCTTTATATTCTTATGATAACCAATTTTATAATTTATATTTTGGGCTATAGCTTTGAATTAAGGCTATTTAATTTTTTATGATTTGATTAACATGAGTAACATATTTGGATTATTTGTAACTTAAAAAATAATTTTTAGAGATGCAATTGTGAAAACAAGATGTCTCCACTCTTTTTTTAATAAAATACTAAAGAAGTCATCCAAAAGCATATAAAAACATGTTTTTTAGTTGGTTAAAAATTTGCATGAGTCAATTTAGAGGCTTGATGAATGAAATAAAATGTATGAGAAAGTCCATAGGATTTGTTAATCAACTTAAGATTGATTTTTTCACTAAAGAAGACTTATAAGCATAAGTTATTTGTAAAGATTTAGTAAGTTACATTCAAAACTGATGAAGTTATAATAATTATTATCAATAAGCAATGTTGTAATAAAAAGAGATTTCTATGTATAAAACTGTATCAAAAAATGCATTTAAAAAAATATATATGAAGATTTCCACTTTAAACATGAATATGTTCATTTACTTGAATAATATTAACGAATGACGTGCAATGAAAAATCATCATTATGCTGGTGAAATATAATTTCTATTTTACATAACATAATGCATGCACACTTAAATGCACGTTGTAACTAAAGTGGGCATGATACGTGAAAATGGGAATATAAAATAAATTACTAATTAATACTTAAGTTTTAATTATTAATTAATCATTTAATTAATATGTAATTAAGCCTTAAATATTAATTAATTAATTAATTAATCCTTCAATAACCTTACTTAGTAAGGAATATTCCTAAAATATCTTAGAATATTCATATTATTCTAAAAATAGTTTACAATAATGAAGAAATACTATCAAACATAATTACAAATGAAATCATTTTCTTATCAACATGTTAATTTTTTTATAAATACTTTCTTCTATCATACAAAGAAATCTTTTCATTTTGTCTAAATCATCACTCTCCGGATTAATCAAATCATTTTGGTCAATATCTTGATGTTGTTGCCACCACTTAACACTCTCACGAATGCAATTGGGAGTTGCCATCCTTGTTAATACATAAGATGTGATAAGAGAAGGTCTGCATAAAGGCTCATCTAAAAACTGACGTTCCTTAAGAATAATATTATAAAGCGCCCGGTTGCTATCCTTCATTTTATAAAATTCAATATCACGAGAAAGAAAAGCTTCAGGAAATGTATGATACGGTGGATACTGCTCACAAAAATTTTCGAGATTCTTCTTTCTGAGGCACGTATCCAAGTAGTTCACTAGCTCATCCATGATATCGGTATCAGAATATGGATCGAAAGTGATTGGATGAATACAAGCAATGTTTTGGTTGAGCATAGCCTTCTGAGGAGAGTCGTCTACTACTAAGATATGTGCATTCTTCATTATCCTTAAGCGACTGATCTCCCCATGAGTCCCAATTATTCTTTCATTCTTGAAGAAGTATGGCTTGCTTTCCTTTCTTATATTGTGAAATTCGAGAGGTTTATGACACATTCGCTGGTCAAAAATCCAATCTTTACGAATCACCTCTTCTGCAACACTACAATGTTTCTTAAGTAAATTCAACAGCGGTGTTAAGTTATGAATCTGCATGCATGACCAAATCCCCACAAGCGCACCCATCTCCTTAAGCTTTTGAAAGAGACGATCCAACCCTGGACGAAAAATAATATCATATCGAAATTTACCATGACAAGGAATGAAATCTCCTTGTTTGATTTCTTTTTTCTATCCTCGGGCCTTTGTCGATGAAGCAGAACACCATTGACATCCAACAACACAATATGGCCATGAGTAACATGAGATAGCGTTGCCTCTTGAATACTTTGCAAATCACTTGTTTGCTCCCTTTCACATTTATCCGTTGCCACTATTCGTTGCCTATCCCTTCATCATTTAATTGTACATCATCCTTACAAGATTCAGATATTGCATGCGCTGAAGAAATTGATTTCGGAACTGAAGCCAATAAAAATGATGATGCAAAAACTGAAGTGGCCCCCATGGTAACGATGTTTTGAGCTGCATTATTATCCATTTCCTGCATGAACTCTGTCATTCTGACATGTGGCACAAGAAATTGTCGCCAAACCCCTCTCTTACCTCATGCAATGCTGAAAATCCATGTTCTCAATTATTTCATTACATCTGCAAAATGATAATTAGCTGACCTTAAAATTATCAAGGTATATTATTTACCTTGTTAATGTGTGACCCATGTTTGAACTAAAAGCTTCATTAATCCTTGAGAATTTATTTTCTGTACAAATATAAAAGAAATATACAAAAATGCCTTATGTTACACTCATTTACAACTATTCATCACTCTATCAATTCATTATCAATTCTTCTTCGCTATTACCTTCTGATGAGGCGAAGAAGGTCTAAGCCGCTTGTGAGATGGTTCAAGATCTTCTGCATCTTCTATTGATGTTTCCATGGGTCCTGGAGTGTGCGAATGTTCTGTACTCCTCGAGATAACTTCCGGTCTAATATCTGATTGAGTTCGTTCTCAGACTCCGAGATTGAACCAGATTCACCTTCAGAGCTATCGCACTTATCTGGAGGGAACTTTCTCAAATACGCCTTTATGGATTCGTTGGGGTACTCAGTTGAGACCCAATCTATCCACTTGTTCAGGTCCTCAACCATGGTCTTATCCTTTTCAACGGCAAACACACATGTATGCCGAAGGTAACACTCCTTCAAGACGGACCCCCTAGTGCAGTAGTCAAAAACCCACGCATCACTGTGAGGACCCCTGATCAAGTTGACGATGCTCCGTGCCGCTTGACTTGTAATGTTTGGATAACGTACATTGCCGAATACGTCACTCATACCTATCGGTGTATCGGATGGAGGTTCAGGGCCGTTGGAGTGCAAACAGATGCCTGGCCAGTCATTTGGAAGCTTGAAATTGTTTGGCGCATTCCTAACAACCAAGTGAACAACGTATCAATGCACTTGGGATTAGCATCGTTCATATAAAATCCTGTCCAACGATGTCTATTCTTCTTGGCGAAGGCGAAGGCAAAAGTATCGGTGACATGAGCAAGAATCAAGAAATAAATACCTGAAAAAGTAGGTATCAGTGAAGAGCGCAAGCATGAATTCAATAATAAATACCTTCTATGTATATGCTTGCACGGCTAAGTTTCTCCACCAGATCCTCTAGTGCCCTATCTGTCGAAAGATTTTTTGACACCCGCCGATCCATCACGAACAATTGAAACGGTTTCCTACAAGCAGTGATGTTACCCCATAAAGTCTCCGAATCTAACAACAAACATCTGTAGGGCTTGTCGTGATTCGTAGCATCCTCCTTTATAAGGTTCAATTCGGTTCTCCGCTGCTGAAGGACTGCCATAAGAGAAGGCGTCATCCCAATGTTCTCCTTTTTGGCGTTGGCGTGCAATAGATTCTTGCCAGATCTTCCGATTGGTTCACCCATTCGACAAGCATATCATCGTTCGTCACATGCAAATATTTGCTGACCTCTTCATATGTTGAAGTCGAGGTCCAACCCAGTTTGTGGCAGTGTATTCCCAACCACTCCTTGAAATGCCTGACCGTCTTCAACTCCATTGCCTTGAGATGAAAAGGAGAGGTTGGGCTGCTGTTATTAATTTGTAGTTTGCCATCGATCACCAAATCAGCCAAGACTTCCATCTCCTCCATCGTTGTTCCATTTAAAGGCTTCAACCATGTGAGCTTGAAATCGTTGTCTACATCCTTTGTAGATTGAACAGACTTAGCCTTCGGCGTCTTACTGGGTTTCTTTGCAGACTTTTCTGAGGGCTCCCCTTCACTTGTCTGCTTCTTCTTCAGTGTTCCTTTTGAAAAGGATTCCATAATCCCCAACCATTTGGCAAAGATCCTATCTTCGGGGCAAGAAATCAACATCATCAGAAAGGATGTTTCCTTCCCGCCCACCTGGGCAAAATCAACTGCTGCAATTTCTTCAACTCTCTGAGGAAAAAGACAGATTAATATACCGGCGAGATAAATCCCGCCCAAACAATTTGCTTACCCGGTATTCCGCAGATTGTGTATTCCCTGCGGTAGCTCTTTGTGGTCGCTGAAGAGATTCCCACACGGCTCGCGTGTGTTTAAACTTCTCCCATATTTTGCTGTTGTAGTGGTTGGTGTCGGCAGCGTCCCATTCCGCCGATAACTTATGGTACTGCTCGATTGTGAGATTCGGCTTAGCTAAAAACGCCGATCTTTTTGTCAGCTTCTCACGGGTATGCTCGGAAAGTTTTGTTGCCATCGTTCCTTTGTTGTGTTCATCGAGAAGTCGTTGGGCTGCCGTTATTGTGTGCTGGCCACTAATGATGTAGTACTTGATAGATTTTTATTCTCCGTCTGAATCTTCATGAGTTGTTCTGGTGTTGTGATCCAGACTTTGTCAGCACCCTTCCTTCTTTCATAGTATGGACACAAAACAGCATTATGTGGAACGGTATAAGAATTGTCGTCCTTCATCTTCTCCATGAGCTCAGCTACACGTTCCTGGTTGAGTGGCCTGTAATTGAAGTTTGGGTTGACGCTGCAATATTTAACCCTACAAGGATAAATCTTATCATCCAACATCATTTCCTTGTGACTTATTGCAGCATGAGATGCCACAGGTGCAGCTGACAAAACGATTGATGATTTTCTTTTGCGATCCGAATCAACATGTGTGATCCCCGACTGCAGCTGTTCTAGTGTTCTCGGCACACTCTTCCAGCTCCCAAAGCTTCCTAAGCAAATTGAACGTGATCTGTAGAGAACCTGAGACCGAGCCACCTCTCAATCTCCTTATGATGTCGCTGTGTTCTTCTTCAATGTGAAGAGGGAAGATTGCTCCACTTGCTGATTTTCTGTATTGTGAAGCAATATCTCCTGACAATACACCTACTCGATGAGTCTGAAGATCTTCGAAGTAGACATCCAGATGGATCCCCTCCATAGATGGGCTTTCGTTGAGTTGAAGAAGAACTCCAAGGTCAACATCATTAGTGAACACGTGAACGTCATTATCCACAAGTCGACAAAACCACCCGAGATTAATGTTGTAACTGACGACCTCTGGATCCGAGAACGTGACATTGGATGGAACAAGGCATATCTGTCGAGCATCGTCCAATCTGGGTTCGCAGCCTGCTTTCGGGTGCTTGACTAGCGAATCTACTTTCCATTGTTTTGCTTGTCCATGAGATGTGACAGAGGTTAATTTGACAGCAACCATGGTTGCTCCAATGCGCTTCCCATTTATCTTAAAATATGGCCAAGTTGATTCCAGAATCCCCCTGCCCATCTCTTCTCCTGCTCTTGTCTTTAATGTCACCTCAATTCCACATCTGAATACAAAAATGATTAGTTCAAGTATCCGAGTATAACAGATTTTATTTTAATTCTTACCCAGAATTTGACGACGACTCCATACTAATGACTCGATCTCCTTGTTTGATCAAATCGTCCTTCTGCAAAATAATACACTATAAATATAAATTATATAAAAACGCACACACACTTGTATAAACCCGAATATACAAAAATAATACACAGAGAGAAGTAGACGTAATTAACTGTCCGAAGCTCACATTTGTGTTAGTGCAAAAGAAAGATAACATTTCGTTTTAGAACCACCACAAATGTGAGCTCTGGACAGTTTTACATAGATTCCTAGCTTTTACTCGAAATATTATGATAAGATGATAAAAGTAAATAAAATGAGATATGCAACTTATATATACTAATACACATATATATTCACATGGAAGGTGCGGCGGGATTAATCTCGCCACCCCTTCAATGCCTCCTGAAAGAGTGGGCGGGATTAATCTGCCACCTTTCTGGCTCAGAGAGAACTGGGCGGATTTATTTCTCACACCCTTCAGTGACTCCAGAAAAGGAGGCGGGATTAATCTCGCCCACCATGTCAGTGATGGTTAAATGAATTTCCCACCCTTCCCATTCTCTCCATTGGTATGTTGAAAACCTCTACGTCTCAGACAGAAACGTTGGGATTGGTCCGACTCAACAATGGAGAAAAAAAGAAGGGTGGCGGGATTCATTCCTCCAACAGGCATTGAAGGCTCGGCGGGATTAATCCCGCCGCCCAGGCCCTTCACTCGGTCCCTATGCGGCGGATTAATCCCGCCGGACGCCAATTCCCTTCGCGGAATCGGGCGGGATTAATCCCGCCGCCTAGGCACTTCAGACAGGCCAATGGCGGCGGGATTAATCCCGCCCGATTCCGAGCAGGGAATTGGCGTCCGGCGGGATTAATCCCGCCGCACGCCAATGCCCTGTGCGAAATCTTGCGGGATTAATCCCGCCGCCTAGGCCCTTCAGGCAGGCCAATGGCGGCGGATAAATCCCGCCCGATTCCGCGCAGGGCATGCGTACGCGGCGGGATTAATCCCGCCCACCATGTAAGGGATGATGAAATTAATCCCACCACCCTTCTCGGTTCCTTCCATTGGCATTTTGTAAACCTTCTCCGTCTCAGACAGAGTTAGTCGGGATTGATTCAACATACCAATGGGGTAATGAAGGTTCTCGGAGATTAATCTCGCCACCGGGTAATGAAGGTTCGGAGGCTAATCCCGCCGCCCTCTCGTAAATCATGCGCTCACACATATATATTGAGGGATGGGTGGGGGCGGGATTAATCCATCCGCCCAGGGAATTCACGCAGGATATGAACGGCGGGATTATTCCCTTTGAGGAGGGCGGAGGGATTAATCCCGCCGTTCATGTCCTGCGTGAATTCCCTGAGCGGCGGGATGAATCCCGCCGCTCTACGACAAACCGAAGTGCGGCGGGAGTAATCCCGCCCCCATGGCCTGCGTGAGGGGCCTCGGCGGCGGGATTAATCCCGCCGCCCATCCCCTGTAAATGCCCTGCGCGGAATCCGGCGGGATTAATCCCGCCCATTAGAACCTTCACACAGGCCATTGCCGGCGAGATAAATCCCGCGCATTCCGCGCAGGGCATGGATGAGCGGCGGGATTAATCCCGCCGCCCATAGCCTGCGTGAGGGGCCTCGCGGCGGGATTAATCCCGCCGCTCACCCATGCCTGAAGGGCCTCGGCGGCGGGATTAATCCCGTCGCCATGACCCCAACCATATAGCGGCGGGATTAATCCCGCCGCTCGAGGGGCTTAGCGAGATAAAACACACACATATATAATGTGTTGTGTGTATATATATATGTATGTATGTATGTATGTATAGGAGTGTACGTGTGTGTGCAAGAGATAGATAAATAAATAAAATTATACAGTACTGGTACACCTAATATATGTGTGTACATAGGTATATATGTGTGTATATGTATATCGTGTGTATGCGTGTGAGCGAAACAAATAAAATCATACAGATAAACAAACACACACACACATATATATATACACAGGAGTGTGCGTGTGTGTGCGAAAGATAAAACTAATAAATAAATAAAATTATACAGATAAACACACATATAAATGTGTGTATATAGATATATAATCTATAGAGAAAGAGAGAGAGTCTGTGAATATATGCATATATATAAACTAGTGTTGTATGTATGTATATATGTATATAGGTATATATATATGTGTATATGTATATTGTGTGAATGCGTGTGTGAGCGAAACAAATAAAATCATACAGATAAACAACACACACACACATATACATACACAGGATGTGCGTGTGTGGTGAGAGATAAAACTAATAAATAAATAAAATTATACAGAAAAAACACACATATATATATGTGTGTATATAGATATATAACCCAATATGAATATATAAGCATATATATAAACTAGTGTTGTTATACTATTTGTTAATATGCATTGATTATATATATATAATATATATTATATGTGTGTGTGTGTGTGTGTTGTGTGTGTGTGTGTGTGTGTGTGTGTGTGTGGTGTGTGTGTGTAAAGCAGTGCGTGTGTGTGTGTGTGTGTGTGTGTGTGTAAAGCAGTGCGCGTGTGTGTGGGAGAGATAGATCAATAAAAAGAAATTTACAGATACTGGTACACATAATATATATATATATATATATATATATATGTGTGTGTGTGTGTGTGTGTGTGTGTGTAAAGCAAGATCAATAAAAAAAAATTTATAGATACTGGTACACATAATATATGTATGTATATATGTATATAGGTATATATATTAATGTGTATATGTATATCGTGTGTATGCGTGTGTGAGCGAAACAAATAAAATCATACGCACACTCCTATACATATATACAAACATACACACACACACACACAGATCTCACCTGTGTGCACAGCCGCCGCCGCCGATTTCACAGCCGCCGCCTCTTGAAACCCTAAGAATATACCTAAACCCTAAAGGAATTAAATATATATATCAACCCTAATAGAATATTCCTTCTGAGAATATACTTAAACCCTAAAAAGAATAAAATATAGATTCGCCCTAAACGAATATTCTTTCATTATATTATTAGCGCGTGCGTGTGCATGGGTGTATCACATACACCTCAAAAATATAAATCATGCAGGGATTTAACATGTGTGTGTCCATGAGAGTGTTAAAGTTTCATGTGTATCAATACATACATACACATTGCATATATTAATACACATAATATATACATACACACGTGTATACACACAGACATACACACATATTACATGGGTTTAGGGTTTAGGGTTTAGGGTTTTGGATTTAGGATGGATCATGCATGGTGTGTATGTATGAGAGAAGAGAGAGTGTTGAAAAATTATTTTTGTACACATTGCATATATTAGTACACATATATACTTACACATATTATACACAGACATACATACATATTAGTACATAATATTAGAGAGACCGAGTACATATTATAGATCATGCATGGTGTGTATGTTTGAGAGAAGAGAGACAGTACATATTAACATGGATCATGCATGGCGTGTATGTATGAGAGAAGACAGAAAGTACACATATATACATACAGAGTACACATATATATATACAGAGTACACATATATACAGCACACGTGTATACACACAGACATACATACAATTACATGAGTAAATTCATTGTGTTACATATTAGGGTTTAGGGTTTAGGGTTTAGGGTTTGCTCCCAACAAGCTTAATATAAATATTACACATGTAAATTCAATGTGTTACATACACACACAGATTGAGTACATATATCATACATGCGTTGAACATGATGTTTTCAATAAAGAAGCAACATATTTCTTCAGTTTGGTTTAGGGTTGTGCATGTGTGTGCATATGTGTTTTTGTAAGTTCTTGTAATGCGTGTGTAAATTTATGATTGTGTTTATATATGTGTGCAAAACAAACATCGAATAATTAAGAAAATAATATTAATAAACACACTAGAACATATTTTAAATTATACATAATAATATATGATTTTATCTAATATATAGCCATATATAGTTAATAATATATATTAATTTAATATTGATAAAAAGGTTTAACATTGAAATATTCTTGAAATAATAAGAAATTAATTGAGAAAATCCCATTAATATATACAAATGTAAATTAAGTACTCAAATAATTAACTAAATTAATTATCATAATCATGTTTAATATTGGAATATTCTTGGAATAATAAGAAAATAATAAAGAATATCCCATTAATATAAAGAAGATTAATTACTCAAGTAATTAAGGAAATGATATTAATATATATATTATTAAAACTATATATGACTATATATTAGATAAAATGATGTATTATTATGTATAATTTAAAATATGTTCATAGTGTGTATTAATTTAATATTGATAATAAGGTTTAACACATGAATATTCTTGAAATAATAACAAATTAATTGAGAAAATCCCATTAATATATACAAATGTAGAATAATTACTGCAATAATTAAGAACAAGACTAATTTAATTATGATAATCAGGTTTAATATTAGAATATTCTTCAAATATTAATAAAATATTAAAGAATATCCCATTGATACTAGGAAATGAAAACTAAATACTCGAGTAATTAAGAAAATAATAATAATAAACAGACTATGAATATATTTTAAATGATACATAATAATATATCAATTTATTTATTGTATAAGTATATATTTATATATATATATAATATAAATATACTTGAATACTAAGAATGTAGAATATAGTCTAAAATTTCGTAATATTAAACAGCTTGAATCACTTGAATAACATTAAATGCAATTTTAAAATACTCATTGGAACTGGAGAGTATATATGTCAGAGTGTCGGATATTTGTGTCAACTCATCTTAAATTTTATTTTCTGTTCTTTTTAAAAAATTTGAATTTCTGACATATGTATTGTCGGTCTGACATGTAAATTTGAAAATGCATTTAATTTCCCACTCAAATTCAGATCTGGTTCTTTCTCCGGCAAGGGTTTCTTCATTTCTGTATTTTTCACTCTTTAGATCTTCTTTTTTCTTCATAGTGATCATCTCAGGAGCGAGATTAAATTGGGTGCTATTCTTTATAGGAAAGCACGGCGCCTTCAGTGCTGTTTACAAGTAAGTATTATAAACAAATTTAAAAATACTTATAAAGATTCACTCTCTTACATTCTCTCTTAAAATTACAATTTAGGGGTTTAGGAATGCATTAGGATTATAATATATTCCGTTAGGGATTTATCCCGTTTAAATATCCTTTTAACTTAATATTCTAGGTTAACCGGGGCGGCGGGATTAATCCGGCCATTTCTTTTTCGCCTCTTCGAAGAGGTGGCGGGATTAATCCCGCCACCATCTCGGGCAATGCTTCTCCGCCACTGAAAAAGAGTGGCGGGATTAATCCCGCATAACCTTCTCAACTGATGAAGAGTTACCAGAATTTATTAGAAAGAGTTGTCGGCGGGATTAATCCCGCCAACCATTTTAGGAGGCAGGGAAGGGGTGGCGGGATTAATCTCGCCACCACTCCCTGTTTTAAGATTTGGGGACAGGATTTATCCCGAGATCTCTTTGAAATCATAGTTTTGGAGAGAGTTATGTGCGGGTTTAATCCCGCCACCCATTCCCCGTCGTAAGAATTGTGGGCGGGATTAATCCCGCCTTGGACTCCCTCCGACAAGGAAGAGCCGGCGGGATTAATCCCGCCGCCTCTTCCTTGTCGGGGAGTCCAAGGCGGGATTAATCCCGCCGACTCTCTCCGAAGGGGTTGAGTCGGCGGCGGGATTAATCCCGCCGACCGTTCCTCGTCGGAGGGATTCGTGGGCGGGATTAATCCCGCCCATCAGTTGTATTAATCAAACATGAGATATTATCTCTAAACATAATTATGTATTATTGCATATGCATATTATTAAGTAACCGTAATTCAGATTTCTTAGAAATATTGCATAAACAGATATCATAAATAATACAATTATTTATGTGCAGGACAATATGTTTAATACTGGAGATAAAGTATGTCTTCTTCGGAACAACGAGATAGTTGGCACTGGAACTGTGGAAGTTCGAGATAATAATGCATCATGTCACAATATTGCCCAAGGATCTTGTGTGTACGTATGGGTGAACACCATTTACAAGCATGTTGAGGTTCTGGGAATGGAATTTGAGGAGGGTTCTCCTGTATTGTGGAATTTGGATGAAGTCAAGGCTGACACAGAATATGCAGAGTCACAAACAAATAGTAGCACGAGTTTACCAGATGATGGCTTGCCTGCTGTGATGGATGAGGTGATTCTCTTTCTTCGTGAGATTGAAGTCGGAAGAGGCATCATCACAGCTATAAATCCAATGGAAGCAGTGTCAGAAGAGAAACTAGGGTCCGACTTCGTGGGTGTAGTTGTGACAGAGGTTTCACCTAATGGCACATTGTATCCTGGATCCCTCGTGAGGTGGCGAACATCTGAATTAAGACGGCAAGATGGTTCAACATATTCTGGGTTGGATTTCAATAATAACAACCCGGAAGAACAACTCATATTTGAAGAGGTTCCTTGCATTGGTCCTATTGTAAGAAAAAGGCGATTCATGGGTTGTAGATCTTCCCCTGCAAGTTTCAGCAAGAGGGTAAAGATGGATCCTACATCTTCCGAAAGTGTTACGAGCATTTCCACGATTGACTGTTGCAAGAAGAAGTGTTGTCAGATGGCAGACCGGAATGAAATTACCCAATGTAGACATGTCTTTCGTATGCTCACCCAAAAGCAAAGGCATGAGTTTGTATATGCTGCACTAACTGGGTGTATTGATGGAATGGCCTCGGACACAGGTTATCAGAGTACATCCATGGTATTTAATAAGGTGGCCATCTGCTTCAAAGCTTGGTACAGTATATACGGGATCCCAAAGACCACGTTCTACCGTCGGAGGGATGAGTGGCTAGATGGAGCGCGAACCTCAGTTCATGGGAACACTGCTTGGTCAAAACCCGCTCTCACATCATGGCAGCCATAGAGATACTCAAGGCTTTTGTGGAAGCAAATGCAGACAGGATGCCTCACAAATGCCGAACCACAAATGCAGGGGTCAGGGAAAATCTCAAGGTTTTACCTTCAATCTACACTCAATTGAAACTGTGTGAACATGTGAACAAGTGCCTCAGTTTGATGGGGCTCCAAGCAATCTGCACTGGTACCTTCAACAACATATGGAATACTCATTTTAAGGATGTGGAGATTGCAAAACACTCTAGCTTTTCTAAGTGTGACACTTGTACATCATTGAAGGCTGCAGAGGCTTGTGCAAAAACCTTGGTGGAGATCACTACCATTCAAAGGAAGATGGAGGCCCACATGATTGCACAACAAACTTGCCGGTCTCAGTACTATGCACACCGCATGCTTTCTGTGTCACGCCCATCAGAGTACCTGTGCTTGATCCATGACAAGATGGATCATTCAAAGACCAGCATTCCAAAGCTCTTTGCAACACCAAAGTGCCTTGGAAATGTCATGAAACTTCCGATTTCATTGACAGGTGTGCTAACACATGGACACGGTTGTGAGTCATATGGACACTTTTCACTTCCACATTGGTCTAGCGACTCCAATTTCACTATTGGGTCGTTAGCCATGTGTTTCAGAAACCTTGAAGCCCACTCACAGACAAGTCCTATCAGTGATCTCAAAGTGAAGAAACAACACCTTCAACCTTTACATAATGCTCTCATGAACACGTCTGCACTTGAGGCTACTTGGGAATATGAGAGGCATTGTCAGCAACCTGCACAAAAAACAGATGGCCCTGTTGAGAGTTCAGGTTCAGTGGAGGGATCTAGCTCAAATAGTGTACATGTGTCCTCAACATCAAATAAGCTTCCTCGTCATTTGCTTTTACAGATGGATAATTGTGCAGGCGAGAACAAAAATAGGTAAATCATTTTACTTAAGGGTTTCTCAAGCTCATACTTACTTTTATTTTCTAGATATGTGCTAGCATACTTGTCAATGCTTGTTGCCAAAGGTGTGTTTGAAACAATCACGCTCAGTTTCCTTATGGTTGGTCACACTCATGAAGATATTGATGCGTTCTTCAGCAAGGTCTCCAACTCTACAAAAAGGACAAGTGCACTTACCTTACCGCATATGATGAATCTTTTTGAAAATTGCATCTCCAAAAAAAGTTGTGCTTTGCTTGTGACTGAGGTGCCAGACTTCAAAAAATTTCTCAAGGAGTATATAAAAGAAGGGAGTGATTCTTTAGTTGGTCACCTTGTGCCGCTACAATTCTTTTTCTCCATACGAGATGGTATACCTATTATGCAGTACAAGTTACGGCCATCAGAGCAGGAGTGGTTACCGAAAGAGGGCTTAATGCTCTTCAAAAGTGGAGAGGATGGAAAGCCACTTCTCCCAGAAGGACAACCAGACCCTATTCCATTGAGTGCCCAGCTCAAGGAACAAGAGGTTATTATTGATGGCATCAAAAAATATGTGGCATGGGTTCAAAAATCGATGCCAAAGAATTCTGATAAGGCAACTGGTTACTCAGAACTATATAAGCATGTGGTCAACTATTGGGAGACTGTTGTTCGAGAGTTGGAAGGGCCTACTGTCACAAGTACAGAATTGCAACACCCTTTCTGGCCTAAAACAAGGTGGCGAGAGGAGATTGAAATGACATCACTGAGCATAGACGACATAGAAGCCAGTAGTGATGTGGAAGTGCAAACCCCACACTTTGTTGGACAAAGGAACCAAAAACCTAAAGCATACTTTGATTGCTGCAAGGATCTTCAAAAACTAATGATGGTTCTCATTACTCCAGATGCGTCATATAATCAGCCTATTTGGATGGGTCAAATTATCGACACACCTGAAGTAATCACAAAAAATAGTATTGTTAAGGTTGCATGGTTCAAACCACAAAAAAGGCGACACGAGAAGGAGAGCGAAAGATATAATGGATGCCTAGAGAAAACATGGTCTCCCAATCAAAAAGACCCAGCATGTTTTATAAATGTTAAATCCATTCGATATGGGTGGATGTCAAGAAGCGTTGATAAAGTCACGATTAACAAAACTGCAAGGGAATGTATGTTTTCTGAAGCTTAAAGCAATTACAAAATTATAAAATCATATATTTAATATTCATAATTATTATAAACTCTTTAATAATAGTACCAAATTGTATACTTAACTATATAAATTTAAAAAATGATATGGAAGATTGACTATATTATTATAGGATTTTATATATATATTATTACTACTACAAATTTTTAATTAATAATGTTATATTTAAATATTAATATTTTAATAACAACATCAATATTTATATAATGTACCTCTTATGCTCTTCCTTAATTGTTATATTAGGCAATATATTATATAATTTAATACATTCTACTTTTATAATGTTATTAATTTTTGTTCAATGAATGCTATAATTTATTAAAGGGTAGAATACAAAATAGAATATTCTAAAGAATATTCTCTTTTCAAACATATATTCTAAAGAATATTCCTTTAATATTAGAAAATGCTAATTAAATAGCTAAAATTGCTAATTATTAGGAAATGGGACTATAGCCATGCCCATTTTAGTTACAACTTGCATTTAAACTTGTTTATAATTTCTATGTTTAATGTTCTTAACATCATTCACAGTAAGGACAATGAATATAATAAATAGACTATTAATAATAGTTAGCCTATTAATAGATCTGTAACTTATTAATAATGTAGCAGTAAAAAAAAATATCAACCTCTTTTGTAATATATTTTTTAATTAATAATTATAAAATTTAGAATATTTAATTATTTAATAATTACTTTTATATATCTTTTAACTGGACGAATATTTAATTTTTTTAGAAAAAAAAAGGTTAACAAGTATTCTTATTGTTATAATCCATCTTGAATTATAAATTTTATATGTAATATTTAAATTTAACTACAAATATTTACAAGTCCAACATATTTTATCGTCTTTAAAATCAAATGTTAAAATTTGCATCGATGCATAACCATTAAATAAAGATTTATATGATACTTTAACAAATTTGAAATCAAAATGTTTAAAGATCTCTATGATTCACAAGTAATTAAAGTAAAAATCTAAATAATATAAAATCACCCAAAACATGCTATAACAAATGTGCATTTAAGATGCATAATGCACATAGAACACGTGCACAAAATATGTTAATGAACACATGCACTTTCATTACAATACAATCTCAAACTCTTTAAGTGTTATATACAATGCTTAAATGGCTTGTAAATTGTCATATTTATATATAAAAAGATGTAAATAAATATGTATATATAAATATATCACATCACTTACACCCCTATTATTTGTCTATTATGTTATGAATATTAGATTAACATATAATATTTATATATACATATATAAATATAATAAATTTTTAAATTTAATATTCATAAAATAAAACATCAAGATTTAATGAATTTATTTTTAAAATTAAATTAATAATCCAATCTCCATTTTGTTCTTTTATTTATGTATTCATTTATTTCCTCATTTAGTTTGTGAGGCCCTAAAGGCATAATATTTTATTTAAAAAACGTATCTGTACTTATAAAATTGAAGATTGATTAAAAAAGATTATTATTATATACAAGTGAGTTTTAAAACATACGCATGCAGATGTTAGCAAATGCAAGAATTATTATAGCATGAGGTAACAATAAACGTGCATTTTTTAAATCAACTTTATGAAAATATTTATATCAAGAATCTTATGTTTTCTAACTTTAATATATTTCTTTTAGTGACAAATCATGGCATGTTTATTTATAATTATGTTTGGACAATATTTAATATAGTTTTGCTTATTCCCATTCTAAATATTCATAAACATGTTCATATTAACTTCACTTATTTTTCTTATAATTTAATATTAAACTTTATAAAATTTAATAATTATGATAAAAATAATTTTAACAATATGTTTAAATATATTTCTTAAAAATTAAATTTCATAAAGAAAAACCAATTGTAAAAACATGTTTCCTTCAAGACATAATTTTCTATTTAACACATGTGAGTGAAAGAAAAGCTATATTAAAACATGAAAAGATGAAAAAACAAAATAAAATGCACTACAATATAGACAAGAAAATCTAAAGAATTTAAAGTCAATATGATTTAGAATTTAAAATAAAGGCCTATTTAAATAACTTTAATTATTAAATAATGTTATTTTTATTTACCATAGATTTAATTTTTAGTTATTAATTTACGTGGAATAGGAATAAAAATGAATGTTAAAATATATTGAAGACAATTATAAAATTTAATTATATTAATACATATGCAAAGTATTAATACAACAAGAATTATATTATATGTTTACATTAATTAAAACAACCCTAGTAGCAATAGGTTTTATCTTCTTTTCCTTTCTTCTTTTATTATTAATACAAAGTCAAAATTTAATCCCTTAAAAAAAAAAAACAAGGGTAATCATTTTCAGACATTGTAAAATGTTAAAATTACTGAATTATACCTTAAACCTACGACTCACAGTTAGTGTTAGAATATTATTAACACATTTTTATATTTAAATTTAATTAAGATTCTTCACTGTGTTAAAATAATAACTTAGTTATCATTCAAAAATATATATTATAAATCTTGTTTAGAATATTTTAATTTTTGTATAATTATAAAAAATGTATATTAGTTAAGCTAATTTATACTAACCTATATTAAGTGTTTTACAGTTGTTCATCTAAAAGTTTATTTATATATTCACTAAGTGTAAATATGTATTACACATTATATATGAAACATGTAATTTGTAACTCTCACTATATGTGTGTGTATGGCTATTTTTATGCATGTATGTGTATATATTATATACTTGCATCAAGAATAACATGAAATGAATCGGAGCAAACAAACATTTTTCATAAGTAATCTCTGAATATGTGCATAATTTATGTGTAATATATTTAATAAACAATTAAACTCAACTTAAAGATTGTTTCTAAGTATGATGATTATATTAAAAAAATAAATTTCTTTTAAATGTACATTAAAGAAAAGGTAGGTAGAAACTGGTAAGGTGTCTACTTAAGTCTCAAATAACTTAAGCAAAAAAACATTATACATTGACATTTAAAAAATATTTGACATTATACATTTGACAATTAAGCTTAATATAGTATTACTTAAGTGTTAAAATGTTTTGTGTATATATGTATATAAGCATCAAACTTACACTTTAATCTTTATAAGAATATTATATATATTAATACACTTAAGTCTATGCAATATAAATCATACTCATATATTTGATTTATCATAAATAGGAAATGAATAAATGTTAATAATTCGTCTATATGAGTGATAACATTATCATGCCCCTATACTTAATTGTGCTTGTATATAATGTTTCTTAAACTAAAGTATTTATCTATCTAACTATATTCTAATTATTTTAAAAAATTTCCAAAACGAAGAACATCAAGTGTATATATATACTGTGGCCCAAATGCACTAGTGGCTAACATGTTAAAGTACAATCAAAGTATTTAACCTTTAAGAACCTTTAAACCAAATTGAGTTTTTGAGCTAGAAGAGTATTATTAGTTAAGCTAATTTATACTTAGGCTATATTAAGCTTTGAATTAATAAGGAGTAAGGTGGAAGATGGATTTGTGTGTTCGCATCTGTGCGCTTCCTGTCCGCTTTGAAGGGCGTATATGAATCAAAATACGGGCCAGTGAAGAAGAGCCACAAGAAAAATTCAGATGTGAAAAGCGAGTCAGTTTGCATACGCAACGGTTGGACACACCATGGTGAGGAGATGGATCCTGAGGAAGCAATTTCTTGATGATACTGGGCTAGGTATGGAGCAATTAGTGTCGAAGGCTTTTACATGGAAGTCATACGAATGTGCTGCAACCAAGACAAGAAATCTCACGGCTGAGGAGTTTTGTGGAGGATGGGAACGAGCAGGTGTGTGTCTACCTAAGCAACCGTGGACACGTGTTGGGGGTGAGAAACAAAACTTTGACGTGGTTGACAATGAAGTGTTTAAAGTGAGTGGACGAGGATGTTGAGTATCTAAACAAGGAACTGGCCAGTGTGGGCTTAAAAAGCGAAGGGATATACCCAGGTTGGATGTTTGAATGCTCTATAAGTGAATGATTTATAAACAAATTTTATTCGGTCGTAAAAGTCAATAGTGAATCTATATACTATTTAATGTGAAACAATAGCTATCACACTATAATATATAACACATGGCTGTTTTGTTTTAAATTTGATTACGACACTTGCCACATTAGCTAAATGCGGATATCCTTTCGAATATACAGATAAACATCAATAATGTTTCTGTTTCTAGTAGACTACATTCTGCAACACGAAGTATAAAACATATAAATATATACAATTGCATATATGTGTCATACATCTGCTAGAGTTGTAGGTGCTCCATCTCTGTTAATTTCATTATTATTACGGCCGAGCAACATGCACACACACGAAAGCTAGTTTTGTTACACTCGTAGAGCTTTATGTTCATGGTATAATTATATACATTTTTAAATATATTAATAGATAAAACAAAACATTACCTAGCCCATGATCACTAATGTGTTAGTTGAATTGTTCAGTTATAGCATCTCTACATGAATCATAAATACAAATGTAGCATATTCAAGGCATATTATTTATATATAAAATAATTTAAAAAAATACATATAATATAAAAGAGTATTCTATCCGTACATAAAATTATTTGGGCTGCAAATATTATCGCTCCTGAGATTGGTACAAGTTAATATTAAGAGATATAATCGTATTATCACTCACAATATTAGGATGCCAATACCCAATATTTATTTTTTCTCAGTTTAACAATGCTCGTATATTTAGTATGTATATTTAAATTAAATAAAAATCTACATATACATCTGATATGCAGATTGCAGTGTTTTTAAACTAAAGTTTTTAGTTTTATATAAAAATATTTGCATAATCAAGCATATTCTAGTTGTTGATTCGTAACTTCCTGCATATTTTTAAAATTTTTTATTAACTACAGTTTCATTATTCTAAAATAATTTTCAAAATGAAGAATGTAAAGTTGTTATATATTTTTGTTGTATCATAAACTAGTTTATATATCTATAGAGGTATTTCCACACATACAAATACACATGTACATACATATTATATTGATTTTTTTATCTGATTTTCAATGGAAGTCGACAAATATTGTTGGAATGTAAAGATTATAAGCAGCTCTCAATGTTGTTATGGCCTTTATATAAATATAGTTAATATTATTTATAAGTAAGAATAAAGGTAGGAATAGATCAGGTGTGGAGAGAGCAACATGCACGGACTAGAGGCAACCTGAGGGTGGTCGGGTGGTTCTGGGAGAGTATCTAGTATTATACATGTTAAATGAGTATGGGAGCCAAGTTTGAGATAAGTAATCGGTGGGAATGAGAGGATAATACCATTGAAAAGTAAACAAATCAAAAAATCGTGCTTAGTGAAATATATGGAGAAATTTCAGGAGTATGTACATGGCTCTTTGGAAGTAATTGGTAAGTGGTCTGATACTATTGAAGATCAGTTTGCTTAAGGATTTGTTGGTGGTAAGGGCCGATATCGTGTTTGAGTTATACACTGTAGCGAAAAATACAGAGAAATTTCAAGAATATATAAATGGCTCCTTGGAGGTAATTAGTGAGTGGTTGGATACTATTAAAAATCAATTTGTTCAAGGACTTGTTTGTGGTAAGAACCAAGTATTAAATTGTCTTCATGTTTCACCTTTTTCTGGTAAAGAATCTACAAATGAAACTATGAGTTGGTTGGAGATAGCAACAAAATTGCTTATTGCACAATGAGTGACTATTTAACATGCTATAATAGTGTCAGTGGCCTTGAAGGATAAAGTTGTGAGGTGGTGGACACACATTCAAAATCAGTGCTAATTAGCTCACCAAGAGTTCTCTAAGCCGTTTATGCTCCTTAGTTCAATGTCTATTATGTAAGACAAGAACTACAACACTTAAAGAGAAGGTTTATTTTATAGATGGTGCTAATTTGCGTAGACATTTAATTTGGTAATTAAATCCGAGAGTTTTGAAGGAGCTGTTCAAGTATGTTTGGTTATTAAATGAGGAAGAGGTGTTTAATGAGAACAAGTGACATGGCAAGAAGCATGGGAGGAGCACCTCTCCAAGTCCTTATGAACACTATGAGTATCAAGGTAACAACAATCATGCTAGGTCGAAATCTAAGCTAGTGGCCTCTAGTTATTATCCCACTGACAAATAGCCTAAAAAGATTGTTAAAGTGTTTGATAATGAAAGTTGTCATATGATGGACTTTGTGTCTTTGACAAATGAGTGATAAAGTCCATAGAGTTATTGCCTCACTGCATGTTTGGAATAGGCAATGGTACTAATAGCTCACATGGTTTCTCCTTAGGTACTTTTACTTACTGACACTTGTCACTTTATCACTCATTTGCCAAGGACACAGTGTCCAACAATTTGTAGGTAGAAACGTTCATTATCAAATACTTTAACAATCTTCTTAGGTCATTTGTCAATCCAATAAGAACTAGAAGCCATTAGCTTGGACTTCGGCTTAACACAATTGTTGTTACCTTGATACTCATGGTACTCATGAGTACTTAAAGAGGTGTTCCTACCACGCTTCTTACCACGTCACTCATTCTTCCTAAACACCTTGTTTTCCTCATTTAACAACCAAACAGACTTGAACAGTTCCTCAAAGCTCTTGAACTGAATTACTGAGTTAAGATGTATATGCAAGTTAGTACTTTATAGCTCATTTATAAAATAATCCCTTTGTTGGTTGGCAAACATGTCAGGTACATGCATAATAACTTACTTAACTTCTATGTAGTCATACAAGATCATCTTTCTTGCTCTAAGTGTCACAGTTCACGTCTCACATAAGAGACATCAAATTTAGGAGCATAAACAACTTAAAGAACTCCTTTCAAGTTACAATCATCTCATGGTGAGCTAATTGACACTAATTTTAGATGCGTGTCCACCACCTTGATGCTTTATCCTTCAAGGCTATCAATATAACTATCATAACATGCTCGGTAATCACTCATGCAGTAAGCAAGTTTGTTTCTATCATAGCCTCGTCTATGAATTCTCTACCAAAAAAAGATAGGACATGAAGACAATTTAATACTCAAGTCTTACCACCAACATTTCCTTGAACACACTTGTTATGACTCATATAACGAATCAAAAAATATTCCCTAGAAAGGTATACGATAGAATATTCTTAAGGAGTTATACCTATATCTAAGAGAGAATTAAGGGCACACTAAGATTGGAAGCCTTTTGGAGACCAGCGTGTGGAGGCTAGAGATAGCTCAGGGGAGGTCAGGTGGTTTTGTGAGGGTCTCTAGCTTGTACGTAGTGGTGCCTAACAATTGGTATCGGAGCAAGGTTCGAGATGAGTGACCGGTGGGAAGGAGAGAATAATGTCACTTGTGTGAAGATGTTAGACACTGAGAGGCAAATTGTCCAAGGAAAAGCAAGCCCAAGGGCAAAAGTTTCAATGGCAGCAAGGACAAGTAAACGTCTACAAAGCTTCAAGAGATGGAGTGTGAAGAGGAGCACAAAGGAGACTTCTCTAAATCACAAGGTAAATTTTTATTTGTTCTTGCTCAATAGGTAAACTGCATGGCACGGGAGGAGCCACACACACGTGCTATTGTGGTGGAGGGACAACTTGGTGAGCTTCCAATGCGAGTCCTTGTGGATAGCAAGAGTAGCGATAACTTTGCGTCAACAAAATTAGTGGAGTGCAACTTGCCCATGAAGACTGTGCCTCAATACGAATTGAGGGCTCAGTTATCACATAGAGTTATAGTGCTTGTGTGGAGGAGTTACAGCTGGAGGTTGGCAAAACCTAGCTGGTGGAGTTGTGCAAAGACTGTGCCTCAATACGAGATTGAGGGCTCATCTATCACACATAGCTACAGTGCTTGTGTGGAGGAGTTGTAGCTGTAAGTTGGCAAAACCTAGTTGGTGGAGCTGCATAAAGATTGTGCCTCAATACGAGATTGAGGGCTTAGTTATCACACATAGCTACAGTGCTTGTGTGGAGGAGTTATAGCTGTAGGTTGGCCAAACCTAGCTGGTGGAGTTGCATGAAGACTGTGCCTCAATACAAGATTGAGGGCTTAGCTATCACACAGAGCTACAATGCTTGTGTGGAGGAGTTACAGCTGTAGGTTGGCAAAACCCAACTGGTGGAACTGCACGAAGACTGTGCCTCAATACAAGATTGAGGGATCAGTTATCACATAGAACTACAGTGCTTGAGTGGAGTTACAGCTGTAGGTTGGCAAAACCCAACTGGTGGAACTTTCTTTCTTGTGGAGTTAGTGTGTGTGGACCTCATCCTTGGGATGAGTTGGGTGGAGCAATGGCAGTTCCTAGCAATGTACAAGAGTTACAGAGTTTCTTGGGCATGGCTGGTTATTATCAATGGTATGTCAAGGATTATGCCAAGAAAGCTTCTCCGTTAACTAGGTTGCTAAGGAAGGACGTTCCCTTTGCATGGAGTGCTTCAGAGGAGAGCAGTTTCCAAGCTTTGAAACAAGCTTTGGTACGTGCACCAGTTTTATGTATTGCAGATCCCTCTAAGCCTTATGAGGTATCGTGTGATGCAAGTGGAGTGGCCATTGGAGCTGTACTTATGCAAGAGGGAAGGCCTATTGCTTATGAGAGTCGTACTTTGAATCCTGCAGAGCAACGGTACTCAACGTATGAGCAAGAACTACTGGCTATTGTTAATGCATTACGAGTTTGGAGGCACTATCTTTATGGTGCAAGTTTCAAGGTGTTTACAGATCACAAGCCTTTGGTGTATCTGTTCACACAAAAGAGTTAAACTCTCGGCAAGCTCGCTGGATGGTTAAGCTCATGGAGTTTGGCAAATTTCCTATTGAGCATCGCGGAAAGCTAACGTGGTGGCAGATGCTTTGTCACGCGTTAGGAGAGCCACAGTAGTGGGAGAATTCCAAACACGCTTATGTAATGCATTAACAAGGACGGTCAGTGAGTTTAGCCAAGTAGTTCAACATGCTCAAGCACAAGACGCCGAGGTGCAGGAGCTCAGAGGACAGCTAGAGCCACCATTCTCATTTCAGGATGGGGTTTTGTACTACAATGGCCGTGTGTACCTTCCTCGTGTGGACCATTTGATCAACCAGGTACTATATTTTCATCATGATCGCCCGGAGGCTGGTCATTTTGGGGGAGGAAAACGTATGAGTTGATCAAGAGGAGGTTCTACTGGAGGAATATGAAAGCTGATATCATAGAGTACTGCAGGACTTGTGACAAGTGTCAGCAAGTAAAGGTGCCCAGGGAGAAACCAGGTGGGCTATTAGTACCATTGCCTATTCCAGACAGGCGATGGGGCAGTATCTCTATGGACTTTGTCACCCATTTGCCAAGGACACAGAGGCAGAATGAACAGGTGTGGGTCATTGTGGACAGGTTGACAAAGTTTGTCAAGTTAGTTCCCTTGGGGAAGAATGTGAATGCATCCGAGCTGGCTACGATGTATTTACAACATGTATTTCCTATCCACGGATTTCCAGATGATATTGTAAGTGATAGGGACTCCAAGTTCACTTCTAGCTTTTGGAGAGGCTTTTCTAAGTGCATAGAAGTGAAGCTTAAGCTGTGTAGGAGATCATCCCGAAACAGATGGGCAAACAGAGAGGGTGAACCAAGTTCTGGAAGATATGCTAAGGTGCACTATTAACCAGAAGGAAGGCCAGTGGGATAAGTATATTCCATTACTCGAGTTTGCTTATAATAACAGCCAGCACAGTGGCATTGGAATGAGTCCATACTATGCTATGTTTGGACGACATCCCAAGACAGCTTTTGAGCTCGGTTTAGCAAGTAAGAAGGCTCAAGGCAACATGGATGAGGAAGCTAAAGATCTGAGTGTTGAACTTGAAAACATTCAGAGTTTGTGCAAGAAGAACTTACAAGCAGCTCAGAGCCGAGCTATCAAGTTTGCTAATGAGCACAGAAGCTTCCGAGAGTTCCAGGTGGGGATTATGTATATCTCCGAGTGGTATTTGCCACACATGTAAGGCGGAACACAGTTGTGGCCTTACGGAAGGGACGCAATGATAAGTTGTCTCCCAGGTACTCAGGTCCTTATGAGATTCTGGAGCGTATCGGTAAGGTGGCATATCGACTACGGCTGCCAGAAGGAGTGAGGGTGCACCCAGTGTTTCATGTTAGCCAGTTAAAGAGAGTACTCACAAGGAACGAGTCCCGGGTAGATTCTTTGTGGATGTACGAGGCTAATGATATAGGACCAATTGAGTAAGTTATACTGCCCTTGAGGACAAGGACTTGCTAATGGGGGAGGATTGTTATGACCCATATAACAAATCAAAGAATATTTCCAAAAGGTATAAGCTAGAATATTCCTAAGGAGCTATACCTAGATCTAAGAGAAAATTAAGGGCACATTATTGGAAGCCTTTTGGAGAGCAGACTAGAGACAGCTCGGGGGAGGTCGGGTGTTTGTGAGGGTCTCTAATTTGTACGTAGTGGTGCCTAACAACACTTATCTTCAATAATAGCCAACCACTCACAGATGACCTCTAAGGAGTCATTTACATACTCATGAAATTTCTTTAAAATTTTCACCATGGGGTATAGCTCAAGCACTATCTCTTGGTTTGTCTACTCCTCGACAATACTATCCTCTCCTTCTCATCAATCACCCATCTTGAACTTGATTTCGATACTAATTTTTTAGGCAACATCATGTACAATACTAAAGACCCTTACCAAACACCATTTGCTAGACTCTTAGAACCACTCAACCACCCCCAAGTTGCCACATGTTGCTCTCCAAAAAGGCTTTTTTCCTAAATTCTTTTGTCCCTTTTTATACCATAGGCCTATGTTCTTTTATGAATTCTTCTAATTGTTATTGCCCATATATAAATATAGTTAATATATTTATAAGTCAGAATATTCCCTAAAAGTTAGAAAGACATGTGTACATAGCCCCCCATTAATAAGTCCTTGTCCCTGAGGACAATATAAACTTACTCAATTGGTCCCATATTAAATCTCCTTGGACATCCACAAAGAATCTACTCGGGCCTATGATCACTCTTTTTAATTGGCTAACATGAAACATTGGGTGCACCCTAATCATAGTTGATATGCAACCTTATCGATACGCTCCAAAATTTCATAAGGGCATGAGTACCTAAGGACTTACATATGTTTAGTGTTTAGAGTAAATAATTAGAAAAATGTGCATGCATTTAGTTTATATTAGTATAGAGATTTTATATTAATATATATATTATGTACCATATAAATTTAATAATAAAATACTTGCATTGGGTTTAAACCTTAAACCAAACTGAAGAGATATGTTGCTTCTTTATTGAAAACATTATGTTCAACGCATGTATGATCCATATGTACTCAGTCTGTGTGTATGTAACACATTGAATTTACACATGTAATATGTATGTATGTTTGTGTGTATACACATGTGTATGTATATATGTGTACTAATATACGTGTGTATGTATATATGTGTACTAATATATGCAATGTGTACGATTTTAATTTGTTAACACTCTCGCTCTTCTCTCATACATACACACCATGCATGATCCATAATATGTACTGACGTGACAATATTATGTACTATGTACGTATGTCTAGTGTATATTATATGTGTGTATATATATATTGCTACACGTGAAAATTTAACACTCTCATAGACACACATATGTTAAACCCTTGCATGATTTATATTTTTGGGGTATATGTGATACACCCACACACCCACACGCACACAAATTAAAATATAATGAAAGAATATTCATTTAGGGTCATTATATATTTTATTCTTTTTAGAGTTGAAGTATATTCTTAGAAGGAGGTTAATATATATTTTATTTTTTTTAGAGTTGAGGTATATTCTTAGAAGGAATATTCAATTAGGGTTAATATATATTTTATTCTTTTTAGAGTTGAAGTATATTCTTAGAAGGAGGTTAATATATATTTTTTTTTTTTAGAGTTGAGGTATATTCTTTAGAAGGAATATTCAATTAGGGTTAATATATATTTTATTCCTTTTAGGGTTTAGGTATATTCTTAGGGTTTCAAGAAGAAAGGCGGCAGAGGCGGCGGTGGTGAATTAGAGCGGCTGTGCTAGTGGCTATGCCATAGATGTATAGATCTTTCTCTCAAAAGGTGTGGCGATGCAAAATGGCACAATGGTGCAGTAGGGTTTGAAGGCACATTCAAATAGGTGAAATATCTCTTCACATACACACTCCGGTGTATATTTATTTATCTGTATTTACATATACATTTATATGTGTGTATCTGTATAATTTTATTTATTTATCTATCTCTCGCACACACACACACTTAGCTACAATGTATCTACAACATGTATTTCTCATCCACGGATTTTTAAATGATATTGCAA